>OZ024878.1:31498149-31848149 GCA_964017185.1 Rugalucina vietnamica | reverse complement strand
CGGAGTGGGGGATGCGTGTGATAACTGTGTTAGTGATAGTAACCTAGACCAGGTAGACACAGATCAGAATGGAGTAGGGGATGTTTGTGATGGTCATGGAGATCAGTAAGTTTTACCGGAACTGGAAATTCTGCAATCTATTAAAGTTCTGTCACTTTTTTTTCAGGAGATTTCTCATCTCCTCCTAAAGGCATGACCTGACTTGTGAATGTGCACAATCAATGCACATTTCCGGTGTACCATTAGCTCACAAATCATTATGTGCAACTATACTATGTTTCTGCTATATCTACCTTTATTTGAGCCGCAACGCGAGAAAACGGGTCTTCGGGGTTTCCAACCTGGTCTGACAAAAACCAGTCTGTGCAGCTACAGAAGATGGCTAGATGCTTTAAATTTTGGATTTAGGAAGAAGAGGCATTGTACTATCCGTGTAGTGAAAACAAAGGCGCTGCTGATCTCTCCTTTGTTTTTGCATAGGCAAAAACTCGTGGCTCATTTATGTAAAATGTTTCACCCTCTGTGGCAGTTTTGCCTATAATAATAATAATAATAATAATAATAATAATAATAATAATAATAATAATAATGACTTTATTTAAAGAGGAGGCTCATTTGGACAAGTCCAATCTTCCCTGAGGTCCTCTATCAAAACAACATATACATACAAATATATACAACATAGAAAATTTACATAAACAAATACAAAAATAGAGTTCTGTTCCTAAAGTAAAGAATGTTCTTGTGTGGCTGCCCAGTCAAGATATCCTTTCCTAAATTGTTGAAGGGAGACTGCATTTCTGAGATGGTTTGGAATGGAGTTCCATATTTTTGATCCTGAATATGCAAGGCTGTTTCTATAATGTTCAATATTTGGTTTTAGGATGTAGTCCGATGTACAAAAGATTGTCTGCTGCAGACCTAAGGGTTCTGTCATGGACCTCTTTTGAAAAAGTAAACATATTTGTAAGGTAAGCTGGGGTTAAGTTATGCATAATTTTGTACATCAGTATTGCTTTCTGGTACATAACTCTCTCTGGGAAGGTAGCCTATCAAGTCAGGAAGAAAATTACTCACTAACATGACAGGTCCAGGGCTTAAGCTGTAAATTTTCACATGCATGTTTTGGAAATAACTTGACTTGTGTTTGTTACAGGGATGGTGATGGAATTATGGATAACGTAGACAACTGTCAGTCATATCCTAATGCCGATCAGTCAGATATAGACAATGATGAACAAGGTATTGAATTTAGACAGTGTTCCTTGATCTGTTAAAGTTAAAAATGTAAAAATAGATGAAAATAGGATAGAAGAAAGTAAAAAAAAATATCAAGACAGCACTGACACTTCACGTTACTCGCAAAATAAAGCCCATAAAGTAGGGGATTTTCATGACGCCATTTTGAAGGGATTACTTTGTGACGCGCTCGGTGACGTTTTGTAAATACTTTCACAACTTTATTCCCTTTTATAAATCTAAGCATTGTAATAACTCAAAAATACATTGGATGGTGACAGACAAGGTATTATCACAAATCCATGCATTGTAATAAAACCATGCATTGCAATGGATTATTGGATAGCTTAGTCAATGATCTGTTATATTCTAATTAATGCTGACCAGCCAGACAATTTACTCAATGGGAAAGGTATCATATTAAATCTGTGATTTTTAATGAAAACAAGCAATGTATAAAAAGACATATACTGAAATAAATCCGTGCATTGAACAAAATTGTTTTGACTAAAAAAAAGACAATCCATTGAATTTCTGCATTCTAATAAGAAACATTCACTGAAATTTAAATAATGGATGATAGGCCAGGTTTCCTTGCTATGCAGCTCATATAATCTTATCCCAGGTGACATGTGTGACACTGACATAGATGGAGATGGTGTCCTCAACTCTGTTGACAACTGTCCGTATCTTAGCAACTCTGCTCAGACTGACAGCGATAGCGATGGTCTCGGGGACGACTGTGTGTCAGACTCAGATGGCGATGGAACACCAGACTATGCCGACACCTGTCCTTACAATCCTGGAATTACCGGGACCTCCTTCACAAACTATTTTACTGTGGATTTGTATCCGACACTGAATACAGCGGCACCATCTTGGGTTGTTAAAAGTGGAGGAACGGAAATTGTTCAGAAGACAAGTACTGGAATGCCAACTATGCTGATAGGTATTACGAAAACTTACGAAAACTTGCCATGCAATATACAGAGATTTTTTAGCTTTAAAAATTAAACATTTTCAGCTGAAATTTTTTATATTTTTCTTATTTTTGCTCAAAACATAGATTGTGGGTACATGTTAGAACCGCCTCACCGAGGCGGTTCTAACAAGTACCCACAATCTATGTTTTGAAGCAAAAATAAGAAAAATAGGTATACCCCTGCATACCCCAGTTTTGCTATATAAATGTGGGGTTCAAGGAGGTATACATTATACGGACATGTTTTTGTGATGACATTTTAAGACTTAAAATTTCTCCTTTGAACACTAGACTAAAGGTATACTCGTACAATAATCATAAAAAACACACACTGGTAAAACCCAAATGTTGATAGAAGAACTCGGTTTTATATGGATAATCTTGGAATTGATTATTACATTACACTTGAACAGTTTGCAGGAAGAAGTACTCACAACCGACTTTTTGAGCACACATGCACAATTTTTTTCGTTCAAAAATTGTCAGTTTCATGGATATTGAAATTGCATATGGATTGCATATATTGGTTATAGTTTCTCTGTAATTACACCATGGGCGAAAACAAAGGTGCAGATCAGCTGTGCAGTAACTGCACATCTGATCAGCACCTTTATTTTCGCTCCATAGATAGTACAAGGTTTCTTCTTTTTTAATCTGAAATTTCAAGCTTCTAGCCTGTTTCTGTGGCTCTACAGGCCGCTTTGTGTCAGACCTGTTCGGAAATCCCAAAGCCTATTTTTCTCACATTGTGGCTCAAATGTCTTGTTTTCAGGAGATCAGCAGTACGGAGCTATAGAATATAAAGGTACCTGGTTTGTTACCGAGTCCTCTGCTACTGATTATATTGGGTTTGTGTTCGGGTACCAGTCTAACAGGAAGTTCTACATTGTCACATGGAAGAGGACCCATTCTAACTATGACATCACATCTAATTATAGATCAGGAATCAAAGGACTGCAAATAAAGGTGAGATTCATTTAGAACCAGGGAGCGTGATGGCCTGGGCCCGATGTTATAAAACTTTTTTCATGCTCAACTCAGCTGAGCAAGAAATTTAAACTGCTCATACATGACGAAATAGCACATAGAAATTTAAATTTCAGGTTTAAATCACCAAATCTTGTAATTTATTGTTGGCATTTTAACATTTATGAGCAGGATAAATTTTAGTCTCAACTGAGCTGAGCACAAAAAAAAGTTTTATAACCTCAGACCCTGCTGGTAAAGCATCAGGCTCTGAATCGAAGGGTCCTGTATTTGATCTCCACTCAGGGTGTCATGCTTTGTCCTTGAGAAAGGCACATAAACTCCCTAGAGTACTGTCCATACCTAGGAAGTGGTGTCTAATTACCGACATGACTGAAAAATTGTTGATTAGGAGGTTAAACTTCAATACAAACAAACAAACCAAGTGAAAAGTCAGTGTATCTATACATGAAGCATTCTACCTTGAATACTCATGTGGCATCGTTAAAAATCTACTGTTTGCAGATCAGCTTCCCAGAACTGGCCTCTTAACTCATATCAGCCTGGTGTCTATGGGACGTAGGCAAACAGTATAGCCCCAGATGGGACGCCACAGAACACAGCGTCCCATCTGGGGCTATTCTGTTTGCTTAGAAGAATTTCATCAAAAATGAGCTTAAAAATAAAAATCACTCCTAACACCCCTCAGAAATGAAAGTGGACTCACCCAAATGATATTGATGGGAGAATCCATTCGTCAAAAATAGGTTAAATGAACTAATCAATTACATGTTTTCTAATTTTGCCTGATGCGCTAATTTCTTTACTACTGGTACCCAGTGGTGTCATATGAGCCACCTCGTGGGAAAACGAACAATGTGGTTTCCGAAAAGGTCTGACACAAACCAGGCTGTACTGGTCGTGTAGCAACAATAAAGGCGCTGAACTGCGCCTTTGTTTTCGCATATGCAGATTGTTGGTTTTCCCATGAGGCGGCTCATATAATGCATAGACTGGTCAAATTGAAGATATGTTTGCAAGGACCCACATGATAACTTATGTTACAGCTTGTAAATTCCCTTACCGGACCAGACGAGAGCCTTGCCGAGGCGTTATGGCATAGTCACGACACCGCAGATCAGGTGACCATGCTGTGGCATGACACACGTCTACAGGGGTGGGAGCCTAAGACATCATACAGGTGGATACTGACACACCAACCCTCAACTGGATATATCAGGTATTTGACATAAGAGCAATGTCATGAGAAAACCGATCTTTTGGATTTCCTGCCAGGTTCGACACAAACTGGTCTATATACACACAGACGAAAGCCAGAATCTTAAAATTTTGGTTATAAGTAGAGGAGGAATTGTACTATCCGTGTAGGAAAAACAAAGGCGCTGATCAGCTTCGCAGTAACTGCGAAGCTGATCTGCGCCTTTGCTTTTGCATAGACAAAATGTTGGTTTTCTCATGACGTGGCTCATCTATTTAAATGAATGAACTGTCGTGTTTTCAGCCACAGATGGTGGCAAGAGGCTTGAAACTCAGATTTATGAGAGTTTGCTCTTGTCCCAAGCTGTGTTTGAATCAAGATGTTGTCTGTGTATTAGGAAGAAACAAAGGTATTGAATAGGAATCATCCTGCTAGCTAAAAGGAAGTGTGTGTGTGTGGGGGGGGGGGGGGGGGCAGGGGAAAGGGGTGTTCCAGTTCATGGTGTTCCGGATTGGGGCATATCCCAGTAATCTGGACTTACCTAGAGGTGAACTGTCTCAAGCATATGTTGTTTTAATTCATAGATTGCTGATATACCAAGGCTCTACCCAAGTCCTGGACTCTGGCCCTGTCTATGACTCCACTATAGCCGGGGGTAGAGTCGTGGTGTTCCAGTTTGGGACGTTTCCCATGATCTGGACTTATCTAGAGGTGAACTGTCTCATGCATATGTTTTTTTTTTTTTTTTTTGTTTTTTTTTTTTTATTCATAGATTGTTGATATACCAAGGCTCTACCCAAGTCCTTGACTCCGGCCCTGTCTATGACTCCACTATAGCAGGGGGTAGAGTCGGGGTGTTCCAGTTCGGGGCGTTTCCCATGATCTGGACTTATCTAGAGGTGAACTGTCTTGAGCATCACAACAAGGGACTATATCTTGATGGAGTGGATGATTTTATTGCACTTGGAGATATTCCTACGCTTGAAATGGAGGAGAGGTATCGTTATCATTTGAGCCGTGACGCAAGAAACCGGGCTTTGGGGCTTCCAACCAGGTCCGACACAAACCTGCCTTTGCAGTCACAGAAGATGGCTAGAGGCTGGAAATTTTGGATTTAGAAAGAAGGGTAACTGTACTATCAGTGTAGTGAAAGCAGATGCTGATCAGCTTTGCAGTTACTGTGAAGTAGATCTGCGCCTTTGTTTTCGCCTAGGCAAAAATCCAGTTTTCTCATGATGTGGCTCATTTATCAGTATATTAATAAAAATACAGTTTTTGATGTAATTAATTAATGAATTATGCAGAAATATAAGTTTCATATGAGCCCCACACGCACAAAGATGATCTTCTGAATTTATTGTATGGATATGAATGATTGGCATGAAGTCATTTATACGAAGTTGATGCAACTTTAATAGATGTTGTTGCAATCTGAATCTTGAAGGTATTTTGTATGTTTTCTTGCAATCTGAATCTTCTAAGGTATTTTATATGTTTTTCTTGCAATCTGAATCTTCTAAGGTGTTTTGAATCTGAATCTTCTAAGGTATTTTTGTATGTTTTTCTTGCAATCTGAATCTTCTAAGGTATTTTGA
The DNA here is from genome assembly GCA_964017185.1 of Rugalucina vietnamica. Lineage (NCBI taxonomy): Eukaryota > Metazoa > Mollusca > Bivalvia > Lucinida > Lucinidae > Rugalucina > Rugalucina vietnamica. The sequence goes on along the minus strand of OZ024878.1, from coordinate 31,842,148 downwards.
ATATTTTTCAGCTTTACATTTGAGATATGGCTAGCCCTGGACACCGGCTATTCCGCGGGGCCTTACCCTATCTTCTGTAGCGAGGAGAGTACAGTGTGTATTTGGGTAGAAGATTCCCATGTCAGAGCAGTGTATGGGGACAGCGGGGTCGCGGTGGGGTCAACCACTCTGACAGAGGGGCAATGGCATAATGTCATCTACAGATATAGTATGGAAGGTAAATACAGTAACAAAGGTTTTGAGTTAGGATAACAGACAAAATGTTTATGTATGATCAGTTTGAATGTTGAATAAGAAATTTGCATAAGCAAGAAAGATTATCTGTGATGATGAATTTTAAAATAAAGTTATGCATTGATTTTTACTTGAAAATAAATTGGTCACTAATAAATAAGGGTCCGGGCCATTGGAGCTGTGAGAAATAGATGGGTTGCTTGTGCCTCAGCCAGGGCAAAGTTTATTACCTACTGGTCAGCTGCTTTGAAAGTCTGAGCCTGCATGCCCAGGAAAAATGGTTTAGTTAAACCATCCATTTAGTTGTGTTTGGGGCATAATTGTTTTAAAGAACTTGTTTTAAAAATGTTTGAAGCACAACTTGATTGTTCTTGTTTTGTTTTTTTAGATCTGACAGTTACAATCTTTGTTGATGGGGTACAAGATGGCATCACAACAGGAGTCCCACACCTAGATTTTGTAAGTTAACTGAACTAATCTGTTGACAGATAAGCATGCCAAACAACAAAATTTGCCTGTTTGAACAACCTCGGCTAGGCAAAAGATACAAATACATCAACCTGAAATTTATATTACTTTTTAATGCCAGGTCAGTATGAAAGTTAAATTACCTATGTCACAGACACTTTAAAACATTCCTTTTATACCTTTTAAAGTTGTGACAAATAGAAAAGTCATTCCTCTTGGTTTCACTTCTTAGATAGTATAGTCTCTACTATCTAACACTTAAATTTCAAGACCTTGCAACTTTTGGTCTGTGGCTGTACAGACCAGTTTCTTCAATACTTCAGTTTTCTAATGAAATTGCTCATTTTTTTATGTTTTTGCTCATGCTTATCTTAAAAATGCTAATTGTTCTGTAAATCCGGAAATGTTCGCAAGAACATATTTTTTGCTAATATTTGCGAATTCGTTGCCTCGCGAAAATAAAGTTCTCGCTAATAAAGAATTACATGTACACAATAAGCTTTATAGACTGCACAAGTACTTGTTCGCGAATTCAAAGACTCGCTAATAATTTTAGAAATCAAAAATTCTCGAAATAAAAGTCATGCGAAAGTTTCCGAATTTACAGTAATTTGTGAATTTCTTTGTTAAGGTTGCAATGAATGCCACTGAGAGTTTAGAGATGTATATCGGCAAGGCTCCAAACTTCCGTGCAGTGCCATCTCATATAAACACCACAGCTTATTTCAGAGGAACCATTGATGAGGTAGGCTTTTATGCACCAGTCATTGTAACTACTGCCTTCCCCCTCCCTCCCCCTTCTACGGGGAAGGGTGGGGGATAGCCGGGCTAAAGTGCGGGGGTGGGGCTTATAGCAGGGCACTGAAAGCTGAAAAGTCATAATTCCTGCACTTCCCTGCAGGTGGGGGAGCAGTGGTTACAAATGACTGGTGCATTATAATTGTTAAAATCTGTGTTCTGAGTTGAAGTTAAAGTAATGCAAGTAACTGACTTCTTGTGTGGTATCCTATTTGTGGAATGTTGCTGTTTTTGGATCTTCTGCAATAGAATTAAAAGTGTCATAGCGTACTTTTTCTGGACTTCCATGCTAAGATAATTATTCTGAAACTGAACATCAGGGGCCAGTTGCTCAAAACCTTGTTAGCTTAACATCATTGTTAAGACCTCAACTTGTTAAGTTAATGCCGACTACATAAGTAAATACACTGTTATTTTTTGATGATAAAATGCAAAGGATTCTCACATTTTATCAACAAAAAATAACAGTGTATTTGTCAGTCAGGGACAAAACCTAAACAGGTTATAAAAATAATAACTGAATCAAGTTATTAAAATCTTTTAAAAAAATTATAACCTGATTCAGTTATGAGTCAGTTATTATTTTTATAACCTGTTTAGGTTTTGTCCCTGACCGTTTGTAATATTTATGTTTGAAATTTTAACAAATTTTGAACAACTGGACCCTGTATATCAGATTTAAGGAGGTCTTAATCAGGTTAATATTGATGGTGTTATTTTATATCTGAATTATGATGACTTAATTTATTGATCGAGAAATTCTTGAAATTTGGTATTCATCCAGAAATTCTTATATGGATTTGGCAAAATTGCCATACTGGGTAGAGGACAAATGTTTATAATTGGAAATATCTGGGTGCCCTGTAATAAACCATACCCTTATTCCAAGGATATGCTCATGGACTGTATGACTAGTGTTTACATAGACTAACAATTGAGCCCTGACGCGAGAAAACAGGCCTTCAGGGTTTCTGACCAGGTCTGACACAAACCAGCCTGTGTAGTCACAGAAGCAGGCTAGAAGCTTGAAATTTCAGATTTAAGAAGAAGAGAAATTGTACTATCCGTGTAGCGAAAACAAAGGCGTGATCAGCTTTGCAGTATCTGCGAAGCTGATCTGCACCTTTGTTTTTGCATAGGCAAAAATCTGGTTTTCTCACGATGCGGCTGAAATGTTATGTCACTATTTAGGTGCGACTATACAGGGTGGCTATACCAGATAATGAAATAGTTGAGCACATCGGGTATGAGAGTCTGGAGCTACCAGTCTGGAAATCCTATGGTAACCTACACTTCAAGATGGAAGAGTCAACAGGGGCAACAACCCTAACCAACTCTGGCAGATTGTCAGGAGTTACCACTCTTTCAGGAGGAACGTTTGTCACGGTGAGTTTAGTTGCTGGTGTTGTGCTTTGTGGCAGCTACAAATGTACACATACCTTATATTTTCTTTTTGATATTACTTACAAGTCTTATTTCATGTTATTTTTATTTTTAGACAAAATGCAAGATTTTAAATGTAAATTTATGTTCAAAGATGGCATTTGAGAATATTGATTTCATAATTTAATTATGCAAATATCCTTGCTCATTTTACTCTGGTCTTTTCCTTTTCAGAGTTACCAGCAGGGTGAACAATACAAGATTATCTACCCTAACAACACAAGATAAACTACAGTCCTTCCTGTGTCTTGAGACCACCGAAGGGGTAGTGGAAAAAGTAGTCTTTTAATAGAGCTGGTCTCTTAAAAAAGGCAGAATTGAGCATAAGAATTTCGGCCAATCAATACATTGGTAGCTAAATTTTGACTGAAACATGTGATAATATGATCCACATCAAAGAAAATTAATAAATGAGCCGTGTCATGAGAAAACCAACATTTTGCATATGTGAAAAACAAAGGTGCAAATCAGCGCCTTTGTTTTCGCTACACGGATAGTACTATTCCTCTACTTTCTAAATCTAAAATTTCCAGCCTCTAGCCATCTTCTGTGCTTGTACAGCACTGGTTTGTGTTGGACCTGTTGAAAATAAGAGCTGTCGCAGGACAGCGTGCTCGACTGCTTCTGACCTTTGTCAAACATAAGGCCAAACCCGACCTGTAACCCATACATCTTTTTGCCTTGATGCAATAAGGCAAAATCACTGAACCATGGAAGTTAACTATAACTAGATCTACCTAAGATTTAGAGGTCTCACTCATATTGTGAAAGAAGTGTGTTCATATATCAACTGAGTGCCAAGACAAAAGGCAAAATCACTGAACCGTGAAATAAGGTCACACTGACCTATAAGTATTTCAGGGTCAAAGGTCTAGTGATACTTACTCATAATGTGAAAGAAATATGATCATATACCCATTTAGTGTTGAGATATAAAGCAAAATCACTGAACCATGAAATTAGGTCATAGTGACCTATAAGTATGTTTGGGTTAATGGTCTGGTCATACTCATTCATAATCAGAAAGAAGTATGAAAAATACCAACTGAGTGTCGAGATATAAGGCAAAATCACTGAACCATGAAATTAAGTCACAGCGACCCAGGAATACTTTACGGTCAAAGGTCTTGTCATACTCATACATATCCTGAAAGCAGTATGTCCATATACCAATTGAGTGCCAAGATATAAAGGAAAATCACTGAACCATGAAATCAGGTCATATTGACCTAGGAGTACTTTAGGGTCAAAGGTCTTGTCATACACAAACATAGTGTGAACGAAGGTTGTTCATAAACCACTTGAGTGCTGAGATATAAGGCAAAGTCACTGAACCATGAAATTAGGTCACAGTGACCTATAAGTATATTGGGGTCAAAGATCTGGTCATACTCACTCATAATCTGAAAAAAAGTATGAAAATATACTAATTGAGTGTCAAGATATAAGGCAATATCACTGAACTGTGAAATTAGGTCATAGTGACCTAGGACTACTTCAGGGTCAAAGGTCTTGTCATACGCAAACATACTTTGAAAGAAGTTTGTTCATAAACCATTTGAGTACTGAGATATAAGGCAAAATCACTGAACCGTGAAATTAGGTCAGTGACCTATAAGTATATTGGGGTCAAAGGTCTGGTCATACTCACTCATAATCTGAAAAAAGTATGAAAATATACTAATTGAGTGTCAAGATATAAAGCAAAATCACTGAACCGTGAAATTAGGTCACAGTGACCTAGGACTACTTCAGGGTGAAAGGTCTTGTCATAAGCAAACATACTTTGAAAGAAGTTTGTTCATAAACCATTTGAGTACCGAGATATAAGGCAAAATCACTGAACCGTGAAATTAGGTCACAGTGACCTATAAGTATATTGGGGTCAAAGGTCTGGTCATACTCACTCATAATCTGAAAAAAGTATGAAAATATACTAATTGAGTGTCAAGATATAAGGCAAAATCACTGAACCGTGAAATTAGATCACAGTGACCTATAAGTATATTGTGGTCAAAGGCCTGGTCGTACTCACTCATAATTGGAAAGAAGTAAGAAAATATACTAATTGAGTGTCAACATATAAGGCAAAATCACTGAACCATGGAAAGTAGGTCAACCGACCCTTACCGTCGTGACACACAAGACAGTGTCAAAAAGTCAAAAGATGAATGACCAACCATCTTCCTAAGTTGTTTCTATTAAGAAATAAAAAGAAAAAAAAATCGGTGTTCTAGATTTTGACCTCTAGCCCCGCCCCCCTGACACCGACCTGGTCGGATGCCATGGAACCTGAAGTGTACGAATAAGTTGTTGCTTTATGATAAGTTGTTGTCAAGATATGGACAGTACATCTATTTTTTACAGTGTTCTAGTTTTTAACCTCCAGCCCCACCCCCCAGGCATGGACCCAGACAGCCGATGCCATGAAATGAAACTCAACCCTACAGGGTACCTATGGTCCCAGTATGAAAGCCCTCTGATAAAATTTTTTCAACATATAGACTTCTAGAATACAATATCACAGAAAAGCCATTATTATTAATGGTGTTCTAGATTTTAACCTCTAGCCCCTCCCCCTGGCATGGACCCAGGGACCTGATGCTATGGAATGAAAGCCGACCCTACAGGGTGTCAATGGCCCAAGTATCAATGCTTTCTGATGAGTGGTTGTCAAGATATGGACTTCTAGAAAACTTTAACACAATAATAGCTATATTTTAAGGTGTTCTAGATTTTAACTTTCAGCCCCACCCCCCAGGCTGGACCCAGGGGCCCGATGCCATGGAATGAAAGCTAACCCTACAGGGTATCTATGGTCCAAGTATGAATGCTTTCTGATGAGTGGTTGTCAAGATATGGACTTCTAGAAAACTTTAACGCAAGTGTGACGCGCACGGGAACGCACACGGGAATGGGAACGTGGACGACCGGGGTGACTGCAATAGCTCTATGCACTTTGTGCAGTCGAGCTAAAAATCACACTAGTGATTTTCTCATGATGCGGCTCAATTTTGTTTTTAGACCCAATAAAAGACTCAGATCAGCATTCACATCCATTCAGTTGGATCAAAATTTTCAGTCTGCGTAAAGTAGACCATGGCCATTTATATTTAGTGCAGCATGCTACCATGAATGCTGATCAGATATTAAATCAGTAATAACAGGTTGATCCGAGACATTTATGTGGTACGTCAATTGCTGGCTTTTAGATGTCCAGGGGTGTGAATGTTCAGCGGATCTGCTTTCAGTGTTTTTAATGATTTTGTGTAAAAACAAAAAGCTCTGATCTTCATGCAAGCAGTTTAAATTTGGAATTTTTTTCCTTAGGGTAGAGGGGGTACAGGGTATTTTCAGTGTTTTTCATAATTTGCTGTTCTCACCCCTGGATGTCTGAATTGATATGAAATCAATATTTTCCCGTTGTTCTTTTTTACACAAAATATGTGCCATTATATTGAGATAAATTTCATGTTGACAGTTTTTCTTTTTAATTTTTATAAATGTTTCTGTCTTACGATGTGTCCTTTTTGAATTCTTACACATTTAGCATCATCATATATATTCATTATGTTTTGAAAGTTTATAAGTTGTCGAATTGTGATTCAACATCTGACTTATATAGCTGTCATGAAGAGACTGGACCTTGGTTAAAAGTCTCACCAGAAAGATATTATTGGGCAATTAGGTCACTGTAAAGGTGGCAACTTTAATATTCATATCTGGCGTGGTCGGCTAGTCCATCTGTTCAAGTGGGGAGATTATAGAAAAGGCGAACTCGGTGTAGACCTATGTCACATATTTTCTTGCACACCAGACAGAAATTGCCACACTTTTTGCCTGGGTGATAAAATTGCATCTCACCCAGGTGTTCTCACCCAGGCTAAAAAAAATACGCAAAACCTTGAAATAAACCAGATTTTGGGGGTTGTTGTGCAAGAAAAAGAATCTAATATGGTGTTCTGTTCTAGATGGAAGTTTCCAACCCTCGGGATGACCGTGCTGAGCCTCGGTTCCGCTCAGCATGGTCATCCCTTGGGTTGGAAACTTCCATCTAGAATAGAACCCCATATAAGATTCTTATATTCCGTTAGAAATCAGCTACCTGCATGTTGACCAATCCAGTGAATTAAGCAAATTCCTATTTCATTCTTATTTTCTAACGGAAAACCTGTGAGTTGAATCTGTATACCTTTAGCTTTTACCTATATTAAAAGTAGAATAGGTCTAATAAAGTACATGTATTCATAAGGTACCGCCCATACAGTAGCCTATTTGCCAAATAATACCCATAAGGGCCAAGTTTTGCAAGGACTATAAGTGGAATATCACTTGTCATATATTTGAGCTGTGACACCAGGAAACTGGTCTTAGGGATTTCCAACCACGTGCAACACAAACCGGCCAAAAGTCACAAAAGCAGGCTAGAAGCTTGAAATTTCTGATTGTACAATCCATGTTGCAAAAACAAAGGCGCTGATCAGCTGTGCCTTTATTTTCGCGTAAGCAAAAGTATGATTTCTCATGACACAGCTCATTTTACCTTTTTTTTTGTAAACATGGTCAACAGCTATGGACATGACAGGATGGTCAGTTATCCAAACATTTCAGAGGCCAATTACTAGTAGTTAGTGCATGTTTCTTATACCACTACCTGACAAATGAGCCGCCACATGGGAAAACCAACAATCTGCCTAGGCGAAAACAAAGGCGCAGTTTACGCTACTCGGATAGTACAGTTCGTAAACCACATTGTTGGTTTTCCCACGGATGGTTTAAATGCTTATCTTGAATCAGCTGCAGAATTGAATGGTCAAAAATTTGAGCCGCATCATGAGAAAACCAACAATGTGGTTTCAAAACAGGTTTTGCACAAATCGAGCTGTACAAGCACAGAAGATTGCAAGAGACTGGAAATTTTAGATTTAAAAAGTAGAGGAGTTGTACTATCTGTGTAGCGAAAACAAGCGCCCTGAACAGCTTTACAGTGACTGCAAAGCTGATCTGCATGTTTTTGCACATGCAAAATGTTGTTTTTTTTTCACCACATGGCTCAAATATGTCCATACCCATACATTTAAGTGTGCTGGACAGAAAATTTTCATATTTGCTTCTTGTTAACACATAAAAAATATTAGGAAGAAAATCAAAAGACATCCAAATATTAGTTCTTGTTTATTATACACCAGCCAGTTGACTAGAAAAGCAATATCATATCCAATAACACATTATGTGAAAATGCCTTATGCTATTTAAGAAATAATTTTACTTTACTGTGAATTATCGTGATTAACACGGGATGTTGGAGGGCAGATTGCGATGTATTAATACACGACAGTTGCGCCGTCGTGAATTAAATATTGCATCTGCCCGACAACATCACACGTTAATCAAAGATAATTCACTGTAAAGTAAAATATTAATATTTACGTGCGATGTCACAAAAACGCCACCTTACGCGCATAATAGTGAATTATTTTTTAATTGCAAACAGTGACGTTTCCATTAGGTTCAACTGGAAAGACGTTAACTGCATGTTAGAATTACAATATATGTAACATTATATTTTTGATTTGATTCTGATTCTCAGTATAAAACAATGTTTCAGTCATTACAGAATCCATGGGACTTTTATATAAAATGTTTTTCATCTGGCACTGAAGAACAAGAATGTCTCCTGCATCCTAATCCATTTTTGATGAATGGATTTTCCTGCTGTTATCATTTGGATAAGTCCACTTTCATTTTTAGGGGCATCAAAAGTGATTTTCAATTTTTATTTCATTTGTCAATTAACTTCCTATTCGCAAACAGAAAAGCCCCTGACAGGATGCAGATTTCTGCGGTGTCACATCTGGGTCTATACTGTTTACCGATGTCCCACGAAAATAACACCAGGCTTTAAATGATTTAATTAGGCCATTGCAATGAAAATGAAATACTGTTAAGTTCGGAAATTATCGCGCAACTTTTATTTCGTGACTTTTCAATTTCCAAATTATCAGCGAGTCTTTGAATTCGCGAACAAGTACTCATGCAGTCTATAAAGCTTATTGTAATTCTTTATTAGCGAGAACTTTATTTTCGCAAGGCAACAAATTTGTGAATATTAGCGAAAATTAAAAAGTTTTCATATCGCGAACATTTCCTGATTTACAGTATATGAAAACAAACATTATATAACAAAAACATGAGGTTATCAAGTAACAATCATAGAAATATCAACAAATATACATAAATTATCCATATAATAATATTTACATCTAGAAGAGGCCTAATTTAAAGCAACAAATAGCAAGATACGATTAAAGACAAAGATACCCTCTAGCCAAGTTACCGTTATAGTTTTTATTATTATTCAGTTTTACATCCGTTTCAAGATTATTTCAGCTCATGAGACGGACCAATCAGCAGGTGGGGTAAAAATGGGAAACCCCCGAGAAAAACCACCTGGCACACCCGCAAGCAGAACTTTGCTTGTCTCACATGTGCCCCATGTGGGGCTTGAATCCACACCAGACACAGTGGTAAGATGATCAAATGATTAAGCGTGGTAATGAAATACTGTTATAGTAAAGCCTGGTTTGTCTGACAGGTTTTCTCACTATAAGGCTCATATTATAGCTTACATTTATTTGTACTTTAGTATTTGGGTGATTTATTAATCCCAATCTTTAAACTGTTCTGTCAAAATATATTTTTTTGTTTTAGTGGAGATGGAAATGACATGAATCCTGCACTTCCGGATACAAGTATGGAACTTTAATGGCAGATATGTTCATAAGCATGAACTATTTGAAATTTTCTCGTTAGCCAATCAAAATTAATCCAATTTTCAAGATGGCGGCTCGAAAATCCAAGATGGCTGCCAAAATAAATATAAAATTAGAAAAAGTTGTTCTAGTCAGTGAGAAAAAAACTTAATAATGCTGAAAATGACATTTCTGGATTATTTTTAAATAAATAAATATATAAATGAGTCAATATTACCATTGTGGAATTTTAGAAGGGGCCCACAATGGGGAAAAGTACGGAAATTTTGTTGAAATAGCTGTTTTGCAACAAAAACTCTTCTTATACTTAAGTGAAACAACAAAAAAAAAAAAAAAACTAAATTCAATTGCTATTATTGTCTTTACTCAAGTCATGAATAACATAGGTTCAGATTCAATGGGTACTAAAAATAAGGTCTAATTGATTATGGGGTTGCTGAGGGGCAAAATTTGAAACTGATTAGAATTGGCTTTTATGCAGAATCATGAAGTTTCTAACCTTTACTGGGAAATATGAAATTTACAAGGCAAATACACTTTGCTCTGCACACACATTTTGATGAAACAATATTTCTTCTTCGTTTACTTCTTCTTCTTCTTCTTCTTATTATTATTAATTATATTATTATGATACATTATATTTTAACATGAAATGAACTATATTCAGCCAAAAAAGTGCTACTTAGGATTGCAATAAACTTATGCTGGATACTGATGCTTCCAAATAGTTTTCGTTCACACCAACGACGACAACAGAAACAACAACAAGTGCATGTACTACTTATACTTTTCATCTTTAATATATCATATGCAAATTTCTATGCACATTTTTGTACATTTTTGATAGTAGATGAATAGGATGATTTAAGCTCTAACCTCTCCCTTGAAAGTTAAGGAAGTCTGTAAGGAAGTTTCCAATCATTCTGGATTTCATCTATGTGCTTGCAGCGTCATGGATTCTATTTTCTTCATGCTTCTGTTCTGTTGGAGGAGTAGCACCAGTTTGATTGGTTCATGCAGCCTGGTCGCCAGACTCTATCAGTGTCCTTAATTCTTAATGAGGTTTAGCGTGTGTCTTTGTAGCATTTCCTTTTTTCTCCTTGAGTGAGCATTCCATCCTATAAGTCTCTGTAGAAAACTTTCTTTAGATGTTGCTCATCAGGCATTCCTATATAAAGTTGGGGCATCATAGCTATGCAACTATAATACCATTTGCATGTTTTGCGTCCTTGATTTCTCCAGACCCCTGTGTCTGTAATCTTGTTTTAACACTTTTTAACAGTTTTCTCAAGCACCTTAAGTAGACATAGTGATCTCTTTGAATGATGTTGGTATAAAAGCCATGCCACTCATGCATATAGGAGAGTTGACTGAGCACATCAGCTTGGTATCAATTTTTGTTCCATTTCGCTTATACATTTGCACACCTTCTTCCAAATGCCACACTGGGTTTTGCTGTTCTAGTCATCAATGCGCACTGTTCTGGAGAAACTGCTTCTCGGGTAGATGAATTGATTAAATAAATCAGTATTTGTCCATTCACAGTTATCAGCGGATCATTGGACAGCTTTCCGGGTGCCGATTGGAGCACATTTTTTTTCTTTGTTGATTGTAAGATCAAAGCTATCACAGAATAGTCCATGTGGATCCACACCATGCATTTATGCCTATGATCTGGTATTCTAAGCCATTTATATTATCTATGTCGTCTGCATAGAGTATCTCATCCAGCATATCTATGTGCACCTTAGTTTTAGTTTTCAACTTCCGTTGGTTGAATAACTTCCCATCAAAACGGTACCTGATTTTTAAATGAGTATCACGGACTTAAATGGCATCAATGAGTATTGCATATAATATCATATACAACAGTGCTGCTGCCACAACGCAACACTGTTTGGCCTCATTTGTCATATCACAAGATTAATAGAACTTACCATCGTCCTGTGCATGCATGCCATCATTCCAACACGATGACCAATTGACCATGATTATTTGACAGTCCACATCTTCACAACTTTGTTTAAATTTTTGATGAAGTTGACAAGTGCCTTATATAGGTCTGCTTTCTGTTCTTGACATTTCTCATCATGTTGTCTTGCTATATGAAAATCATCTACTAGTATTGTCTTCCAGTCATCTCTGAATCAGCATTGACTTTCTGGAATAAATCCTGTCTGTCAAAGGCTCCAGGATTTCCTTTCTTAAGATGGATGTCTTGAGGTGAAACAGCCCTCTCAGTCTTTGTCATGGATAGCACCCAGACTGCAGAGGAACTTGCATTCGAACATGGAATATTGCCAGCTGAGAGATTGTTGATCTGCTTCCCTTGCGTATTTGTTTTTAATTTGAAGTATATTTTTTCTGGCTATCGTCGCCGGCTTATAAAGGATCAGTGATGACGATTCAGTACCCGACACTGCATAATATGAGCCGCGTCACGAGAAAACCGGTCTTCGGGGTTTCCGACCAGGTCCGACATGAACCAACATGTACAGTCACAGAAGCAGACTAGAAGCTTGAAATTTCGGATTTAAGAAGAAGAGAAATTGTACTATCCGTGTAGCGAAAACAAAAGCGCTAATCAGCTCCCTTTAATCATTTCTACTGCTTCCAAATTATCATGTTTTTTTTATATATATATTTTATCAATTTCTGTTTCAATGGAAAAGCCAACTTCTTTATGGCTCTTCTCACTTTTGCCTCCACCCTAGAAAAAGGTGCAACCGGCACCAACTATTTTTCCATAACCTCTACAAACTAAGTCTCACCCAGTACAGCTAGCTATCTGCTAAATTGTGACTAACAAAAGACTGTTCTACGCTGTTGTCCAGCTGTCCAGCCGACCCAGGATTACCTATTAAGGGGCAAACATTCCTCTGCAAATCTTCAATGGTATTACTATCATGTCAGTATTTGTGAGACAATATAGACTGCTCAATAAAGGTTTTCCTACAATTATGATCTAGGGAATGTGGTAGCCTTGCGGTAAAGCGCTGGACTCTGCATCGAGAGGTCCTGGGTTTGGTCACCACTGGGGGCGTCGTGTTGTGTCCTTGAGCAAGACACATTAACTCACCACAGAACTGAATCATAGGTAGTTTAAGTTCAGTGCAGGCATGACTGAAAAAAGGTTGACTCAATACAAAGAAGAAAAACAATATTGACCATCCGTACATGTTGACTGTAGCTAAATATACCCCTATACTACTATGATTAAAATAATCGTAACAAAAATATCAGTTGTTCAACTTTTAAAGATCTTGAGTATATAATAAATATTTGTTATGCTTAAATCATCTTTTATAATGTCCTTTCACACAGGGGCCGGTAATGAGCCATGTGAATGTGTACTTGTTGAGTGATGCTTAAATTATGGCAATTTACGGTAACATATTTTCACAAAAGCAGTTTTGTGGCATTGTTGGACCCGGAGATGAGCCCCAGAGCAATGGTTTAAGCATTGACCATCAGTAGTGCAATAAAATCCACCCATTTATAAATTCAAGTAGTATAGTTTGTCAATTAATCGTAAAATCTAGTGATTTTGACGGCCATCTTGAAAATTGCGTTAGCCACCTTGAAAATGGAAAAATTTGAGATGGCTAACGAGAAAATATTTATTATAAATGTTTGAAGAACATATTCTGAAAGTCTCATACTTGTATCCGGAAGTGCAGGATTGTCTCAAAATCCTGACGTTTCCATCTCCATTATTTCAAATTCAGCTGGCATCAGAGTTCAAAACAATTATAATAAGATATAAATCTGCTTTAGAAATCTAATAAACATAATACATCAAACACATACAGAACCATAAATGCCTCTTCATGCATAAGCAATAATCCCTCAACATAAACTTGTTTGTTTGATTTATTGTTTGGAACCCTTTCAACAGCTAACATCCCGACATGACCATAGCTGTTGACTGGGAGGTTAAGCAATTCATCAAACAAACAAAAACTATTTTTTTGCAATTAAACGCAAGTCAATGTCAAGAGATTTTGGCTGTATAATAAAGGTGTTTGTAGTTCCGACAGCAGAAAGAAATTATTGCACGTTTCAGAAAAAATTATTGCGCCTTAGATGCAGGAAAAAATTACTATGCTGCACCGTCATTAGCTTAGTATATGTTTGAGTCATATGAACAGGTATGAAGGTTAGACAGGTAAAAGAAATTATTGCGCCTTTTGGAAAGAAATATTGCGCCAGATGGCGGAAAAAATTACAACGCTGCACAGTCATTAGCCTAGTATATGGCTGAATCATAGGATCGGATATTATGCTTGTAGAGAAGTAGCCAGGTAGACCGTTTGGCAGGTAGACAGTAGACAGTTAGATAGGTTGGCAGTAAACAATTGGACAGGTCGGCAGGTAGACAGTTCGTATAATGTACATATTGGCGAGAAAAATGTAGCGTCCCCATAAGCGGAAGAACTGACATTAGAAAAATTGTGAGACGTCGTTTGGCTTGCTTCGGCCATTTTACTAGGCGTCATTTGTTTTTGGACGTCAAAGCGTTGACGTCCACATCTTTTACGCCAAACATAACATCTTTGTAATATGTTTCTGAATGTTAGTACTCAGATATGTAACAAACACAGACTGTGTGTCCTCCTGCCGATCTGGCTACCCGCCGAAGTGTCATCTTGCCAATCTGATTACCCGCCGACCTGTCTATCTGCCAACCTGTCTATCTGCCAACCTGTCTAACCCTCTACCAGCCGACCTTTCGTATTGCTGACCTGTTTACCTGCCTACATGTCTACCTGCCGACCTGTCTATCTGCCAACCTGTCTATCTGTCGATCTGTCTACATGTCGATCTGTCTGTCTACCTGCCGACCTGTCTATCTGCCGATCTGTCTATCTGTCAATCTGTCTATCTGCCGACCTGTCTATCTGCCGACCTGTCGATCTGTCTACCTGTCGATCTGTCTACCTGCCGATCTGTCTACCTGTCGATCTGTCTACCGGCCGAACTGGCTATATATAGACTCTTCTGACCGGATGGCTAAAATATTAGGACTATCTTTCGAGACAGAAAGACTGAGCAAACCGTCCAGACTCAAAATAGATCAGGGTCTATACTGTATTTGCGTAGACAGAATAATATATCGTAGACATTAGGCATATATGTTTAAACCGAATAACATATCCTAGGCATTTAACACCCAAAAACTTACGTATGGACTACAAACACTTATATTATACTTGACCCGAGATTTTCACTTATGCGTGACAAGGCCTTTAGTGTATAAATGTTTAACCAGACTATTGAAAGCTTTATGCTATATGCAATATCACAATTACCGCAAAATGGTAATGTTTATGATCATGTATCAGATACTTAAATGCAAAATATGAGGTCATGAAACACTGCTACTAGCACATCTGATATGATAAATTGAAAGCACCAAACAAAACTGATCTGACAAATATACTTCCCCGACCCAAAATTTCATGCCTCTAGCCATCTGTAGCCTTACAGTCTGGTCTGTGTAAGAACTGGTCAGAAACCCCAAAGACAAGTTCTCATGAGACATCTCATAAAATAATTTGCTACACAAGATACATGCACACGAGTAGCTTTCTTTTTAGTACCGATATCTGTTAAATTTGTACTATAGCATTTAATTCAAACATGCTCTAAACCGCCATTTAAAAATGTCCAATTCGTATCGAAGAAGATCTGTAATTGATCCTTATGTCAAGGACATGTGAGCCACGCCATGAGAAAACCAACAATGTGGTTTCCTAACAGGACCAACACAAACTGATCTGTACACGTACAGAAGATGGCTAGAGGATGGAAATATTACATTAAGAAAGAAGAGGGATTGTACTATCCATGTAGCGAAAACAAAGGCGCTGATCAGCTTCGCAGTTACTGCAAAGCTGGTCTGCGCCTTTGTTTTTGCATATGCAAAATGCTGGTTTTCTCATGAAGCAACTCATTTCTTTATTTCTACGGCCGGACGTCCTCTTCTGCTGAGTCAATCTGAGCAACTGTCAGTCAGTGTCAAAACAAATGTGGATCCCCTTTTTTGATATTAGCTCAAGCTACATATAGATGTCCATTTTTGACTCTGGGCTATACTTTAAAAGTCCACTTCTGATACAAACAGGTCATGAAGCTGATTCCGAGCTGAAAAGAGACAAGTTAAATAATTCATAATTAATCTTTAATCTATTATATAAGTTGGGATTCAATTTTACCAAAGGATGTCACTTTATAAGTTCACTCCATTTCTTTTTCATTTTCCCATGAAAATGGAATAATTTGATCCTAAGGGGTTCAACAAAACTCCTTGTACTGGCCACTGTTTTCAATTTTAGTGATGTTTTGTGAAGTCAATCTCTGTCATTATTATGCAGAGTTACGTCATTATTATGCAGAGTTACGTAGACTAAACGATGGTCATCAAAAATATAAATTATCAAGAAAATGTACTGCCCCAGTGGCGAAATTAGAGTAGTCCTTCTGCAGAGTGATTACTGAGCTGTTGACTAAATAAACAGGATGACTAAATAAACAGGATGACTAAAGCCTACCTCCTCACATCAGGTGAGTTTTAGTTTGGGAAATTGTGGAGTTCCGATGCATTATAAAGTAAATAACAACAAACAACCTCGCCATTTCATCAGTTTACTAATCTTGGCATGAGAAATCCCTTTATTTTTGGTCATTGTGTAGTTATTTACTATCTAGTACTTTAGAGGCAATTTTGAAAAACATGGCTTAAGCATCATGCAGTCAAGAGAGCAAATACAGGACTAAGAATTTTATTTATTCTGATTCAGTTTTACATCCCTTTCAAGATTTCAGCTCATATGAAATGGGCCAACCAGTAGGTGGGGCGAAAATGGGAGAACCTCCAGACGAACCACCTGGCACATCCGCAAGCAGAACTTGGCTTGTCTCACCTGCACCTCTAAGAAAATAACGGTATTACAGTAAACTAACCTTCAAAGTAGGTTGTATCCGTTTCATCATCAGGCTGAGGAATAAACGGTGCCTCCATATCTAACAGATTATGCCAGTCTATGTCTTTAAATGCCAACATTTTTCTCACAGCTGTTGAATAAAAGAAACAGACCTTGCCATGAAAACTTCTTAAAATTTGCTAAAACTGGTAAAATGAAGACAGTGACGACAGACTGGTGGGGGATAAACATAGCCTCCGTGTTCAACAAGTTATGCCAGTCAATATCTTTAAACACTGCCAATTTTTCTCAACATTTCACTTTCTCAACATTTCACTTATATAACACAGTCTGTTTCCAGCAACCTATACTAGTATTATGGATACATCCTGATGGAGGTAGTGCTAACACCCCCAACCTCTCAATAGGTGACCATGATCCCCTTCATTATCTAAGCTCAAATATTGCCATGAAACATAATTTACCTCTGGCGCCAGGCCTATCTACAGGATCCAGTGTTAGCAGGGTGTCAATTGCATCTTGGGCCTCAGGTGATAATGCTTCCTCGCCCTCTGGCCACGGTATATCTGTGAAGAAAAAATATAAATGATTACTTATCTAAACTTTTGTTTCAACACATAATATTCATAACCACTGGCCCGAGGCCTATCTCTGAATCGAGTGTTAGCAGAGCATTGATTGCATCTTTGCATTTGGGCCAGGCTATATCTGTCAGTGGAAAACACATTTAAAGCCACCTTCTGGGTCTATCAAAACACACAGTGTGTCAATAGAAAAGACAATGTTGACACTAAAACTACTTGGCTCATGATATTGATTGCATCAGCTCAATACTGTTTAGTTTGCTCCTTTGATTTATTGCTTTACAAACATGATAACAACTACGGCCATGCCCACATTTTCGTTCACCTTATCCAAAATGAGCCGCATCATGAGAAAACCAGATTTTTGCCTATGCGAAAACAAAGGCGCAGATCAGCTGTGCAGTGACTGCACAGCTGATCAGTGCCTTTGTTTTCACTACATGGATAGTGCAATTCCTCCTCTACTTTAATCCAAAATTTCAAGCTTTTAGCCTGCTTCAGTGACTGTACAGGCCCGTTTGTAAAGCACCTGGTTGGAAACCCCAAAGACCGGTTTCTCGCGTCGCGGCTCAAATGTTCCTGGGTAAGCAGCCTCACAGAGGCACACAAAGGCAGATAACCAGTTCTGAGTTCAGGACTAACCAGTTAAAGAACATGTTTGTTAAATGTCTGAATGGACATTTTCGCTTGGTTTTAATTTCAAGAATCATTATTTCACGCAAAAATAAACTGGTTTACAGTTTTCTACTAATGCATCAGAATGTTTTGATCAGGATTCAAGCTAGCCACAAGATCTAGGGAGTTTGGACTTTGCCAATATATTCTATATATTTTCACTTCTCCCTCAGCTGATAATAGGGAGAAGTTTGTCCATTTAGGGAGACTATTTCTCCCTAGTCGGTCTGAAACTTATTCCCTGAACAATATGAGCCGCGCCATGAGAAAACCGAATTATTGCCTATGCAAAAACAAAGGCGCAGTTACTGCGAAGCTGATCAGCGCCTTTGTTTTCGCTACTCGGATAGTACAATTCCTCTTCTACTTATAGCCAAAATTTCAAGCCTTTAGTCTGCTTCTGTGACTGTACAGACCGGTTTGTGTCAGACCTGGTCGGAACCCACATTGTTGTTTTTCCCACTCACAGAATCCTTTCTCACCTCTATTGAGTATATTCTGGAAGACGAGATCTGGTGTCTGATCGTTGAAGGGCGGTACCCCTATCAGAAACTCAAACACACATACCTCTATTGAGTATACAGTATTCTGGAAGACGAGATCTGGTGTCTGATCATTGAAGGGCGGTACCCCTATCAGAAACTCAAACACACATACCTCTATTGAGTATATTCTGGAAGACGAGATCTGGTGTCTGATCGTTGAAGGGCGGTACCCCTGTCAGAAACTCGAACAGACACACACCCAGAGCCCACCAGTCTACCTCTTTACCTGGAAATAATATATGAGCCACGCATGGGAAAACCAACAATCTGCATGGGCGAAAACAAAGGCGCAGATCAGCTTCGCAGTAACTGCAAAGCAGATGAGCGCCTTTGTTTTTGCTCCTCAGATAGTACCACTCCTCAGCTACTTATATCCAAAGATTCAAGCTTCTAGCGTTTTTTTGTGACAGTACCGACCGGTCTGTGTCCTGTCAAATTGTTGGTTTTCTCATGCTATAGCTCATCTATCAAGTTTGGGCTGTTGGTTGATTTTGTATTTTACAGCCCACTCAACAGCTATGGTAATATGGAAAAGGGAGGAAACATGCAATCGGATAAAGTCTCACCCAAAATACTGGAGAAACCCTAGATTTAGGGAGTGGCTTAACCCCTATGCCATGAAGGCTTCTATACTGATTTGATATAAATACTGAAAACTATCTATCATGTCGAACAATACATGTATATGCTTCATCATATACTTCGAAAATTTATGAAGATATTTAGCTCAGATAAATCTGAATCTGGTTCAGAAAATAGCTTATCGATCTTGTACATTCGAGGCAGCAAACAAAGGCAAAACTGATCAGACTGCACTAGCCTGCTCCTCATGTAAATGAACAGACATGACGACAATATTATGAAATAAAGGTTCATAGTGACTTCATACCTTGAGGTTATTGCCGCAGTATCTTGGGTGCTAGCGAACAAAAGCAAACATGATCAGACTGTTCTAACCTGCTCCTTATGTGAATGAACAGAATGTACAGCCGCAGTGGTGTAATGGATAGCATATTCGCTTAGCAATCAAGAGGTTGAGGGTTCGAAACCCGGCTGGTACATATGCCTGTCATGTTGGTGACAAATGTTCACCCTGACGTAATAAAGGCAAACCACCCACAGGGTGTAACGTTTTAGAAAAAAAAGAAATGAAAGCGATATTATGAAATAAATTTTCATACCATGAGGTTTTTGCTGCAGTATCTCCGGTGCCAGATAGTCAGGGGTACCCAGAATCCTCTCCTCTTCCCTAGGGGGTGCTGCCCGCCAGACTGACTTCGGGGTCCTGAAAGGGGTCTTCCTGGCCGCAGTGAAGGAGTGGGACCTGACCAGGGGCCTCTGGAAGGGGGTCTCCGGGGTCCTGGTGTACTTCAGGTTAGGGGTGTGGAACATTACCTGTAAAGATAAACATCTGGGCCCAGTTGTTCAAAATTAACATCGTTAGTTAATGAATCGTTAAAATTTCAAATGGCAATATTACAAATACACTGTTATTTTGCTTTTGAAGTTTATAAATAGTTGAGGGCTTATCGACAGCGTTAAGCTAACAAAGTTTTGAACAACTGGGCCCAGGACATCACACTCCTTTGTAAAATTTACATCTCAGTAAACCATTTTCAGTCATGTTGGGATAGACTGTACTACAGAAGAAACTGTGTGACATATCAGCAATATATGAGCCGCCTCATGGGAAAACCAACAATCTGCATATGCGAAAACAAAGACGCAGATCAGCTTCGCTGTAACCGCGAAGCTGATCAGCGCCTTTGTTTTTGCTACGCGGATAGTACAATTCCTCTTCTACTTAAATCCGAAATTTCCAGTCTCTAGCCATCTTCTATGCTTGTACAGCCTGGTTTGTTTCGGACCTGTTCGGAAACCACATTGTTGGTTTTCCCATGAGGCGGCTCAAATTATGACTATATGAACATCTTGATGTTGTCTTGCTCATTGACACAACTTTGCGCCTTTGTACAAATCTTCAAACCCCAATACAGAGCCTGTGTCTGTTAATAGGCCAACATGCTCCCCATAACTATGAAACTGTTAAAACAACCACCCTACCCTATGTTTGCCTGTGTGTTCTGGCGTTGAAGGCACCTGGGGTCCATGTGACGACCCTCTTGTAGAATCATTGAGCCAACTGACCTCTGAATTACACTTCAACTTCCCTGTTGTGTTTTTACCGGAGGTGTGCTAGAAAAAGACACATTCAAACACAATTTAACATGCTGTAACCACAGCTTTTTCCGCGGGTCATTAAGGTACATAATGCAGGTTAATCTTCATTTGAGCCGTGTCATCAGAGAATCAACATTTTGCAATTGTGGTTACTGCGAAGCTGATCAGCACCTTTGTTTTCTCCATGGAAGCAATTTGGTAGGTGGATCTGGTACAGGTGATTCCTTCAAACTTACCCTATTTTTTGGCAGTGGGGGTGGAAGCAATTTGGTAGGTGGATCTGGTACAGGTGATTCCTTCAAACTTACCCTATTTTTTGGCAGTGGGGTGGAAGCAATTTGGTAGGTGGATCTGGTACAGGTGATTCCTTCAAACTTACCCTATTTTTTGGCAGTGGGTGTGGTAGCAATTTGGTAGGTGGATCTGGTACAGGTGATTCCTTCAAACTTACCCTATTTTTTGGCAGTGGGGGTGGTAGCAATTTGGTAGGTGGATCTGGTACAGTACAGGTGATTCCTTCAAACTTACCCTATTTTTTGGCAGTGGGGTGGAAGCAATTTGGTAGGTGGATCTGGTACAGGTGATTCCTTCAAACTTGCCCTATTTTTTGGCAGTGGAAGCAATTTGGTAGGTGGATCTGGTACAGGTGATTCCTTCAAACTTACCCTATTTTTTGGCAGTGGGGGTGGTAGCAATTTGGTAGGTGGATCTGGTACAGGTGATTCCTTCAAACTTACCCTATTTTTTGGCAGTGGGGTGGAAGCAATTTGGTAGGTGGATCTGGTACAGGTGATTCCTTCAAACTTACCCTATTTTTTGGCAGTGGGGGTGGAAGCAATTTGGTAGGTGGATCTGGTACAGGTGATTCCTTCAAACTTACCCTATTTTTTGGCAGTGGGTGTGGTAGCAATTTGGTAGGTGGATCTGGTACAGTACAGGTGATTCCTTCAAACTTACCCTATTTTTTGGTAGTGGGGGTGGAAGCAATTTGGTAGATGAATCTGGTACAGGTGATTCCTTCAAACTTACCCTATTTTTTTTTTGCAGTGGGGGTGGAAGCAATTTGGTAGGTGGATCTGGTACAGGTGATTCCTTCAAACACCCTATTTTTTGGCAGTGGGGGTGGAAGCAATTTGGTAGGTCGATCTGGTACAGGTGATTCCTTCAAACTTACCCTATTTTTTGGCAGTGGGGGTGGTAGCAATTTGGTAGGTGGATCTGGTACAGGTGACTCCTCCAAACTTACCCTATTTTTTGGCAGTGGGGGTGGTAGCAATTTGGTAGGTGGATCTGGTACAGGTGATTCCTTCTTGGATTCCGAATTTTCCGACAAACTAAGCCTGTTTTCCCAGGAAGAATCCATGGCGGAGGTAAAAACTGATGTGTCCTCGTCATATGTTATTTCTGAAGGGAGATCGCTTTCGTGTATACTTGACAAGTCAGAATGCATCATCATCTTCAGGTCACCTTCCGACTTCAGGCTGGAGACCATGTGTCCTTTTAAAGCTGCTATTCTGTTATGTAGAGGAGCCATACAGTCAATGCTGTCTTTGGCTTTCTGTGCACTGACTTTAACATCATGACATGCATGTATATCACTGGTTAAGTCTAAACTGTCATTAACATTATGTAATGAATTACTGGAGAAATCTACACTGTCTTTAATATGTGGATTATTTAGGTCATGAAACACATCAGTATTTGTATCATTGCTTTCTACAGAGTTCTGTTTATCTGTTTCATGAAATAAATCCATGTTTGAATCTACAGTACCATTAGTATGATTTGCAAAATCTTGAGCACTGTCAATCATGTTCATGTTTGATCCTACATTATCATTAGTTTTATCAGAATTATCATTAACATTGTCAAATAAATCTATATTTGAAGCTATAGTGGCATTGGTTTTCTTTGCATTGTCTTTAACACTGTCGAATAAATCAATGCTTGATTCTGGAAAACATTCCGTAAAATTTTCATGCTGAGCCTTGACTTCCGAACCATTTTGCATCTTTGTATCACAGCTTTCAAATTCACAGCTCATGTTCTTACTATCACCACTATGACTTGAGTCTAAAACAATACTCATATTGTCATTCTGTCTCTTTTCATCTCCAAACAATTTCAATAACCTTTCTGATTCCGTCACCGTTGGAAATACAGCAGCGATCTTTTTCAAGTTTTCCTTTGGCAGTGAATCAATATTAACCAATGAAGAAGCTTTCTTCTCCTTGGAGTCTTTTAATTCAGTATCACTTGATCCACTGTGAAACCTTATCCTCGTCCTTGGAAAAGAGTTGCTCCTTTTACTACAAGGCTCTAAGTGAAATGAACGGAACTCACCAGTCAAGCCCGATTCCGCACTCTGAGCCCGATGCACCGGACTCTGAGCAACGTCCTGAAAACTCCTCTTTCTAGCAAACCGTTTATGACCTCTATATCTCCTTAGCGATCCAGCGTCCGACTCATCATCTGAAGGGTATGAGAAGCTTTTTGTTTTCACCAGTTTTCTAGGTTTCATATTTTTGACATTACATTTCCTTTGAACAGGTTTCTCAACTCTAACAGAAGATGAAGCCAAGGGAATATTCTCTTTACTAGCAGTAGAACCGTCACTGTCTTCTGAAAAATCCTCCCCTTCCCGAAGCGAACGTAAATTCTTTGCTGCATATGAATTCCACACTGATTCATCAGTCCGATGCATTTGCGGTGTATCGTCGTCGATGGTTTCTTGCCTGGAAGGTGCTTTAACATGACTTTTACATTCTGAACAACTTTTATTCATCTCTGAATCTGTTTTACAAGAGCAACTGTCCTTAAAACAATTAGTCCTCATTTTCGTAGAAACAAATCCACTACTTGAACAGTTACTAGACAAATTCTGACTGTGATCAGTAAGAAAGACGTTGTCAGAGATTTCTGTTGTATCGACAAACATACCACTACTGGATTCTATCGACCCACAACATTCTCCATTGTCCATGGCAGAGAAAGACAGACCTAGCGGTTTCTGGGGCACGGAAGCACCTGATGCTACAGAGCTTGCCATACTAGGCTTGATGGACCGGGAATTTTCCACTTCACTTATCGTCGACTTGCTCCAGTTCAGTGAGTCTTGCAGTGTGGACATGAGTCTCTTAATGGGTGGGGTTGATGCCTTTGGCTCTGGCGTCTCTCTGATCATCACTGGTATTGGTGGAATTTTCTTTGTTGCCGACTGTGACAATACAAACTCCCGTAACGATTTTGATTTGACTAGTTTGTTATGTGGCGTTGCGGGTGTTTTATTGTCCGATAACTCCGACAGGGGGTTCCGAGATGCACTGCTCCATTGGGAGGGGGTTGTGCAATAGGATGGAGTGAAAGGTTCTTTCTTTACACTCTGTAAGAAACAGAAAATATTAAGGTGAAAAACAACCATATTACTCAGCACCTGAATTTTTGTTCACTTGAGCCCTCTAGTTATTTCTCTACTTGCCGTTCCAAGACAGTCCTGCTGTGGTTTATCTTTAAATGTCTGTCATCTCTGTCTGTCTCTCTGTTGTGCCAGTTGTACTGATTTTTGTTTATGCTAGCCCGATGGCTACCTGGCTGGGAAAGAGCTAGTCATCTTGCTCTCCATGTGTGTTGATATAATTTCTGTGATGTCTTTTTTGTCCTCTCTTTCCTGCCCCGAGTTTTAATTTTAAAGTTGATAGTATTAATACCTGGGGCCAGTTGTTCAAAACTAACGACGCCGTTAGTTAACGTTTCGTTAAAAGTGCAAACATTAATATTATAAATACACTGTTATTTTTTGTTGAAAAAATGTGAGAATCCTTTGCAGTGCAACAAAAAATAACAGTGTATTTGTTACTTTAGCTGATATTTGCTTAACAAATTTATGTCTTAACGATATCGTTAAGCTAACGATGCTTTGAACAACTGGGTCCTGTTCTATTCTTACTTTCATTTACTACCATCACCATTACACAATTACTTTTCTCTACTATAAAACCTGGGGCCAGTTGTTCAAAACTTTGTTAGCTTAATGTCATCGTTAAGACCTCAACTTGTTAATGCCGACTTCATTTTAAAGCAAATACACTGGTATTTTTTGCTTTGGAAAGGATTTTCACATTTTATCAACAAAAATAAAAGAGTATTTGTAATATTCATGATTGAAATTTTAATAAATCATTAACTAACCATGTCATTAATTTTGAACAACTGGGCCTGTATTTTAGAAACTAGTTTAAGTGGAGAAAACACTAAGAAACACCCTCATACTTACAAAGGCAAAAGCACTTCTAAGCGAGAGTATCTGTCCCGGTGTACGATGGTCATCATAATGTATCTGACTGTACGGCATTGGGGTCTTAGGGGTCATAGGCACTTCATCTGTAGTAAAACAGTAACTACATTTATAAGCATCTGTTTAACCTGTGGTTTAACCTTCCAAGTCAACAATTGTTTTGTGTTAACCGGTAAAGGGACACAACTAGGCACTGAAGGAGTTAAACCCCCCCCCAACACACCTCTTCAGCCTTGATTTAGGCCATCATGATCCCCCGAACATAATTGGAGAATGGAACGATAAACTGGATGAAGCATTTTTGACAACCCTGCAGTTAGATGTTGCATCTTTATTTGTGAATACTAGAGCTTTAGCTTTGATTTGAGCAATTTTTGTTCACATGAACTGGATGAAGCATTTTTGACAACCCTGCAGTTAGATATCTTTATATGTGAATACTAGAGCTTTAGCTTTGAGCAATTTTTGTTCACATGAACTGGATGAAGCATTTTTGACAACCCTGCAGTTAGATATCTTTATTTGTGAATACTAGAGCTTTAGCTTTGAGCAATTTTTGTTCACATGAACTGGATGAAGCATTTTTTTGACAACCTTGAGGTTAGATGTCATCTCTTTATTTGTGAATAGTAGAGCTTTAGCTTTAATCAAATTTTGTTCACATGAACTGGAAGAAGCATTCTTGACAAACCTGCAGTTAGGTGTCATATCTTTATTTATTTGTGAATAGTAGAGCTTTAGGTTTGAGCATTTTTTGTTCACATGGTACTTTGAGACCCACATAAAAATGAAGGGCAAAACAATGTTTTGGCTTTATAAATCAGATAAGATGTAAATTTCTTTTTTGATGTTTTGAAGTTTTCTTCTATTTTTACTCTAGAGCTACATGTATGTTTTAACTCATACAAGTAAGACCTATACCTTAAATAATAAAGTACATGTATGGCCTACAAAATGAGAAATGATTACTGCTAGCTTTATAACTTACTGAAGTTCATGGAAATCTTGGATAGTCCAAAGTCAGTGAGCTTGATGTGTCCTTTCTCAGTAACAAGCATGTTGTCAGGCTTTAAATCCCTGTTATAAAACAGAATACACATTTCTTCAATTCAGCATTTTTGTAATTAAGTAACAGGCATGTTATGCATATAATGACTATATTATATTAAACTTTCTGGACATTCTTTTTTTCCTACTTAAAACATTGACTGTATGGTCTTTGGTTTTTGCAAACTGTTCAAAGGCTGCATGTGCAGTAACTGTACAGCTGTTCAGTGCTTTTGTTTGCACTATATAGACAGTACAGCTCCACTTTTGCTTTCTGTGAAAATTTAAGCCTTTAGCCCTCCATGTTTGAGCAGCCCATTTTGTGTTCCAACTGGTTGGAAACCCCAACTGAACTGGTTGGAAACCCCAAATTAAGTTTTCTCATACATGCATCTAGGCTTCACAATACCTGTGAATAATTCTTATTATGGGCCTTTCAAAGGCAAGTACGGACCTCAGCATTATACATATGTTGACGCATGGTTCATACAGACTTTCCAAACATAAATTTAAGGCCTTTTTATGGCTTTTTCAAGCAAATTTAAGGACACATAATATATGCTTCTTCTGCGTAAAAAAGCATGATAGTGACGTTTTATGGTAGATGTTGCAAAAAATGACACTATTAGCATGACTAACATGTAGGTATTACTACTTACCGGAAACAGAATAGAATATTTTGTCAAAAAAGAGAATCTGAGAATGGCTACAGATTTCCATGGGGGGGGGGGGGGGGGGGGGATGGAGACCAAATCAGCAGAGAATTAGATTTAAGGCCCAATTATATTGGTGTCAAGGCCTCTCAGATGAAATTTAAGGACTTTTCATGGCCTCCCATGCAATTTAAGGCCTTTTTAAGACAACCTTCAAAATTCAAGGCCTTTTCAAGACTGTATGAACCTTGTGAAGTACAGTTAATCTCAAATAAAACATTGACAACAAGAAATTGCAATGTACTGCAAGCATCAATATACAAGGGTATACCTGTGAATAATTCCTTTATTATGGAGATACTCTAGTGCCAGGGTAACCTCGGCTGTGTACATGAAGGCCATCGACTCATCAAAGAATCCCGCCACCGACAACAAACTCTTGACATCTCCGCCAATCAAATACTCCATCACCTGCAATTATTATTCATTAACTCTTAACATAATTGTCTTCTCGTTGGACCAAATGGAAATGTCACTTTGTATTTGTATTAATTCACAATATTTCACTGTATAAACCAAAATTGTGTACAATTGGGTATACTTTCATGATAGAGCCCATAAACATTTGAGCTGCATCGTGAGAAAACCGGATTTTTGCCTATGCGAAAACAAAGGCACAGATCAGCTTCGCAGTAACTGCGAAGCTGATCAGCGCCTTTGTTTTTGCCACAAGGATAGTACAATTCATCTACTTTATAAATCCAAAATTTCCAGCCTCTAACCATCTTCTGTGACTGTACAGCCCAGTTTGTGTCGGACATGGTCGGAAACCCAAATTGCTGGTTTTGTCATGCACAGGCTCAAATGCTAATAATACCTGTATGTAATCTTTTTTGAAATAAATGAGCCTGTGCATGAGAAAAACAACAATTTGGTTTCCGATCAGGTCCAACACAAAAAGGGCTGTGCAATCACAGAAGAAGGTTGAAATTTCGGATTTAATAAGAAGAGCAATCGTACTATCCGTGAAGTGAAAACAAAGGCGCTGATCAGCTTTGCAGTTGCTGTGAAGCTGATCTGCGCTTTTGTTTTCGACTATGCAAACTGATGATTTTCCCATGCTGCGGCTCAAATAAATTTGATAAATGTGTTATGTTGACTCATTTACTCATCTCCATGGGAAATGACCAAGCCTGTACAGGAAGATGATGAAATAATGAAAAGTTATTATTTTTTTTCGTAAACTCAGTCTTAACTGAGACGCAACAGAACTCCTGACTAGTTAGAGATTCACCACAAGGACCGAACAACTGACTGTTGTGAACCAGAGCGGAAGATGAGGGTGAGGTCAGGCGCCTGTAAAACCGGTTTTAGCCCCGGTTTATGCGAAAACAAAGGTGCAGATCAGCGTCGCAGTAACTGCGAAGCTGATCAGCGCCTTTGTTTTCGCTACTCGGATAGTGCAATTTCTCTTCTTCCTAAATCCAAAATTTCAAGTTTATAGCCACCTTCTGTATCTGCACAGGCTGATTTGTGTCGGACCTGGTCAGAAACCCCAGACCGGTTTTCTCACATTACAACTCATAAGCATGTTTGTACATTATCTTACATGCACACAAACCATGGTTTAACTATTATTCATAAAACCTTTTCAAAAGTGTGAAGAAAATTGGACACACGATAAAATGACTTACCAGGAAAATATTCTGTTGTGACTGTATAGAGTAGTATAACTGGACTATAAAGGGACTGCCTGTACATGCCATAGCATCTCTCTTCATGAGAAAACCGGATTTTGGCGGATTTATGCGAAAACAAAGGTGCAGATCAGCTTCGCAGTTACTGCGAAGCTGATCAGCACCTTTGTTTTCGCTACTCTGATAGTGCAATTTCTCTTCTTCCTAAATCTGAAATTTCAAGTTTCTAGCCACCTTCTGTATCTGCACAGGCTGGTTTGTGTCGGAACTGGTCAGAAACCCCAAAGACCGGTTTTCTCACATTGCAACTCATAAGCGTGTTTGTACATTATCTTACATGCACACAAACTATGGTTTAACTAGAATTTGTTTTCTATGTGAAAACTGATGTCTCCCCCCTTTCTACGTGCATGTCCAAAATATGCAAGCAAGAGTTATAGTTCTTGTGCATCACATATCCTGTCATTCTGTTTTATAAGTGTACCAAGTTTCATTGAAATATCTCTTACGGTTTTCAAGTTATAGAGGGGGCACGAAAGTGTTTGGAAAATAATCAAAGGGAAATAACTCCAAAGATATGAAAGCAAGAGTAATGATTCTTGTGCATCATGCTTTATAAGTGTACCATGTTTCATTGAAAAATCTCTAATGGTTTTTGAGTTATAGAGCAGACACGAAATTGAATGAAAAATAATCAAAGTTTCATTGAAATATTTCTTATGGTTTTCAAGTTATAGAGTGGACATGAAATTGTATGGAAAAATAATCAAAGGGAAATAACTCCAAAGATATGAAAGCAAGAGTTATAATTCTTGTGCATGACACATCGTCTCATCATGCTTTATAAGTGTACCAAGTTTCACTGAAATTTCTCTTACGGTTTTCAAGTTATAGGGTGGACACGAAATTGTATGGAAAATAATCAAAGGGAAATTACTCCAAAGATATGCAAGCAAGAGTTGAGGGTTCTTTAGCACGACACGTAATCTCATCATGCTTTATAAGTGTACCAAGTTTCATTGAAATAACTCTTACGATTTTCGAGTTATAAAGCGGACACGAAATTGTATGGAAAATAATCAAAGGGAAATAACTCATAAAATACTCAAGCCAGAGTTATGGTTCTTGTGCATGACACATCGTCTGATCATGCTCAATAAGTGCACCAAGTTTTATTGAAAAATCTTAAACGGTTTTCAAGTTATACAGCGGACACGAAATTGTATCGAAAATAATCAAAGGGAAATAACTCCAAAAATACTCAAGCCAGAGTTATGGTTCTTGTGCATGACACATTGTCTCGTCGTGGTCTACAAGTGTACCAAGTTTCACTGAAAAATCTTTAACGGTTTTCAAGTTATACAGCGGACACGAAATTGTATGGAAAATAATCAAAGGGAAATAACTCATATAATACTCAAGCCAGAGTTATGGTTCTTGTGCATGACACATCGTCTGATCATGCTCAATAAGTGTACCAAGTTCTATTGAAAAATCTTAAACGGTTTTCAAGTTATACAGCGGACACGAAATCGTATCGAAAATAATTAAAGGGAAATAACTCCAAAAATACTCAAGCCAGAGTTATGGTTCTTGTGCATGACACATCGTCTCGTCGTGGTCTACAAGTGTACCAAGTTTCATTGAAAAATCTTAAACGGTTTTCAAGTTATACAGCAGACACGAAATTGTATCGAAAATAATCAAAGGGAAATAACTCCAAAAATACTCAAGCTAGAGTAACAGTTCTTGTGCGCGACACATCATCTCGTCTTGGTTTACAAGTGTACCAAGTTTCATTGAAAAATCTTCAACGGTTTTCAAGTTATAGAGCGGACACGATTTGTGATGGACAGACAGACAGACGCACGGGGAAAAACAATATGTCTCCCGACCCTGTCGGGGGGAGACATAACTATTATTCATAAAACCTTTTCAAAAGTGTGAAGAAAATTGGACACACGATAAAATGACTTACCAGGAAGATATTCTGTTGTGACTGTATAGAGTAGTATAACTGGACTATAAAGGGACTGGCTGTACACGCCATGGCATCTCTCTCTGTGACAACTGAAAATGAGACAATTGGCTGAATAATTTTTCTTAATTAACATTTCAAGGACAGATAAATTTACTCGAAGCACCCTAAGATTTGAACAGTAACAGTAATTGTCATGAATCAAGATGAATAATTACTATAAAATTACAAGCACATATCATGTGCACTTTCAATTCAGAAATATAAAAATTAGGAATTCAGCAATTAATCGTTCCACATGCAGACCAATGCTTTTGATATTTGCTGCAAAGATAGCATAATATCTAGTTTCTTGAGCCAAAGTTTCAAGTCCCTACTAAACTACTAAGAGGACAGGTTTTTATGCCGTTTTTTGTTTTTGTTTTTACCTTTAACTGTCTGACCTGTTAAAATTCCCTTTATCTCCTGGACCGGAAACTGTCAACTTCTCTTACCAGTGTTAGAAATAAGACCTGGGAAGCAACTTGTCCGGGGGGGCAACCTGCAATCAAGCTCAACTTGCCCCCCATGGTTTGAACTTGCCCCCATAGAAACGTCATATAAATGTTACTAAATGAAGATATTTATCATGTTTATGCATGAATTCAAAGGTATGTATTTGTATTTTAGCTCATCTAAGAATGATGAGATTAAACACTTCTTGGAAAATTTCAGGTTGTCCTGGGGGCAACCTTTCAGTAAGATCAGGTTGCCCCCACCAAATTTGACCCGTGACGGGCAAGTGGGCAACTGCTTATTTCTAACCCTGCTTACTACTGTGCACCAGTAGTGTACAAAATGACCGTTTTCACGGGTGTGAATTATGTTAGAAGAAATAACATTTAAAACAGAGTTATCTTACCTTGATCTTTCAAGTTTTTATTGATCATGTCTACTTTCTTCATAGCCTTGATAGCGTACAGTCTCTCTGGCTTCCCCTTCTTGTGCCCCAAGAATACTTTACTGAAAGGTCAATAAGTATGAGAATAACTAGTGGTCATGATACAGATCATGCTTACCATTACCTGAGATTTGGTCTTTGCAAAATGACCTTTGGCCAAGGTCAAAACATGACAGTGACCTTGATTACTGGCATCACCATTAACTCAGTAAAATTTCTATAGATTACCAATTTTCATGTCACAAGCCACAGAACTTTCTGAAAACTACATTATTTAGTAAATTACACTTTTTTCCCCATTGAAAAGCCTGTGTGTCCAAACTAGACCTTACCATAAAATAAGTCATGGTCAACCCAAGGTCATGATTTATATAAACTATATTTAGCTAGAGTCCCTTATGCTACATATAAATATTTGAGCCATGTCATAAGAAAACCAACAATCTGCATATGATACTCAGAAAGTACAATCCCTCTTCTTCTTTAATCCGAATTTTCAAGCTTCTTGCTGTCTTCTGTGGCTGTAAAGCCCTGTGTGTGTCAGACCTGTTCAAAAACCACACTGTTGGTTTTCTCTGAAGACGGCTCATTTGTTGAATGGTTCAAATAGTAAAAGTAGTAAAACTTGGTTGTACAGGGCTATTATACCTTTTTTTCTTACTTTTGCTCCAAAATCAATGCTATGACATTAAAATAAGAGATATAAGAATTTTCATCTTGAAAAATTTCCATTTTTACAAATGTAAGAAAAATATGAACATGCATATTGCATGCGCATGTTTTCGTAATTACTTACCCAAATGCCCCTCGGCTGATTGGTTTGATAAACTCAAAGTCATCAATGGTGGGAATCTGAAAATAAATGTATGGAATCTGAAAATAAATGTATAGAAGCTGGAAATTTTGGATTTAGGAAGAATAGGAATTGTACTATCCATGTAGAGAAAACAAAGGCACTGATCAGCTGTGCCGTTTCCAGGTCTGGATCATCTCAGAAAATTGTGATCGAAATTATACCGCAGATATATGATAACTCCATGTATTGACCGGTGTAGCCCGAGTCTTCTCTGGCTGCTAAATTATGTTTTGTCAAAATCGCAAAATCAAAAATTATCAAAAGATTTTTAGACACCAGAGAAGGCTCGGATTATGACCGGTGGTATATGGGGTTACATATTACAATAGAAATACGATAATTTTGTCGCAGTTCTGCATGATAAAACCAGAGGACCAATGGTCCTGTAAACGCTCACCTGAGATCAGCTGCATATACCAATAAACATGTTTGAATATTATGGTATTTAACTCCAGTGCAGGGGCAGATAAGCCCTTGGGCCATTTTCTTTTTTCAGAATCTTCAATATTCTGTCCATTTGCCAATTTCCTGTTGGCTTTTTCCTTCAAATGACATTTTAACAGTTTTCCCAATTCAGATGCACAGGCAATCCATGTTGACCTTGCCATAAACTTGGTCAAGGTCATCACAGGGTCATGATTTATATATACATTTGAGTACTTTAGCCATCGATGCCTCACGCCAAGTTTCCTTGAAATCAGTCTATTGGTTTCAGAGAAGATGATTTTTGATGGGTTTTTACCATATATGGGCATGGCGGCCATCTTGGTCATGTGACCTAGATTATTTATATACACATTGATTCCCCCATTCTATAGATGCTTCACTTAAAATTTGGCTTTGTTTGGCCAAGCGGTTTCAGAGGAGAAGACGTTTGAATATTATGGAAATATACATGTATATTGCCCCGGGATGGGGGCACATGAGCCCCTGGGGTCCAATTTTTTTCAGAATCATTAATATCCAGTCCTACTGCCCATTTCCTGCAAGACTTCCACTTTAAATGACATTTTAAAAGTTTTCCCCATTCAAATGCATTGGTGACCTACGTTGACCTTCCCGTAAAATAGGTCAAGGTCATCACAGGGTCATGATTTATATACACATTGTAGTGCTTGAGCCATCGATGCTTCGTGCCAAGTTTTGTTGAAATCGGTCAACCGGTTCTGGAGAAGAAGATTTTTTAACGGTTTTTACCATATATGGGCATGGCGGCCATCTTGGTCATGTGACCTGGATTTTTTATATACATATTTGTTACCCCTTCCTATTGATGCTTCACATAAAATTTCGCTTTGATTGGCCAAGCGGTTTCAGAGGAGAAGATGTTTGAATATTATGGAGATATACATGTATATTGCCCCGGGGTGGGGGCGGATGAGCCCCTGGTGCCCAATTTTTTTCAGAATCATTAATATTCAGTCCTACTGCTCATTTTCTGCAAGATTTTTCCTTTAAATGACAATTTAACAATTTTTGCCATTCAAATGCATTCGCGACCTATGTTGACCTTG
Organism: Rugalucina vietnamica; assembly: GCA_964017185.1. Taxonomy (NCBI): domain Eukaryota; kingdom Metazoa; phylum Mollusca; class Bivalvia; order Lucinida; family Lucinidae; genus Rugalucina; species Rugalucina vietnamica. The sequence continues at coordinate 31,808,521 of OZ024878.1, read as the reverse complement.
CCGTAAAATAGGTCAAGGTCATCATAGGGTCATGATTTATATACACATTGTAGTGCTTGAGCCATTAATGCTTCATGCCAAGTTTGGTTGAAATCGGTCCAGTGGTTCCGGAGAAGAAGATTTTTGAAGGGTTTTTACCATATATGGGCATGGCGGCCATCTTGGTCATGTGACCTGGATTATTTATATACACATTGGTTCCCCCTTCCCATAGATGCTTCATGTAAAATTTTGCTTTGATTGGCCAAGCGGTTTCAGAGGAGAAGATCTTTGAAAAGTGTGGACGACGGACGGACGGACGACGGACGACGGAGCATGGGTATACTATAAGCTCACCTTGTGAGCCTGACGGCTCAGGTGAGCTAAAAAGTAATATGACTGCTCTCATGTAGCCTCTTTTTAGACGATTCAGTTCAGCTTTTTCCGGTTGTGATCCGACAATGTGGAGGGAAACTGCAGAGGAAAGTAGACCAAAATTTTGTAAAACAAACAAAGTTTTCAACCATCTGCCGACATCTGTCGCATGCTTTTCTTTTTACGATCTTACGAGCGAAGCACATGTGACGGCCTATGGCCATTCATGGTGCCCTGTACGCAGTAGTATGCACACAAAATGTGCATTTTTCTACTTTTAAACTGCACCCGGTAAACCAGAGGTGCGCCAGAACAACTTTTGATACAGTTTATTCCTTAGAGGGGAGGATAACAGGACATTGCCAAATCATTGAAATATGCCCATTCAATATCGTAACACTCCAGATCACTTAAATGATGGGAGCTTGTCCTTCACGAGGGTAAAAATGGAGCTTGACTGTCGATTTTTTTTTTTTTTTTGAGTGTATTTATTTTATGTACCGGTACATTTTTAATTTGCTTTTATTTGTATGTGTCCAGCATTTGGCAATGTCCTGTTAAATACACTCAAAAAAAAAAAAAAAATTGACAGTCAAGCTCCATTTTTACCCTCGTGAAGGACAAGCTCCCATCATTTAAGTGCTCTGGAGTGTTACGATATTGAATGGGCATATTTCAATGATTTTTCAACCGATCTGGCTACATTTTGATAGGTAATATCAATAAATGTGAAATGTGGTTTGTGATGTTTTTTAATGTTTTAAGGACCTAGCTTCAAACTAAATACTTGAAATACGTACTGAGCATGATACTATTTAAACGACTATATTGATGTTCAAAGAGATGAGCCAAACCAAGAGCAACGTGTTGGAACAGTTAGTAATACAATTACATGTACTAGGGGGCTTACACCCGTTTTGCGGGATCCCAACCCTCGCCCTAGGTCTTGGTGTGGTTCATACACGTCGCATTAGAAATGCTGTCTGACCCTGCTGGATAATAGTTCTTATGCAAATACTAGATAAGTGACTGAATGGTTCTAAATCAAATCTACGTTCAGGAACAATTTAAAGACTATTTGCTCAACACTGACAGGCTTGAAACCCCTATGGTTTCGTTGGCTATCTCACTATAGCCTAAATAACTGGCTTCCCAGGAACTTCTATTTGAGACTCCAGATTGTTCCAGTGATCGCAATGATACTGTGAACAAGGTCCAGCTATCCCAATGATCTCTGTGGCCAAAGAGTCTCAAATGTTCGTTCAGCACTAAGAGGTTCAACACTAGGGATAAGAGCTATCACAATGATCTCTCGTTATCCCAAAGCCTGAGCTCCGTGCCATAAAGCCTATTCACTACTACATCATCAACTGCCTGCAGTCACACTCTTCAATCTAAACCGTCCGAATCCTTTTACAATAATTACTATCACCGTCTTGTTTGCTCTTTATAGATGATGCTGTCCCCTGGAGTTGTGCACCAAAGCATTGTTTGACTGATTTGATTAGAAAAAAAAAAAAGAACAAATAATCCTCTTTTTGCATGAACATCTAATACATATAATTACCAAAAGAAATTATGAAAATATTGAAAAGATTTCCCTGAATTTCAACATAAGTAAAGATACCTCCATGTTTATCCCCGACGTCAAAGGTCACATGGAGTTGCGCGCTTGATTTGACTGACATCTGCAGACGGATTTCCTCAAAAAATACTGAATTTAAACAGATAATTGAGGACGTTTGTCATGTTTCTAATTGACTGGCCAGAAAAAATGGGAGGAGCAGCCCCATGAATAAATGATTAGGCCAATGCAATGTATTAGGTAACCAAAATGTACCTATATGTTACTTAAACTATCTCTGTTCTGTTCGGTCTATGTTATTTTACATTTCTGGTTTAATTTAATGAAATTTATTGACAAAATGTTACAAACAACGGTAAACTTTCCATGTGCCGCGCAACTCCAAGGGACTCGACAGTACTCATTCATTCACGCGCAATATCCGGTTTGTTCCATTTTAATGAGTCTATTCTAGAAAACCAAGGTGAATCAGGTGCGAAAGGCGATGCCTTTATAAAACACTGTATATGGCGATTTTAATCAGGAAAACTAACAGAGTTATGTGATTTTACATGACGAATATCAAACTTTTGAGCTTTTTACAGAAATTCTAATAAAAACTATGGATTTCAAATGGATATTCGTCACACTCCATTTTTACCCTCGTAAAGGACAAGCTCCCATCATTTAAGTCCTCTGGCGTGTTCTGATGTTTAATTTGCATATTTCAATGATTTTTCAACCAATCTGGCTACATTTTGATCGGAAATAAATGGGAAATGTGGTTTGTGATGTTTTGAAATCGCCGCCGCTGTTTCCGGTTTACTGGATTCAGGGGAGGTAACAATGAAAAAGACCTACACGACCTGAAAGGAACCGAATGGAACTCATCGCACAACTCCGCAAAACAATCAACTTACATACACTCACTCACTCACTCACTCACTCACTCACTCACTCACTCACTCACTCACTCACTCACTCACTCACTCACTCACACACCCACCCACCCACCCACCCACCCACTCACTCACTCACTCACTCACTCACTCACTCACTCACTCACTCACTCACTCACTCACTCACTCACTCGCTCACATACTCACTCACTCACTCACTCACTCACTCACTCACTCACTCACTCACTCACTCACTCACTCACTCACTCACACTCACTCACTCACTCACTCACTCACTCACTCACTCACTCACTCACACACTCACTCACTCACTCAAAACCCACCCATCCACATACTCACTAACTCACTCGCGAACGAACGAACGATCAGTCACTAACTCACTAACTCATTTTCCACTCCTTCAGTTCTTCACTCACTCCCTCACTCATTCCCTCCCTCACTCACTCCCTTACTCACTCACTCACTCACTCACTCACTCACCCCTCACTCATTCACTCACTCACTCACTCACTCACTCACTATGGTACTCATTTGATCCGTCAATCGACCAATCTGCAAATCGATCAATCAATCAATCAATCAATCAACAATCAACCAACCACACGTGAAATCAATCAAATACGCAATATCCACAACACTTTTAAAAACTTAGCCAACATAAATGCAAGTTATTTGTACAACAGCAATAAAGTTTATCATAGTCAGTGACGTCAGTGTCCGACAAGGGCTTGGACGACACAGAAACATCTTCTCATAGACAAATGAGCCGCCTCGTGGAAAAACCAACAATGTGGTTTCCGAACAGGTCTGACACAAACCTGCCCGAACAGCTACAGAAGCAGGCTAGAAGCTTGAAATTTTGGAGTTAAGTAGAGGAGGAATTGTACTATCCGAGTAGCGAAAACAAAGGCGCTGATCAGCTTGCGCCTTTGTTTTCGCCTATGCAGATTGTTGGTTTTCCCATGGGGCGGCTCAAATCATAATTCATAACCAATCTTTTTGGAATGTTTCTGCACTCCAAGCGCCTGCTCCAGTAAGAGCAACACGGTTCATTTTTTTCGCAGCTGGATAAGATACCTTTCCAAGACGCCGATATGATAGATTAAACTTATCAATGACGTGGGTGTTTTTGTGACTTTTCATATTTGTGTCTTGTTTGATAAACATAATATTTTATACTTTATGGACAATCAATTTTGATAAGATTAACGGAAAACAATGAAAAGAATTGATTTATATTTGCTGATTTTTTTTTAGGTATGGTTGAAAATGTAAGTGTTGCGTTAGAAGTGCCACACAGTGTATGAATCTAATACTTAATACTTATTCACTAACTCACACCCCTCGTTCAATCACTAACCCTGCCTCTCTCTCTCTCTCTCTCTCTCTCTCTCTCTCTCTCTCTCTCTCTCACCCACACACAGGCCAGTTCGCACGCACGCACGCATGCTTCTGCAGTGGTTCACGTTAGTTGTTCGGTTCTCGTGGAGAGTCTCTAACTAGTCAATGGATCACCACAGACAAACATATAAACTATGATAACCACCATGATGAAACAAAAACGAGGACTCACAGGTACAATAAGCTGGCTCGCACTACCTGTGTTCTGAATCTGAATCTAAATAGTTTACTGGTGACACGTCAAATGACATTATTTCACCAGGGGGTTCGGATGGGGGAGAAATTAGTCCCTAGGACGCACGAGTGAAGCGAACTTTGACACACAATCAACTGACATTTCAGCAGTGGAAAACAGAGAGTAAGGGAAGACATTCCAGTCCTTGATAGTCTGGGGGAAAGAAACTACAATTAAAGGCCTCTATATTAGCAGATGGTATCTGAAATGCCATGGAGTGATTATTTCTACAACGCCTAGACTTGGGTATAAGGTCATCTGTATGTATTCTGGCTTTACCCCTCAGACCTTTGTATATATTGCAATTTAAGTCGTCCTCCTTTTCTTGAGAAATTCCCACTTGAGTTGGTCAAGGATGCCAGTCACACTTCCTTCCTCGAACGTAAACTTCCTTCCTAGAAGGGATCTCCATTGTCGGGCAGCTTACTGAATCTTTGATTTATCATGGTGGTTATCATGAGTTACATAAATCCTGCCAATCATGCCCCTGGGGTCAAATATGGCCCCACCCCTGTGGTCATTATAGGACCCTGACCATGTATGATGATTTTTTCAAGTAAACCAAAATGGTGGACAAGAGGATACACAATCCAGACAAGAGCTATTCTGCTGATGTTAGTAGGGTTTCAGTGTCACATGACCAAGATGGCCACCAGGAGCTGGGCTATATTGCATATATGGTAAAAACCCCAACTACTTTGTCCAGTGACTGTACTTGTTGACTCTCAGGTGAGCGATCATTGCCCTTGGGCTACTTGTTTTTCTTTTGCTCCAGATTTTCAGTATTGTTGTTTGGCATCGCCGGACAGCAAATTGTATCTGTGAGTCCTCGTTTTTGATTCACCATGGTGGTTATAATGATGTATTTGTTTGTCATTGATGATTTATTGACTGGATAGAGATTCACCACGAGGACCGAACAACTAACTAAATGTTGTGAACCACTGCAAAAGATGAGGGGTAGAGCTCTGTAAAATCGATTTAAGCCTCCAAGTAATTTTATATTACTGTTCGTTCCAAGGCGATACTCTTGTTATGGTTCTGTTTGTTTTGTGTTTTGGAGTCGAATTTTGTGCTGTTTGAACCTTATGTACGTTTTCATAGTTTTATTTAAGTTCGGGTAACTGAGTGGCCATCTATTGGGAAATAGCTACTCACTCGGCTTATGGTATGTTTTCTAAGTATTCTTACCTAACTGTCGATTTAGTTTTTTCCCACCTCGGTATTTGGAGTTTTTGAATTTCTTTCTGATTGTGCCTTTTCCTGATCATTGCTTACTGGTACCTTTTCCTAATTACAAATCTAGCGGCACGATTCTGTATCTTTTCCAATTCCTTCTGAAGGCCTTTAGTATGAGGATCCCAAACAAAACTTCCATATTCAAGGACTGGGCACACATTCCCTTATAAGCGGCTTGTTTAACATTTGTGGGACAAGAAAATAAGTTTTTCCTCAAGAATCCAAGTGTTCTGTTGGCTTTAGTGCATATATTCGTACTTCAAGTCATTTGCAAATGTTACACCTAGATATAAGGGTGTAGGAGGCCTCAGTTTTATTTATCCGTTTATCTGTCTGCTGCATCATGTTGCATTTGACAAGTTGAAATCTCATGTCCCATTTTCGGGCCCAGCTCCCTAAAAGGTCGATGTCTTTCTGAGGTTTCAATGTATATTCTACGGTTTTAATTTCCCGGTTACAAACACAGTCATCAGCAAAAAGCCTGATTTGAGAGTCAATGCCAACGGATATGTCATTTATATACAAGGAGACCAACAATGGACGGAGAACGGTGCCCTGTGGAACACCAGACACAACAGAAACCCAGTCAGATTTAACACCAGTAACCACTACCTTTGCTGCCTGAAGCACAAAAAAGCATTTATCCATTCCAATGTCTTTCCACCTATACCATAACTAAACACTTGCTTTCAAGAAGTTCGTTGGAAGGCTTATATAAAATATAATGGAAAGATAGTTTGAATGCAGTAAAAAGGAGCTGGGCTATATTGCATAATTTCGGGTAATGAAACCTCATCAATAATCCTTGACAAACTAGCAACGAAAGCCAGACACATTTTTTTTTTGTCAAATGAGCATACAAATTGTGAATTTGGAAAGAAACTAAATAAGCAGTATTTCTTCCATTCTGATCCTGTTCGATTGCGTATATTCTTGTTTGTATTACTTAAATAATTATGTTTAAACTAAACTCCGTTCCATGCTACACAGTTTATTTTGCTTTTAAAAAGCTTTGTTCAATTCTGTTTTTCAACCAGATTAACTGCCAGCGCATTTTTGTAAACCACATATCAGACAAACGATATTTGCTAGTACTAATGAGCTGCTGCATAAAAAAAAAATAAAATAAAAATTAACAATTTGCACACGCAAAAACAATGGCGCAGATCAGCTGTGGAGTAACTGCACAGCTGACCAGCGTTTTTTTTTTTTTTTTTTTTTTTTTTTTTTTTTTTTTTGCTACACAGGTCTACATGAATCCATTTTCTTATTTAATCCGAAATTTAAAGCTTCTCGATAGCCTGCCTCTGTGACCGTACAGGCCGGTTTGTGTCGTACCTGGTCGGAACTCTAAATTGATGACTTTCTCATGCAGCGGATTAAATCTTTATCGTCCAATTATCATTTCACCAAAAGGTGTCTTCTTTTTCGAATGACGGTACTAACGTACTTTCTAAACTTTGAAATCTTGGATCGTCTGTCAACTTATGAAATAGATTATGAGACGGTGCAACACCATCTACATCAGTTTTCTCTGCTTCCGTTTGAAAAATGCGCGTTATTCCAGTTGCTTCGTCCATTTTGAAGACCACATGTCGCCTGTTTTTGTCTAAATTTACTGCTGGCAATCTTAATTTCTTCAAGTCACTTTCTGTGGATGTATTATTTGACACCAAGTTCGCATTGTCAACAGATGGCTTTACGACATCTTTAGTATTTAAATCCGAATCGAGAGATCTATCAGATTTAACTTTGTTTCCAACAATGTTCGGAAGCCTTTGCTTCTCCTTATTGGTGTCTGTTTCCTTCAATTTCAGCAGACTATATCTCTTCGTCTGCCTCATGCTGAATGAACGCTTGTGTAGATTAATCAGACGACATATCCTTTCCCTCTCGGTATTCATATGTGCTAGTTTTATTTCTAACATATGATCTTGCGTTGCGTTATCGTATAGCAAGACACGTGACACTTTTGATTTAGGCAACGAGGCTCGTCGAGGACTTCCGTAGTTCGGTGCGATCGTAGGTGGTCTGTGCATGTATTTAATGCTGATTTCTTCTTTCGGTTGCTTCAGGCCGCCATTTGATTTCCCGCCTTGTTCCGTCATTGTGACTAGCACAGAGGTACATCTATCTGAAATTAATACGTCAAACGAAATGAAATATGGATATACAGAAGTATATTATCGTTATTACCAGCAATAAGTATGTCAGAATCATTATTAAATTTTGGTACGTCATCAGTAAACTATTCAGATTCAGATACGTACTTATCTTATTTAAGCGCGAGAGCTTCTTTAATACAACGTTTCCGTAAACAAGAATTTGAAATTGTTTTACCTGCTTTTAAGATCTCCACAAACAACTCTTAAAACGTATCTATTTATTTATTTATTTATTTATTTATTTATTTATTTATTTATTTATTAATTTATTTATTTATCAACTTTGCCTTTTAAAACCTGACGTTTCAACGCGACCGCAGTCACTCTAATCTGATTTCAAATTCTTGAACTATTTTCGACACTGTCTTGTATTTGAACTCGCTAGGGCAGGTGCAGGAGATGTTTGCTTTGTTATCTAGTCAATTAAAATAAAATTACCAACCATTTAAATAGCATTAACACTCTCAATTGTAATAACAAATAGATAAATGTTTACTGAATTGTTCGATTTCAAGTTTTCTTAACCTTAGTCAACCTAGGATAACTGTCTATGTTTATCCAATGCGAATCACATATTTATTCAACTTCTGAGATTCAATTAATAAGTTAATACACTTTAAATGTATAAATAAAAATTGTATTTTAATTCTTTAAAATGTATTAAATAGATTTCTAAATTTAAAACCATTTTATTCATATTTGTTAGTTCCTTTTATCAGAACGTCTTAAGCAGAAAATAAGTACTTGTCATTTAATAATTGAATCTAAATTAATTATATATCCAGTTTTAATTTATATATTAAAATAAACAATATAGAAGTTACTAGGTACCTTCAAACAATGTAATTCTTTATACTTTCTTATTGTTTTCTATATCACCTTTCGGACGTTTGAAAAGACATTTGCACAGACAATAAACATACTAGGTACATACCATTAGACTCAATCTTCTTCCCTAATTTCTCTAGGCATACATCTCGACCCTATTCATTAAACTAATAATTGTTTTGGTTGATCAAGATTTTCTTTTACTTTATCCCCTTTCTCATTAATACGTTCGCTGCTCTTAAAGGACCTTAATTTTATTTTTATTAGCTATTACTGCAGCTGGTGTTGTGCCGTGTGGCGGCATTAAGAAGTCTCCCTATACATCATCCATAGTGCAGATTATACTTTTCTTTTGGTCCTTTGAGATCAGCGAGTGTAATATGAGAAATCAGAAAATTATTATCCTGATTTATTTGCTTGTCCTTGATGATTCATTGACTAGTTAAACATTCATCACGAGCACCGAACAACTAAGTAAATGCAGAAGCTGAGGGTGAGGTTAGGTACCTGCAAAACCGGTTTAAGCACGCCAGTAATTTTATATCACTGATCGTTCCAAGGCGACACTCCTGTGGTGGTTCTTAGTGTTTCATGTCTTGGCGTTATTTTTTTTTGTATTGTTTGCTCTTTATATACGTTTTCAAATTTTCAGTTAAATTTAGGTAATTGAGTGGCTACCTATTGGGAAAATAGCTGCTCACTCGGCTTACGTTATGTTTTCATAATATAAGAACCTGATTGTTACAGTAATTTAGTTTTTCCCACCTCGGTTTTTGGAATAGCAATCTCTTCATGATTGCGCCTTTTCCTGATCATTGCCTACGTTTACCTTTTCTCTCTCACACGCATTAACATATTCAATGCTTTGTATGTTTTAAAGAAAAGTAGCATCGTTTGCCCTATGAGATCACGGATCTGGCCGGTTAGATACAGACTCACCAATTTTTTATTATCAATATCCAGTGAGCGTGCAGAATGTCATCTCACAGATTTTTCATTTTTGTCATTATAATAAAGATATTTGTCGATTTTATTATGCAAATTTACTTATTGCTAATCTATTTACCTCCCGGTGCTCAAGACAGCGATCGTATTGTTTGGACATTCATGTTTTTCTTCGGATAAAGAGCCGTTAATGCGACATTTTCAAGTACTGTCTGGATTATTGACGGGATTAGTTTGATTAATTCACTTTAGAACAGTAAAGTAAGATGGATCGTCTATATACAAACAAAACAACAGCACAATAGAACAAAATTTTGGTTGTAATTTCTTAAATTTATACGCTCGTACTTTTCTATATCTGTTACTTGTTTTACACTGCTTTGTTCAAATTGCTGCACCGTCTAATACACTGCATTATCATTAAAGGCGAGATTATGTGTTTATATTTCTCGGAGACTGACGCGGGACGCAAAAAGGTCGAGTAGCCACCTCACGCGTACGGTACGAGATCGATTTACGGTATCATAATTAAATGATATAGAAATACAAAAAATAAAAAAAAAAAAAAAATAAATAAAAAAAAAAAAAATAAAAAAATAAAAAAAAATAAATAAAAGCATGAATTACTTACATGATAAAAAGCAACAAATCCCACGTAAACGTCGTTGTGAACAAATTTCCAATCAAAATTTTGAAACTCGAGTCAGAAAGTGGGAGGTGCGTGCAATTTATCCAGATATCAGTGATGCAATTTTATATTTTCAATTATAAAACTGTCTTTCATCGGTCGCGATTGATTGTGTAACAATTAATCAAAGGTATGGAAAATAAAGTATTGAATTTAATTTTGTTTTGCTTTGTATTTGAATATATTGAACCGAACTTGATTTAACGCCCTAAATTTTCGGATACAAAATTTTAAATGTAATAACTCTTAGGACAACTTTGTAACAGAACATGATGCCAACGTAACGCAATTCAATAAAGTTCCTGTTCAGACTCTTCATGTACCACCAGTCTGTTAATTATGAGTCAGTATGCTAGAATTTATCCGTCCGAGAACTTAGGATAGATAGTAACAGCAAGGTTTTCTCATTTTCTTTGTATATCCTGATATGGAACCATTGTATTAAATACGTCAATAAATGAAACGATGCATAATTATTGGTCTCTATTTGGATTCATTGATTAGTGTGTACGTAATAACCAGACTTTCATTATGGAACTGAAAGCGTCAAGTAAAAAATGCCCAGTAGGTGTCCGGCGTAGGTAAAAGTTAGCCTCGTGGAAAACAGTTTAAAAAGAAATTGAAGTTTCTTTGAAGTTACTTCTGTGGTGGTTCTTTTTGTTTTATGTCTTGGTGTTTAAATTTTTTTTTGTGCTGTTGGCGCCTTATGTATGTTTTCATATTTTTAATTAAGTTAAGGTAACTGAGTGGCCACCTATTGGGAAGATAGCTGCTCATTAGGCTTACGATATGTTTCATGGTATAAGTGCCTGATTGTTAGTTTGTTTTTTTCCCAACTCGGTTTTTGGAGTGGGAATCTCTTTCTGATTGCGCCTTTTCCTGATCTTTGCCTACTTGTACCTTTTTAATTAATTGGTTTTATCGGCAGAAACATCAAAATAAGAACCAACTTAATTTCAAAGATGTTAATCTAAAACGGTCTAGGGAAAGCATAAGAATTGTGTTTTTATTGGGTCAATTCTAATGTGGTTCTAATTGTTGTGGTTCTAATTGTTGTATGTTGTGGCGTTGAATTTTTGTGCTGTTTGCACCTTATTCACGTGTTCATATTTGTAGTTAAGTTCGTGTAACTGAGTGGTCCCGTTTTGGGAAATAGATGTCTCTAACAATGTCTGTGAAAGACGGGTACGAGTGTCTGACTGGGCATAATTGGTACTACTACTAAATCGTGTCAGCGTTTTCATCTTTATAAATCGACATAAAAAATCTTTTAGCCACATCGAACCCAAAAATGCCCTTAATTGTGAGTAACAGTTAAGGTGTAAATAAAATATAATTGTTAGATCCTTTGGAAGCAGTAAAAATATTCAAAGAGAGGTGGGTCATATACTGTTTTGGATCTGATTAAATAGGCGAATCATAATAGTATGGAATACCATTGTCTATTTTTGATAGTTTGCTCCTTATTCATTGATTACCTTCAATAATATTAGCTTTAAAAATATCACATAGAAGTGAACAAGTGAGGTATGCAAAGATAATTTTAAGAAAAAAAAATTAGTAAAGTTTACATACCTATTTCATTTTTCTCTCGTTATCTAACTAGCATGTTGATGTTGGAAAAGAGATAACACATTTATCAAGCTAGGGTTGAGCCAGTGCTATGTCATTTGAATACATCTTCTTTAATGTGATAGCAATCAGCAAACTATTAAAAAATACCTGGGTGAGCAAACGTTACCATGTAATTTTAATTAAAGAAAGCTGAGACAAAACTTTAGAGCAAAAAGGCTGTGTGAAGCTCAAACACATGTATGTTTGTTATTTATGAAAAAATGACTTGCCAGTTGGATTTATTCAGGCGCCTATTGACTTTCAAAGCCTAATGGAACTGATGTACAAAGGCTTTTTAATAATAGAAACGTATCTGAGTCAATACTCATATATGGTGAAGGTGTTTATGTCCCACTCTCCAGTTATGGTCGTATGGATACAGGACCTCGTTTACACGTAAAATTTAAATAAATAAATAAATAAAAAAAAAGAAAAAGAAAAAAAAAATACGCTACCCATGGCTTAATCATAAACCAACACATGTTTCTATCTTGGCTTTATTGCAGGCAATTACATACTTACTTTGGGGACCCATTGAAGATGCAGCGGTCCATCGTTTTATGTTTTTCAGTTGTTGTGATAGTTTACCCTATTGTAAAACCAGTTGTAATGCCTCTAAGATGCAGTAGGTCTGTAAAGTGTTTGCACAATGCTCATGGTGGTGTTATCAATATACCCCTGAAATATTCAGAAATAAATTGACAGCTCTTCTTGTTTTTGAACAATCGTCACTGGCAAGAAATGGACAACTGGAGGAATGTGTTTATATAATTTGTTAAGTAAGAGCATAAATATTTACTCTGTATATAAAAGTTCCAGATCTTGTGATGTTGTATGCCTAAATTGATTACATAACATATGGAGCCAAATTTTTTTCAACAAAAAATTCGCTGATATTTGAGTTACAAAGATTCCACAAGGAACCATGGTTAATTGTTTGTAATTTTATTTGTAACATATAAAAGAACACTCAATTTCGTACTAAGGCTGAAAATTTGGTGTCTTTATGAGTACTTTTTACAAAGTTATACCTTGATTTTCATAATTGTACATTTTAGAATTTCATGGTAAAGCGGTTGTAACAATTAAAGACTAAACATGTCTGACTCATGTCTGTTCTATTTTGCAAGAAAACTAATATTCTACCAAGAGGTTTTTATGAAGAAAGCTTGCTAGTGGGTTCCTTCATGAGGTAAGCATGTCTTAAAGCACTGTTGAGTCACCCCTGGCTTTGTATTCTGCCAAAACGTGAGTTGGATTTCACCATACATTTTCATGTCATAAAATGGGTCATGGTCATCCCAGGGTCATGATTTATATACATGTACATTTTGTAGAGCTCTTCTCTATGGTGCTTCATACTAAGTTTAAACCAGAGGACCAATGGTCCTGTAAACGCTCACCTGAAACCCGAGATATATACCAATAAACATGTTTGACTAGAATGGTTATATACATGTATATAACCCCAGGGCCGGGTCAGAGCAACCCCTGCAGTCAATTTCTTTTTCAAATCATAAAACTTCAGTCCATTTGCCAATTTACTGCAAGTTTTGCCCTACAAATGACATTTTGAAAAAAATCTCCATTCAAATGCATGGGTGACCTAAGTTGACTGTGACATAAAATAGGTCAAGATCATCCGAGGGTCACGATTTATACAAACTTTGTAGAGCTCCATTGCCTGATGCTTCATGCCAAGTTTCAAAATCATAGGCCTTCTGGTTTTGGAGAAGATTTTAAAGGTTTTTGCTATTCATAGCCATGGCGGCCATCTTGGTCATGTGACCTTGACCATTTATACTAACTTTCATTGCCCCTTCCTAACGATGCTCCATATAAAGTTTGGCTTTGATTGGCAAAGCGGTTTCAGAGCAGATGATGTTTGTATAGTATGGTCATGTACATGTATATAGCCCTGGGGCAGGGGCAGACAAACCCCTAGGGACAAAATTTTTCATAAACAAATATATTCTGTCTATCTGCCCATTTCCTGCAAGTTTTGCCCCTCAAATCGCATTTTAACAATTTTCCCCATTCAAATGCATGGGCGACCTATGTTGACCTTGCCATAAAATAGGTCAAGGTCATCTAAGGGTCATGATTTATATAAACTTTGAAGAGCTCCAGTCACTGATGCTTCACACCAAGTTTCAAAATCATTGGCCTTCTGGTTCTGGTGAAGAAGATTTTTAAACGTTTTTTCTATTTATAGCCATGGCAGCCATCTTGGTCATGTGACCTTGACCATTTATATAAAATTTCTTTCCCCCTTCCCAAGGATGCTCCATATGAAATTTGGCTTTGATTGGTCTAGTGGTTTCAGGGGAAAAGGTGTTTCATTATTATGGAAATATACATGTATATAGCCCCGGGGCAGGGGCAGACAACCACCCATGGGCTAAAATTTTCCATTAACATTAATCTTCTGTCCATTTGCCTATTCCCAGTAAGTTTTACCCATTAAATAGCATTTTAACATTTATTCCCATTCAAATGCTTTGGCGACCTAAGTTGACCTTGCCGTAAAATAGGTCAAGGTCATCCTAGGGTCATGATTTATATAACATATGATGGGCCTGCGTCCTCAATGCTACATACCAAGTTTCGTGGAAATAGGCCCACTGGTTCTGGAGAAGAAGATTTTTAAAGGTTTTTGCTATTTATAGCCATGGCGGCCATCTTGGTCATGTGACCTGGACCATTTATGTAAACTTTTGTTCCCCCTTCCTAAGGATGCTCTACATGAAGTTTGGCTTTGATTGGCCGAGCGGTTTCAGAGGAGAAGATCTTTGAAATTGTGGACGACGGACGGACGGACGACGACGGACGGACGCCGGAGCATGGGTATACTATAAGCTCACCTGTGAGCCTTCGGCTCAGGTGAGCTAAATATCATAGGCCTTCTGGTTCTGGAGAAGAAATTTTTTAAAGGGTTTTGCTATTTATAGCCATGATGGCCATCTTGGCTTGGATGTGACCTGGACCATTTATATGAGTCAATATATTTTTTCGTAACCAAATCCTGTCCGGGCACTTTTTTTCTGAAAACCGTTTACTTCTGGTAAATGTTTTATGCTTGGAATGTGGTGTGAATCGAGGTGAGTATGGGTCAGCCAAAACAAAATCATTAAAGTGCTAGCAAATATAAAAAATTGTTACTCAAAGTGTCTAAAATGGCATATTTTCGCTGTCTGCAAAATGATTTTTTTTTATATCTGTCTCTGATTCAATGATTTTTTTGCTAAGGTGGTTGTTCTAAATACTACTCCATCTTTATTCAATCATTCATGCACGACATTATACATTTTGATAGCTAGTATCCATGGTTTTAATACTAAATTTACGTGTTCAAACTTTGTACCTAGCATTTTGTCCCTGATGTAACAATTTATCTAAAAATACCAAGTACAAGGTGACTCCCCTTGGTAAAGGTGGAACATTTATCTGCATTTTGAAGAGCTACATTGAAATTAAATATGGCTGACTGCCATTATGACATATCTATAGAGTAGATCTGAAAAAATAATAATTACAATTTTCAGGTGACTGAGTATATTTGTAATAGTTCCCTGATGTAACAGCCTCTACTGGTTATTTGTTTCAAGCGACAATATGTAGGTACTATTCATAAAACGTGTTTAGTGGTTGTGTAAACATTTCACCATAACAATGAACACACAAGTATATTGGAAGCAATTTACAGGTGATTTATCCAAAATATGTCCCTGATGTAACGGTCCGTGATGTAACAGTGAAAAGTGTTACATCAGGGACAGAAATCGTTACATCAGGGACAATATTTCGAGGAAAGGATATTTATTTCTCATATGCTTTGATTTTATGAGTTTCATTGTATAACACAGAGCAACACAGCAATTCCAATACAGCCAGAGAGTCTGGAGACTTTATTAAGGGTCACTGATGAGGATTCAGACCCAGAATTGCGCAATACAGCCAATACTACCTGCATTTGAACGTTTTTGCTTCTTCCAAATATCAAACTTTTATAGTTTATACAATTTCAACAAATAGATGTCAAATATGTCTGTTTATCAAACACACGTTACATCAAGTAATATGTAGGGTAATTTGGGGGAATATGGACCGCTTAAGCACAAAACGAATCAGTTCAACCACAGGCTATTTACGTTATTATTGTATACCGTGTCTATTTTGAGGCAGGCATCTGTAAACCATTTTAATATAAAATTTACATCATTTTGTGTGCTAGTTTTTGTTGCGTATTACGATAAACACACCCACTGGGTGGTCCAAATTACCCCAAACATTTGAGGTAATATGGACCACTCTACTGGGGTAATATGGACCACAACTTTAAAATGCTGATGATGTCAACATATAAATTCGGAAAACAAAATGTAAACTTCTATTTAAAAGTCTATTTAGCATAAAATAAACATAGATGTTCACGAAACAAATTCACTGGAAAAAATATTTCGCATCAAAATTCATAACACCTTGACAAACTTACAAAACGGACATTCGCAAAAATGTCACAGATTTCAAAATATGTACATTTTGCTTATAAACTTCATTTGTAAAACAATATATTTTCAAAGATAGCTTAAAACATATCACGCAAGTGCAAAAGTTAAAATTCTAAAGACATGTGGTATCAAATGTTCAGTGTATTACTTTCAGAAAGAGTTTGAGATAAAATTCTTAGATGGTCCATATTACCCCAGAAGGAAAATTTACATTGGGAAATTGATGGTCCATATTACCCCAGACACGACGGTTATGTCAATGGAGAAATTTTTCAACACTGAAAAATAGGTCATGCAAATGACCATTTGCATCATCTTCAAAAAATGGTGTATTAGGTTAATTTTACGTGAAACTTGGTTCTTTATAAATATCATTAATCTTTTTTTATTGGTTCTTAAGTGTAAACTAAAACATTTTAAGGGCACGATGTTCACAGGCAGTTTTATTTGGGTTCATTAATTTAACCTGTCCGAAAACACCAGCTTAGGTATGAATGTAAAAATGAATGGGTAGCCAGGGAATAACAAAATGTTATTACTTTTTGTCAAACATGAGTCTTGAGTAAAATATTTGAAGAAAACACAAGGTGACCCATATTCGCCAATTGTCCATATTACCCCAAATTACCCTGTTATTACATTAAGGAAATAATTGAACATTCATCAAAAAGCTGATTTTTCTAGTAAAAAACAAGAGAACAAAGTATACGTTAAGCCAGTAAAAAGAAACTTTCAGCATAATAACCTGCACATTTATGCCTTTGTCTTTTCGGTTCAAACTGTCTGCATATTTCAACATTGTCTTTGTATCCAACAAACCGCACTTCCTTTGTCCAAAATATGGAATGTTTCAGTTTTATTTGGGTTTCGGAAGATTCTCAAAATCAGCGGTATTTTTTCGCATTTGAACATTTGAAAATTAATTTAGGTCATTTAAAAAAATGGAGCATGGATGTGTGCATACAAAATTCATTACCACTGAACTTGGTCACATTTTAAAGCTTATATATTGCCCTTTCATCATATGGTAAGAAATACAAGATATTTAATTTGCAAATTCATGAATTTTAATGAAAATATTAAAAAAATGACAGAAAAATCATGAAAAGTCAATAAATAAACTAATTTGAGGTCGAAACTATAATTGTGGCACTTTGTAATTTAACCAGTAATAGCATATGACAAATGTATTGATGTCATGTGCCTAAATGAAAATTATCTTATTTGCATATTCATGAATATTAATAAAATATAGAAAATTAAAGAAAAACTGAGATTAACTAAAGCCATTGCAAGTTTTGGATGGGTTATAAGATCAATCTTGTATCCCTGAAACCAATTTTCATGGCTGCCAGTGTGGTCAGAGGGACCATCTTAATGCCATAAAATATTGTCCTCAACAATGAACACATTTGCATGATGTAAAAAAATTATATAGTTTCCACATCCACCCCTTGTGTGATCCTAAAGAATAGGGTGTACTCGTAACAGTATTCATATACAAACAATAGCATGCTCTAGAATATTATAATTGGTCATATAATGATGCATGGACTTAGCAATTTAACCTTACTACCTATTATTCAAATCATTGATTTTGCTTATTTATGAAAAAAAATAAAACACACAAGAAATTGGAGAAAAATCCTAGATGAAATAGGGGGTATACTTACAAAATCACTAAAAGCAGAGCTGTTACAAACCCAGGATTCCAAAAGAACTATCAAATAAATGCTATGGCTATGTACTCTGACTCTTATGTCTCATATATAAGCATGATCTTATTTTCAATTTCATGAATTTTAATGGAAACTTCATAAATAGGAATGAAAAAGTGAAAAATTTAACCGGCAAACATAAAAATGATGCTTTTCTCAGCAAGCAAAAGCCCTAACATGCTAAAAATGGCATTAACCGATTGCTAGGGCAATATTATACCATCCTGTGCTACAATATGTTAGTCATTCAATTTTTTATTTCATGAATATTAACAAAACCTTTTGAATTTAGAGGAAAGTTACGGAAAAATTAAGGCAGTTTACATAGAAAATCAAATGAATTTTGGCTACTGATAGACCTAGAGTGCTATAGGACAATATTCTATAACCATATTACCTGTTATATAAATAAATAGTGACTTTTGTTGTATGGGTATTAATGAGATCACTCAGAATAAGAGAAAAATATTGTGCTCTAATAAATTTAATTGAATCTTGGTTGCCAGCAAGTGTACCCTTGTTTATCTGAATACATTATAATACAATATTGTCCTAGCTATTATTGATGTCATTTTGAGATCTCTACAGCCATTGGTAGTCGAAATATATGCAATTTTGTTGGTGTACCCCTTCATTTTTCGTTGATGTTTCCATTATTTATGTAAATCTCATTAATATCATTCTAATAAAAGAAGCTGGTGATTTAAATATCGGAATATATGGTTATAGAACATTGTCCTAGCAATTTTTTGATACCAAGTATAGCTCTCTAGGTCAGTAAGTAGCCAAGATATATGTGATTTTCTATGTATACCACCTTAATTTTTCCGTAATTACCATCTAAATTCGAAAGGTTTTGTTAATATTGATAATACAAAAAATCAATTGACTTGTATATTGTAGTACAGGATGGTATACTAATGTCCTGGCAATCAATTCATGCCTTTTTCAGCGTATAAGGGCTTTTGGTTGCCGAGATACACACCATTTTTTAGGTTTGCCGGTTAAATTTTTTCCATTTTTTCATTCAAATTTATGAAGTTTTCATGAAAATTCATGAAACTGAAAAAAAAAATAAGATCATTCTTATATGAGACTTAAGGGTGATAGAACATTGCCATAGCATTCATTTTATACTTCTTTCAGCATCCTAGGTTTGTGAACAGCTATGGTTTAAGTGACTTTGTATGTGTACCCCCTTTTTCTCTGATTTCTTGTGTGTTTCGTTCATTTTCATGAATAAGCAATATCAATGATTTGAAAAATAGGTATTACGGTTAAATTGATCATCCACGCATCACAACCAAACCCGTTACAGTATTTTAGAGCACGCTTTTGTTCGTATATGAATATTTTTGTGAGTACATCCTATTCTTTAGAATCACAGTAGGGGGGATGCGGAAACTATATAATTTTACATCATGCAAATGTGTCCATCGTTGAGGACAATATTTTATGGCATTTAGATGGTTCTTCTGAACACACTGGCAGCCATGAACATCGGTTTCAGGGATGCAATGTAGATCTTGTAACCCATTCAAAACCTTGAAATTGCTAGAGTTTATCCCTCGTTTTTCCTCGATTTTCGACATTTTCTATTAATATTCATGAATATGCAAATAAGATAATTGTCATTTTGGCCCATGACATCAATATATTTGTCACATGGTATTATTGGTTCAATAACAAAGTGTCACAATGATAGTTTCGACCTCAAATTTAGTTTATTTATTGATTTTTAACGATTTTCTGTCATTTTTATTGTTTTCATTAAAATTCATGAATATGCAAATTAGATATCTTTTAAGGGTCACTGAATAGTGTTCTACACGGGGGAGAGATCCATAAACTTGTTTATTAATGTCACTTTCCTATTTGAGATGTTTGAATTTTTAACAACTAACCCCTTCAAATGGTTGCAAAAATATATATTGACTCATATAGACGTTCATTTCCCCTTCCAAAGGATGTACCACATGAAGTATGGCTCTGATTGGTCAATCGGTGAAGAGTAGATCTTTGAAATTGTGGATGACGGACGATGGAGCATGGTCATCCTTTAAGCTCACCTTTTGAGCCTTTGGCTCAGGTAAGCTAATAACTGGAATCATGACGATAGTCCAGTTGCCAAACATGGATTTGGCCTGTTAACTGGAAATATGTGCCGCATAAAATATTTTTATGGTTTTCACTTCTTGATACCTTCCAGATGAAGAATCCGAGTGATGCCACCTTGGCATCATTGAGCATTTTGAAATATTCAAAATGGCCAACAAATGTCGGAAAATATCGCAAAAAACAACATAATGTATGCATGTGAAACACAAAATTCACTTTTCCAGTTGTCCTTGCTGTCTTTTCCTGGTTCACCAGACCATGCCAGTTCAAAAACTGCATGATGGCATTCTGGCATCACTGCATGGTTTGAAAAATTCAAAATTCAAGATGACGTCCAAAATGGTTGAGTTTAACAAGAAAGCAGCATCCTAGAGTTGCATATACACAATGTTTTGTGTTTAAAATGCTCATGTTATGTTTTAAATAACATAACCACCATGATTTAGTTTGTTTTATGTTTTGACGCTCTAATGATGACAAATAGGCAAGATGGTGATAAAGATGGCCGCCAAAACCATAATATAAAGAACTTGTTCTCTGATAAATACAACATTCATGTGCTGCATATAACCAACGTCTAGTGTTTGAACTGATCACTTTATTTTGTTTACAGTATTAGTCAGAGTATTTGTTTAGGTCTGACACAACAATGATGCAAGATGGCGGTCAAGATGGACGCCGAAATCATAATTATATAGAGAAGTTGTTCTCTGATAAATACAGCATTCATGTGCTGCATAAAACCAACGTCTTTTGTTTGATTTTTTTTTTCACTTTATTTTGTTTACAATACAAGTTACAGTTTTTGTTTAGTTCTGACCAAACAATGATGCAAGATGGTGGCCAAGATGGCCATCTTAATGGAAATGGCCTCTGATTCAAAAAGCTTATCTACTTGTATATTTGAGCCGCGTTATGAGAAAACCAACAACTTGATTTCCGAACAGGTTAGACACAAAACGAGCCATACAAACACTGAACTGAAGATACATAAAAGCTTGAAATTTCGGATTTAGAAAGTACAGGAACTGTACTATCCGTGTAGCGAAGACAAAGGCGATGATCAGGTTCACATTTGCGAAACTAGTCTGCGCTTTGTTTTTGCATTTGCAAAGTGTTGGTTTTCTCAGGACGCGGCTCATTTCGTCTGTGTCATTACCGTCGTAATAACTAGCAACGTCATCAGCTATAATATCGTTCGATTATTACAACCGCTGTTTCTTCAATGGCGTTTGCAAAACACCGTACAGTCTAGTTGTTTTATGAAGCACCTATATTTTGATGATGAGCAGGATTGTTCAGCCATTCATTCTACCATCTGTTGCGTAAGCCACGGTGTCGGCTGTTGTAATTGGCACAAGCGCTGAGTACCTTTCAACATTATTTCGACCACCTGACTTAAGTTGGCACTAAGACCACTCATGTATACACATGTCCTGGTTTCACTTTGTTTTGGTAAATGACTCTGTATATTGTGTTTTTATGACTTAAACTTGGGAGTGTTTGTTAGCCTTTGTTTACCGGTTTTACATCAAAACATATCTTATTAAAGAGATGTTTATACGGCGCTGCCATAACATCTTCCAAATGCGATTTTTCCTTGAAATTATCTGGCAAAGGCATACTCAGCTCACCAAGCTTTTCAGGTATGAAGCCCTTCAAAATCGTTTTCAGACTGACCCCTTTCCTATGCATCATGGCAGAAATAGCATGGACTGCAAGAAGGAAGGAGACTACGGTCTGATGTTTTACCATTTCATACAATATTCACGGTCCTTCCTTTCCTCTTATGTCCCTTTTACAAAGTAGCTGCTTTTCAGTTTATATTTGTTGTAGAAATTTAATCTTGAGCAATACTTAGACGTTCGTGTATGACGCTTACACATTTTCCTCCCTGGTTCGCAATGACTTAACAGTTTCACTTTTTGCTAGTGTCACACCAGGTCTCACCTCAACAGAGTTAGCGTTTTTCACCAGTCTTTGGTATCAATATGAGATGGTCACAGTACCTTGCACAATCATGAAAATCCAAAGTCATTGTATCTTTTCGACAATGGTTTAAAAAGTGTCATCTGCTGAGAAGTTCGAATAGTGCTGAGAAAATGCTATAGTAGTGCTTTTGTAAAACCTCTTGTCCTGTTGGAGCAGGACATGATACAGTGATGTTTTAATGATACAGCCAAAGTAACAATCCATGACCGCGTACAGATAAACATTTGGCAATTATTATGGGCCGTCCACATAATAGCACAGCCCATCGATGACAACTGTATCAGGCCAGTGAACTATGTGTGGATTTCTCAACTAGTGCTTTTCGCTTCGAAACATATTGCGTGTTGGTAATCCTCTTGTCCCCGCTGTCCTTCTACACTGAAAATGCTGGGAGCCAACTGTCTCTCGAAATGCGTTTGTAGCTCTTACTTTAAGGAGTTTTTGCTAACCACCCTAGAAACGATCAAGCGATAATCATTTAGAAACTTTCCAGCCAACAATTTCAAATTCCTCCATCAATTTAAATCCATGTGCTAAGAAGACTAGGTCAAGATTTACACATGTGCTTATTTGAAATGTGACTATATTATAGATAAAGCGGTGATGTTGTATATCCCAATTCAGAGTTTCAATCCACATTTAAACTTTTCCTGAATCCTTTGTAAACCAGCTTCATATGCTTTTTCAGTCTGCTACATCCTTTCTTAATTCACTACAGACATATAGACCTAGAGCCCAGCGTCTTATAGCTTTATTGAGGAATACACTAAGTTATATTTTAAAGAAAATAAATGTAGTCCTCTTTCTTCTCTATATTTAAACAGTCACCTTTAATCTGCAAAATCAGTTTATCAGTGAAAATGTTCTCAGTCGTATTATGATTGCGTAGGGCACATTTGCCAATATGCCTAATTGTTACTATGTGGTGCCAAAACGAAATATGAACATAAAATTACCATTTCAAATACAAGTCATTCAGTATTTGCAGCACTAGAATGCTGCTGTAGCCAGAGAACATTAAATCATGAGTATGGTGGTCATCTTGGCCACCATCTTGTCTCATTGTTATAATGTTGGGTCAAATATTATTACAAAACACTTAATTTTGCTGTTTGCAACATAAATTAAAATTTTAATTACAAAACACTGTGAAAATGCAGAAATAAAATGCTGATTCAATTAGAGATAAAGTACCCATATATTATAATAATGGTGGCCATCTTGGCCACCATCTTGGCACATTGTTATTATGTGGAAATAAACACTAAATCATGCTGCTTATAATATTATATGAGCATTTCAAACGCATGGCATTTGGTCTATATGCAGCACATGAATGATATGTTAATCAGAGAACACATTATTTTTAATAATAATTATGGCGGCCATCTTGGTCGCCATCTTTCCTCGTTGTTATGATGTAGGGCCCTAAATGAAACCCAAACACTTAACTCTTATGTGTACAACAAAAGTGGATTTTCAAGCGCAAGACACTGTTTTTTATGCAGCTGTTGATTGCCCTTTTATTGAGAAAACATATTTTTATTTTGATTATGGCAGCCATCTTGGCTACCATCTTGCCTCATAATAATAACATGGGGGTAAAAACTTAGAACAATATTTTTAATGATGTTTACAGCATAAAATGAGCATTTTAAACACAAATTAATGGGCACATTCAACTCTGGGTGCTGTTTTCTTGTTTATGGCAACCATCTTGGACGCCATCTTGATTTTTCCAAAATGCTCAATGATGCCAGGGTGGCATCAAGCAGTTTCTGAACTAGCATGGCCTGGTGAACTAGAAACCACAATAAAATTTTATGCAGCACCATTTTCCAGGTTATCCTGATGGCTACTGGACTACCAATTT
This sequence comes from Rugalucina vietnamica, assembly GCA_964017185.1. NCBI lineage: Eukaryota > Metazoa > Mollusca > Bivalvia > Lucinida > Lucinidae > Rugalucina > Rugalucina vietnamica. The sequence goes on along the minus strand of OZ024878.1, from coordinate 31,784,356 downwards.
TACATGCTAAATTAACAAGCTAGACCAGACTGAGCACTCACTGGGTCACAAATGAAACTGAGATATCCACAGATTTTGATGATGGGTTACAAATGATATAAAATCTGGTGGCTGAAAAAAGACAGAAACAAAGGTGTAATAAAAATAGTTTATTGCACTAATATCTACAAGACTATAGTAACTATCACTAGAACAGCTAAATATTAACATTACGAAAACACGCCCATGCTGCCATGCAATAAACAGAAGTTAGTTTAGCTTTAAAAATTGAAAATTTTCAGCTAAAAAATTTTGATATTTTTCTTATTTTTGCTCAAAATATAGATTGTGGGTACATGTTAGAACCGCCTCGGCGAGGCGGTTCTAACGAGTACCCACAATCTATGTTTTGGAGCAAAAATAAGAAAAAAAGGTATACCCCTGCATACCTCAGTTTTGCTATATAAAAATGAGGTTCAAGGGGGTATACATTACACGGACATGTTTTCGTGATGCTGTTTAACAAATGAGCTGCTGCACAAGAAAACCAACAATATGCATGTGAATAAAAAGACGCAGATCAGCTGTGCAGTATGATGCCTCGTCTTACTAAATCCAAAAGTTTATTAAGCTTCTGACCATTTTCTGTGGCTGTACAGCCTGATTTATGTCAAACCTGCTTGGAAACTCAGATTCTTGGTTTTCTCATGCAGCGACTCAAATATTTTCATGAGATTCTTTTGTTGTATACTTACAGCAAAAATTTTCAGTTCCTATTCAATATGGAAGCCCAAAAGATTTCATAACATTTAATCAAATAGCTATAGTAAAGCCTTACTTTCTGACTGAAGATTTCTGTTATAAATTGCATATGTTCTGCACAAAATAGGAATTGCACCTGTGCAAAGTAGAAATTCCTACTTTGTCCACCGATTTTAGAATTGTACAAGGGAAATGTATGAGCTGATATACCCTGCGCGTAAAGCAGGAATCGATTTGGACAAAGTAGGAATTCCTACTTTGCGCAACAAACTGAACGGGTCAATTTTGGAATTTCATAAAGCATAAGCATATGATACAGCATTTTGCAAAATTAGAACAAAAATAAGCAATGTCAGCATTACTCCAAAACAAAGCACTTAAATGACAAAAAGAGAAATCAGAACTAAGGCATGGCGTGGTTTGGTTGTTGTGACTTAAAACGCTCAGAGGAGATAATATTCCTACTTTATCCAAAATTCCAACTTTGCACAAGGTAAATAATAGATTCTTACTTTGTTCCATTCCTACTTTGCACATGGACAATTCCGGAATTGAACCTACTTTGGGCAGGTGCAATAAATTGTACCGATTCCTACTATGTGCAGAACACATATACATGTATTTCATGTTTAACTTAAAAATATTTCCCAGACTTCTAAGAAAGTGTTTGTGTATCATAACAATAAACATATAAAGTATAGAGACAATGATTTCAAGTAAATGGGACACAAAAATTCATTTGGGACATTAACTTATATATATATATGAACACATAATATTCAGATCAACATCTGTACAAAAATATACAAAACTACAAACCAATTATAGCACAACCATACAGGCAAAATATATCCATGACAGTCTGTATATATAGTTCAAACAAATATTTATACGAAGGGCGTTCAAAAAGTTCGCGGAAAAGTGTCACCATATTCTTATTTTGTAAATTAGCTGAATTAAACTATTACAGTTATAAAGACAAACATTATTTGTACTTATACAGACAATTTTGCTGCTCTGGCATGAATACAATGTTAACAGTGGTTGCTATGGAAACCGTACATCTCGATTACCGGCCCACTTTTTGTTCATTTTTGCAAAAAGTCGATGTTTAATGATGGCGTTGCATTTGATAGTTTACCGTGCTTTTTCCACCAAACTTTGTATGGGCAAAGTTCAATATGTTTGCGGTGAGCACGCGGCGTCATATAAGTGTGTGACGTCATTTGGGCGTACAGCGGCCATATTGTTTAGTGGGTATGCCTAAAAAGCGAAGGGAACAACGGTATTCGATAAATTGTGTGTTTGGAACGGACTAAAAAAGAAAGAAACATTGCCAAGAGCAGAAAGCGCATATGACAACAAGGAAATTAAGAAAATGGCAATCAACAAGTAGTATGCATGATTTCTACACGGCCAGAAAAGCGTCCATGTCGACTCGCGCAGCGTAACGTCGAATAACGTCATACTGTCGAAAATGATCGGCGTGATAGAAAAGAGTAGAATTCGTAAAATACACAACATATCGAATTGTAGTTTCGGCACAATTCACCGCATTATACACACAGAACTGACAATTAGACGCCCGTATGCCAGGTAGATTCCAAAAATGCTTAAGAGCTAGCCAACAGCGGCATGAATGCGTATAGCATGACGTTGTTATGACGTTGGGCCGGTTTTACTGTTGCTACCTTAGAAACGCACGTGATTTAATGCCTAATTTTCATCCGATATTATTCAAATTTTGTGCATATGTTAACTATATGTTAAATTACAACATGCACAAAGAACGTAAATTTCCCATGACAATTACAAATATGGCAGCACTTTTCCTCGAACTTTTTGAATCCCCCTCGTAAAACATATAAAGCTACAAAAAGCAACATAATCTGTTTCAGTGATAAATCTTGTATATTTACATTTCTAATGCAAAGTCTTAATGAATCTACAGAACTGAAATTCGATTCATAGTCCCATGAACAAAATCATGTCACGCGACGTCACATGAGCCAAGGTGAAGTCAAAACAACATCAGGAAAACATGTCCATGAAATGTATACCCCCTTGAACCTCACTATTATATAGCAAAACTGGGGTATGCAGGGATATACCTATTTTTCTTATTTTTGCTCCAAAACATAGATTGTGTGTACTTGTTAGAACCGCCTCAGTGAGGCGGTTCTAACATGCACTCACAATCTATGTTTTGAGCACAAATAAGAAAAATATCAAAATTTTTCAGCTGAAAATTTTCAATTTGCTAAAAAAAAACTCTGTTTTTTTGCATGGGCTAGTTTTCATAATGAACAGTGGCTCTCATCAGTGTGATTAGACGTTGTAAGCGTCATGACATCATCGATGGCGTTAACCCGTTTGAACACACAATGAGTGTAAATTCTCTATTTACTTGTAAATGTGATCACCTTGATAATTTTTCAACAAGTGATATGGAGAAACGAATGTAAATATAAGCAATGAGTTTAATTTTTCTGAGATTCATGGAGCTATGAACCACAGTGGACTGCTAGTGAAGCTTCCACTTTGCACATAACCCACTGTGGCTCATAGCTCCATGAACATCAGAAAAATAAAAATCATTTCTTAATAATCTCTATTTATCCCCAATATGTTGCAACCAATGAGCAAATAAATGCACAAGTTGGAGACTATACAATGTCTTGGGGAACAGCCATACCAACACTACTGGTTTGTATATTGCAGTGTCCCCAGCACATTCTGAATTTTTTTGTACACATAGGCTTGGCTGATTGTTTTGGTCAAAATGTTGCATCAATATTTTTGGTTTGTGGAATTTTTGGGGTCACTTCTTAATCTGACGATTTCTATAGGGTTATTCTTAACAGAAGACCATTAAATGGAAATTCCCATAGTTTTGTACGTCCTGGAAATATCAGCTATTTTTTACCAGGTATTTTCAGGGGTAAAGAGCAGAATGCAGGGGTCCAGCCTATGTGACAGAGTACCACCCCTGGGCCCCCATCTCAAATTCTGGGCCCCCATCTCACATTCTGGGCCCCCATCTCACATTCTGGACCCCCATCTCACATTCTGGACCCCCATCTCACATTCTGGACCCCCATCTCACATTCTGGGCCCCCATCTCACATTCTGGGCCGGGGCGTGGGCCCCCATCTCACATTCTGGGCCCCCATCTCACATTCTGGGCTCCCATCTCACATTCTGGTCCATTCTGGACCCCCATCTCACATTCTGGGCCCCCATCTCAATTTCTGGGCCCCCATCTCACATTCTGGGCCCCCATCTCACATTCTGAGCCCCCATCTCAATTATGGGCTCCCATCTCACATTCTGGGCCCCATCTCACATTCTGGGATCTCACATTCTGGGCTCCCATCTCACATTCTGGGCCCCCATCTCACATTCTGGGCCCCATCTCACAATCTGGGCCCCCATCTCACATTCTGGACCCCCATCTCACATTCTGGACCCCCATCTCACATTCTGGGCCCCCATCTCACATTCTGGGCCGGGCGTGGGCCCCCATCTCACATTCTGGGCTCCCATCTCACATTCTGGTCCATTCTGGACCCCCATCTCACATTCTGGTCCATTCTGGACCCTCATCTCACATTCTGGACCCCCATCTCACATTCTGGGCCCCCATCTCATATTCTGGACCCCCATCTCACATTTTACAACAGATTTTCTAATGTTGCAGATGGTTAAGAGCAATGGTGAATCCTTCATTTATAATCTGGCCACATGTAAGACAAGCCAAGTTCTGCTTGCGGGTATGCCAAGTGGTTTTTCTCCGGGTTCTCCCGTTTTCACCCCACCTTCTGATTGGCCTGTCTCATATGAGCTGAAATAATCTTGAAAGGGACGTAAAACTGAATAAAAGAAACCAGAGGACCAATGGTCCTGTAAACGCTCACCTGAGATCTGAGATATATACCAATAAATTTCTTAGATTATAATGTTCATATACATGTATAAAGCCCCAGGGCAGGGTCAGAATAACCCCTAGGGTCAATTTCTTTTTCAAATTCATAAATATCATATTGTACCCATTTACTGAAGTTTTTCCCTTTAACAGCTGTCTACATTTATGTTATCTTCTCTTAGAAATTGTCAAGGTCTTCACAGGATCTTGATTTATACTTCATTCCACTTCTTGTACCCATTTCACATTGTGTACTTTTCATGTACTTTTGCTTGATGTGAAAATAAGTTATGTCCAGGAACTGGTACAATCATAAGCACAAATTTATAAAAACCAAATGAGAATTGACAAAAGCAGAATCATAGGAACAAATGCAGACCAAGGGAGCAGCTATTTGATGTATGCTATAGTTTTCATATTTAATGCATCATGCATGCTTTACAGAAAGGTTGATAGCAGAAAATGCTTGCTGCTTTGATATTTTCAACTTGCTGATTGTATTTTAATACCTCCTGGTGCCTCCTTTGACTGTGAAACTCTCTGACCTTCCCTGCATATTTTTTTTTTCATAAATGGGTCCCGAGTAGACAAGGGCATTATTTTAATGATGCAACCCAGGTAAGTGGACTACTGCAAAAGGTGTGTCAGTGACAACAACTGGATTCCTTCATCAAATACTTTTATTGTTAAATTGCATAAAACACAAATCCTTACAACAAAAATGCAAAAAGAACTCTCTAAATGAGGACTATTGTTATCTTATTAATTAATAATGGGCTTTGGTAAATGTAAAGTCTTAGGTGACATAGAAATAATGAGACTGTGTCTATAACATAATGAGTGTCACAAAATCTTCAAAGACAGTGGTTTTGTATGTACATTTCTGCTTCTTAAAATTTATATGCCTTGTAAAAGTCATTGTAACCGTACTTTCAAACACAATAAAACAATTATAAACAAGTCAACAAAATGGAACAGGTCATGTGATGTCACATAGTGGTAATTATTGAACATAATATTCATAACCTTAATGTACTGTAGCTTGTAGGTTTCAGCAAAATATTAAACATGCACTGACAGCCTATTTCTATTCTTTTTTTCTCTCAATTTCTAGGTAAGTTTCAACAAAGTAATTAACATATACTGAGAGTATATTTATATTCCTATCTTTATCTATCATTCTCTAAGTCTCTTGTGCTCATTTACAATTTAATACATATTACATACATAATCAATACCTCAAGTTGACCAAACTTTAGGTACATTATAATCAAGATAGAATCCAGTTCTTGGTAAATTAAACTTTTATAATGCAAAAAGACTATCTGTCAATAACTCACTACCATTTGTTAATATCAAGCAACAGAACACAACTGCTCACTGTTGATCACTGTGCAACAATATCTAATAGAAAAAGTTGTACTGTGTAACAATATCTTATAGAAAAAGTTGCAACAAGAAACATGTATACTGATAAGCATATCTCCTTAAGCTAGTATCTCACTTGCATGCGAATTTCTTGCGACTGTTTTGTGAATTTTGTCGCTGACTTTCGCACAACTGCAACGTGATAGTTTAAAACTAACATCATTAATCTTTGTTGCGAAATAGTTGCTAACTATTCACGAACTAGTCTCCAGTTGTCGCATTCCAGTGAGATAGAGGCTTTATCAAAATATTTAACAAACTATTGCAATTTGCTTTATCCAAGCTATCAGTGTATTGTTACCATGAAACTTTTACAACCAATCTAAATAAGTGCTTCACTTAAAGTCAAATCAGTAGAATACTTTACAAAAATTAAAACTGAGATCCTTTAAGAGCAGTGAACATACTATGAGAAAGGGGATATTGCAGATTTCATTTTCATCTGCTGTTAAAGTCACAGTCTCTTTATTTCTAAATCTTATTAAATCTTATTTCAGAACAGATATGTATATGTTTTTAAGTTCTTTAAACACATTATATAACTGCCATTAGAACACATTGCCCAGAAATTTAAACTTAAAGCATTTCACCATAGATTAACATAAAGCACATGTGGCTTTAAATGCCTACTCATAATAAAGAACATTAGCTGAGACAGTGTACATGTTACAACAATGATAAAATAACTAGATTATTTTCTTTCTTTTTGTTTGCATTGAGGTTTAATGTCTCAGTCAACAAATTTTCAGTCATGTCAGGATAGAGTCACCACTTCCTGAGTACTTAATCAATATTATGTGGAGTAAAGCTTGTGGTTCAAATCCCTGACCATTAGCTAAGGATCTGATGCGCTATTACTGAGCCTCCGCACTCCTTGAAGAACTACATGTAGTTAAAAATGAACAAATGCAGATACAAGACATCAATAATAGTTACAAAAACATTAAAACATTGTACTAACAAATTATTGGAAAATCATGAGTGAAAGCTATAATCAAATAAAAAAAAAAAAAAAAAAAAAAAAAAAAAGGTGGTGGCAACCCCAAATTTGCTAAACCACCAAAGTTTAATATCTGGTGGGGTTACGCCTACGATTCTTATCTGATTTGCACTTTTGTTTAGCAAAGACCAGACTTCTCAATGCTTCTCTGTAAAGATAAACAAGCTGGAGGATTTTAGTGATACTAATTACTATAATGAATTGTAATCAAGCAACAATCTTATTCCCTAATATAGACAACAATATTTAGCTCATTACAACTTCAACTTTGCATGTTTATGGGGTTTTGAAGTTGCCATTGTACTTAACCAATAATATTATTTATCTCAGGAATGAATCATATCTGTACACTGATTTAAATGTATTTCATGTTCTGCAGAACATCATTTGATTAACTATCTGTCAATAGCACAATATACAAGTTTATGATCAGACCAATAAGCCTCGATAACATCACAAAATCCGTCAGAATTACAAAATATCAAATCTAGTACTGAACCAGAGTCAGTTGTACATTGCTTGATTTGCTGCATACATCCAAATAATGTCTCAACATAGTCCACAAATTCTGCACTTGCACCATCTGTCTGTATGTTAAAGTCACCTAAGATGACTAATTTAGCATTTAGATCAACAGCTGGCCTAAGATGACAGAGAATATCCTTTCTAAAATCAGTTTGTAAACTTTTTGGGTATTTGTACAACACAACAACTTGAATATACCCTCTCTGAATGCTGAATATACCAACAAATATGAATTCAAACGACTTGCATTGTGACTTCACAACCTTTTGAATCTGAAAATATTCCTTCACATATAATGCAAGTCCATGAAATGGCCTCTTCACTGATTCTTTTTCTGTGTCATCGAGTCTAATAAGTCTGAATCGTTTCAGAGCAAAATGTACATTTTCATCCCTTCTACATAACCTTGTTTCAGCAAATCCAATGACATCTGCTGCCAACACATTTGGCTCAAATTCAACATCCTTAAAATGTTTATGCAAGGATCTAGCATTGTTGAATGCGATTTTGGATTTGCCAGGATCAATTTTATACAGCGGAACATAACAGAGCTCTAAAGGAGCTTCTGTGCGTAGCCTTTGCATCTCTATATTCACCTCATTATCTATAGCCATAGTATCTTCGTTCATGTTCAATATATACAAATCTTCAAGCTTTTTCACTCTACTGAATGCAACGTAGTGCATATGTGGCATTATGTACTTTCTGGGTTTCCCATTTTTGTCCACTCCCTGGGATAAATCAACAACTACCCTGTCTACTGTTGCTCCTTCAGCTTTGTAGACTGTTTTACCTGAAGCTGGTGTCACTGGAAATTGGCTTCTCTGCAATGTTTTGTAATTATGTATAAATGTCCTTTGTATTTCAAATACAGGTGTCCAGTCTGGATGAATGCTTGAGTTGTAGAATTTTCTGTTTTTTTTCACGTGTTGCCCTTCCAACTCGGGGATCATCAAACATTACCCAAATGATGCTTGGACGATTTGTTCCTTCCATCCACCTGAAGTCAATGTGTTTCACCACACCTGTAGCACCATTGGTTAAACCGTCTTCTACATCCACATTTGCTGTATGGACAACAATCATTCCTTCAACAACTGTCAATGACTTCATTAATTGGCCTGTTTTCCCATACTCTTTTGGAAGCCCAGCAATCAAGGACTGGCACCTTTTAGCAGGAATATTCTGTGTGACAACAATATCATGGCATGGTATTTCAATCTTTTCTCCTGGCAACTGACTCAAAATTGTGTCATTGTGCTGGTCTACAAAATAATTCTCAACAAACAAATGAAGGGCATCCTTCGGATAGTCACCAGTATCACGGTCAACAACACGTGTCTGCAACTTTTGCTTGTCTTCCTCTGTCATTTCATTCAGTCGAAGTCGGTTTAACAGCTGTGCAAATGCAAGATCATCTTTCTGCCTCATTATATCAACCAATTCATACATTGAAAAGAGTTCTTTCCATAAGTTCCTTCCTAGTGAAGATGCTCCCTCTTCCAAATCAAGACTTATCAAGAAATCACCTATTGGCTTCAGTTGGTAAAGATCTCCAACAGCAATTACACTTAAACCACCAAACACTTCTTTTGTTCCCATCAGCTGCTGTAAGCGAGTGTTGATGAAGTTTAATGTCTTGTTGCCTACCATTGATATTTCATCAATAATGACAACTTTCAGATGTCTGTACTTAATTCTGAATGTATTCAACTCATCAGCTGAAAGGTGATTGGAGCTCTTTTGAAACATTTTTCTGTGGAAAGCAGAGCAAATAGTTTGACCACTAATATTAAATGCAGCAAAGCCCATGTAAGCACACAACAGAATCCTTTTATCATCTGGATTTTCTCCATCTTTCAAATTCAAAATCCTATAAAGACTTTGATACAGTGCACGAATGACTACTGATTTGCCAACACCTGCCCCTCCTGTTAAGAAAGCATATACTGGTTCATCTTTACATTTAATCCAATGCAGAATATGGTTAAAGAATTCTCTTTGTCTCAAATTAAGACTTCGGAGTAGCTGTAAGTATTCTCCTTCAGGTAACAAAATGGCACTGGTTTCTACTGGGGGCACTGAGCAAGTCGACTGCAGTTCTATTCCAATATCATAATGTCTCTGCTCTACAACTCTGCTTGGGTTAAAACAAACAAACTTTTCTGATTCTCCTGACCCTTCTTCTTCTGCCTCCCTATTTTCTTGTTCTGCATTTGGTGCAACTTGATCGAAGTTCCTTTCCTCAGCTTCCATCATCTGCCTTGCAAGCTCAAGCTCTTCAGCATGATGCTCATACTCATTTCTTTTGGATATCAATGATGTCTGTATGGAGTTATAATGAGCTTCATATGTGTCAAAAGAACCTATCAAATCTTTTTGTTCATTTCGCCAAGGTACAAAAAGCATTAGCTGCTCTCTGAAATAATTTTCTGGGTCCTTCTTCTTGTTATATTTTACATATCTTATTATTCTTGGTACTTTCCTTTTTTTGTATTTTGTTCCATTTTTTGATTTGAACAGCAAGTCTGAACTTTGACTGTTACTGTCATCCAAACAGTCACCATCTTCATCCTCAGAGCTACTGACAAAACTGTCATCATCATTTGTGTCATCAACTTTCTCTAGCAGTTTATTTCCTTTCGGGTAAACAATGTCAATCTTTGAGACATAATCAGCTAGGCAAAATTTTCCAAGCTGTCTGGGTCTTTTAGAGTACCGCTGTATTACATTCTCTAATTCTACATCTGTAGACTGAGCAGGAAGTTCATCAAGAGCAGCTTTTGACTTTAGCAGAAAGATTCTTTCTTCTGGTATAGATGTATTGATGAAAACTATATCCCTTGTGCATTTTGCCAAAGGAATTTGCAGATCAAGATAAACAGCCTCTTGAGCACTAACCTCCACTGAGTTTGAAAATACATTTCCAATATGCCTGACTTGTTTCTTCAGGTCAAGATTTCCTCTTCTAGCCTCTTTTGCTGCTGCATCAAGTTGTGCACTCATGCCTCTTTGTAACTTACTTATATAACCAACTATATACGAAGCACATCCATATGGTTCAAGAACAATCTGAATGTCAAGATTGGCTTTCCAAGCAACAAGTGTACTTTCATTAAATGGATTTATCCTCATTTCCTTTGTTTTGCGTTTTAAGAAAACCTTTGGTGCTTTCAAGGAGCTTCTGATGCAACTAATATAGTCTTCAAAGTCCATTTTAGCAATGTTTTCTAGAAATTCTTCAAATGACATATCTTCATTTTCATTGCACTCATTCATTGCTTTTTGTAGCTCTGCATTCTTCTTTTTGTACTTGTCAACATTTTCTTCAAGGGGATGCAGCAACATAGTCCTCGGCAATGGTGGCAATGGAAATCCAAACCTACATATTGGTTTTCCTTTTTTTCTGCAGGTTCTAGAATGTTTGTGACTTTGAAGGTTAATCAGATTTGCTGTTTTCTCATTATCTTTACTGCAAGTAAGGTATTGATCTACAAACTGAACTATTTCCTCTTCGGAATTTGTTTCTAATGTTGGAGCATTTTCTACCCAAACAAGCATATGAATATGAGGGGAGCCACGCTGCTGAAACTCAACTCTATAAAAATAGTCACACACCTTTCCGATTGGCTGGCAACTGCTTTTTAGAATTGTACTGAGGAACTCTTGTACCCTATGATCAAAGTACCTTGAACATGTAACTGGGTCTTTTTGGACAAGCTTTGTTTTCTCTTGCCAAGTTAGTTTTTCTATTTCTTTTTCAGAATATTCAATGCCATCATTCAATTTTGCTAGCATTCTCAACAGATCTGTCCATCTAGTGTCAGCAGCTGACAATGACATAAACCAAGTAGGCAGGGAAAGTTGTCTAATCATTGCAAAAATGTCTTTCTTGCGCATTTCCAAATAGGCTGGGGAATTTCGCAGCTGCCGAAATATATAATAGCCTTCATCAAGATTTACAAGTTTGTCCAAATAATTTGAATCTCTAGCTTCGGCTGCTGTAATTCTTTGGCCTCTCCTTTTACACCTTCTAACAGCTAAGTTGACTTTGTCACTGATTTGTTTCATCTGTAGTTTTTTATGTTTAAAGAATATGTTAGGAACTGACTGTGCAGCTCTCCTGTCAACACTTCGCAATTCCCACTTTACAATGTCACTATAGTGAACTGGCACTAACCTTTCATCCTTGCTAGGTGGTCTTTGACCACAAAATATTGTTGGAAAGCATAAATACTCTGCATCTTTATCTTGATATAAGCTTAAAGGATGTTGTCCTTCACCTGGTGCAAAAGTGAACACTTTATCATATTTATTGTCAATATCAGCTTCATCAACTAATGTATCTATATTTCCAACACGGTCGTTAACATCTATCTCACTGTAATGATCAGAATCATAGTCATTAGACTCTGCAATAGGATTGTCACTAGCTTTATCTTGTTCCTGTTTTTCATTTTCTATACTATGACTGTCCTTGGATCGTTCTGTTGACACTTCCAAAAGTTCTCTGACTGCATCCTCTGTACTTTCAGTAACTTCCTGAAACCAGCTATCATTAAGTGCTATGCCAGAATTTTTATATAGCTCGCTATTGTTCATAAGCCAGTGTAATGCAGACAAAACTCTTAATGGTCTAACATTTTCTTTGAAATCCACTTTTTTGTATGACAATTTCTTTTTCAGTTGGATGGCAACTGTAAAATTTTCATCCAATGGCCTTGGGAGACAGTTTATAGTGGGTTGAATATCAACAGGCACATTAATAACATTTCCCTTCAGAGAATATTGACCACCGCGTTGCAATTCTCTTATCTGCATAAATGGGATACGCAGTGCTATTAATCTTTCTTCCAGCTGATGTAAATTCAGCTCTGGAGGCTTTTCTGGCCAATTCATTCCATTAGCTACTGATAATTTTGGAATTTTATTGTCTCTTAATGCACTCATGCAAGTATGACAAATCCATTCTTCATTACTGATAGATGTAAAATCTGTACAATACAGTCTTTTTTTTCTGCTGGTAAATTGGTATTCTTTAACATTGAAACACTTTTCCGGAACCATGTCTGGTGACAACATGTACAAACATACAAAGGTCCAACAGAGATATCAGACTGAAATTGTTTGATAGCTTTTTCAATAGTTTCAAAGTCTTTCTGATGCATTTTTGACAAAGTGTCTTCATCATGCTTACGTCTTTTTCTTGGAACATTTATTTCTGAATAATCATCATTTTTTCTTTTTTCTTGTCTAATTTTTTGCTTCTTAATTCTCTCACATTCAAGGACATAGGGATTTTCCCTTGCCTTCCTTTTTGATGCATTCTGGTATACTTTTTCCTTTGCTTTAAAAACCTGGTTTTCTCTTGCTAATTGCTTTGATTCTTTCTGATAAACTGCTTCTTTCGCCTTAAAAACAGGGTCACTTCTTGAAGATTGTTTTGATTCTTTCTGATACACTAATTCTCTGGCCTTAAAACCAGGATCTCTTCTTGCAGTCTGTTTTGATTCTCTTTCTTTTGTTGTAAAGACAGGGTTGTTTCTTGCAGATTGCTTTGATTCTTTCTGATACACAGATTCTTTGGCCTTAAAAACAGGATCTTTTCTTGCAGATTGTTTTGATTCTTTCTGATACACAGATTCTTTGGCTTTAAAAACAGGATCTTTTCTTGCAGATTGTTTTGATTCTCTTTCTTTTGTTCTATAGACAATGTTTTTTCTTGCAGATTGTTTTGATTCTCTTTCTTTCATTCTAAAGACAGTGTTTTTTCTTGCAGATTGCTTTGATTCTTTCTGGTACACAGATTCTTTGGCCTTAAAAACAGGATCTTTTCTTGCAGATTGTTTTGATTCTTTCTGATACACAGATTCTTTGGCTTTAAAAACAGGATCTTTTCTTGCAGATTGTTTTGATTCTCTTTCTTTCGTTCTATAGACAGTGTTTTTTCTTGCAGATTGCTTTGATTCTTTCTGATACACAGATTCTTTGGCCTTAAAAACAGGATCTTTTCTTGCAGATTGTTTTGATTCTTTCTGATACACAGATTCTTTGGCTTTAAAAACAGGATCTTTTCTTGCAGATTGTTTTGATTCTCTTTCTTTCGTTCTATAGACAGAGTTTTTCCTTGCAGATTGCTTTGAGTCTCTTTGATATATAATTTCCTTTGCTTTGAACACTGCATTTTGTCTACATCTTCTTTTGTAAACTTTATAATATTCACTACGATCCTTCCCTTTTTTTGCCCCTGAATGTTTAATTGATTCTCCATTGAAAATGCTTGATGCATTATTGGATATGCTTCTTATTTTTCTTTGTGTTTTGTGAGCTTGTCTCAATCTTATCTTTGATCAATAAAGTAAGCTTCCAGATTGCTATTCATTTGATCATTGAGTCTCTGTGTATTTTCAGTCTTATGAACTTTGAGAGGCAAGAAGTCAAACTGTATGTTAGAGTCTAGTTTCAAACTATCATAAAATGCATACATATATCTAACAAGGTCATCAAAACTTGAGAAAGTAATCAAACAGGATGCACCGTCACTTGATGTAAGTCCATTTTTGCCATGGGAATGAGAATCAAAAAACACATACATGCCATTCTTCATAAATACAGCTGAACATATGGATCCAATAGTTAACAGACCTGATGATACAGACAAAAATGCTTCCTGCAAGATTTCATGAAGTGTTGGCAAGCCAAGACCTTCAGTATCAACAGGCAAGCCACTTTTAATTGGTAATTTCTCTGTCATGAATTTCCCTATCTCTATGTTAAAATCATCTGGAATTTCTTCTAAATTCAACAGGCAGTGAATGAATTTCCCTTCTGATTTTAATTTCTCAATAACACTTTTATAAAGAGTATCTCCTTCACAAAGTACCTCGTCTAATATGAAGCTCTTTTCTGTATCCATACAAGTGGCGTATGACAACATACACAATGCATTACATGTACACTGGTATCCTCTTGATCGCTCAGAAAATCTGACATCATTTTGATGAAAACTTCCAAATAACAGATTACTGGCATTCCATAACTGTTCAGATATTCTAACTGCTTGATAACATACCACATCATCATTGTCTGAACATGTGTCTAATGAATCAAGGTTGAATTTCTGCTGCTGTGCAATAACAGTTTTATTAAGCTGTGTTTGTTGTTGGGGCATTGTATTTCGAAGGCTAAAAACTATGTTCTCTCTTTCAGATGATTCATTAATGCCACTTGATTGGTCACCATCAACATCAGGAAAAAAATTCAGAAATTCTGTTTCGAAATCTGTCTGTATGTTTGAGCTAACATTTTTTATTAGAGTGCTGAGTTCATTTACTACCTGTTTAAACCGACTGAAATTAGTATGTTTGCCTGTATTAGACTGGTTTTGCGCCAGGTTTTTAGCCTGGATTTGCGCCAGGTTTTTAGCCTGGATTTGCTTTTGCGCCAGGTTTTTAGCCTGGATTTGCGTCAGGTTTTTAGCCTGGATTTTGCATTTATGCCCTGCCACCACGTTGGATGGACTTGCGCATCCCCCTACATGGGGACGATCACACTTGACTATTCTTTCACCATCATCTGTCCTTGACCTCTCCCTGTCTGTTGTATCTACATCACCACCAGCTGTTCTTGACCTCTCTCTCCACTCTGTCCTTTTCTTCTCTGCCCATTTCCAGTTCTTCTGCCTAGGCATTGTTACTCACCTGAAAACAGAAAGAAAAGTATATGTGTAGAATTCTTAAGGTTTTAGCCTATGAAAATCTTCAAAATATAATCTAGAGGTATCATACTATCCCAGCAGTAACCCACAAAGTGCTAATCAGGCTATGCAGAAACACAACACTAATCTGCCCTTCATGAAATGTTACTAAGGTTTCCTAATGTCTCCTAATGTCAGAATTAATTTTACAGTTGTTATGATCTGCCTTAAAACAAATGAAAAAGATCGGTTGTACTACTACATAGGCTGAAAAGCTGCTTTATTGTCTACTGCTCTTTCTAGATTCCTAATTTGAAGATTTTCATATGTCTACAAGTTTGTTCTATACTTATCTGCTGTTTCAGCACCACTGCTGCCTTTTCTTGATACTACTTTCCACTCTGCTCTTCTATTTTCTTACTTCATCAAGGTCTTCCTCCTAGACAGGACAATTCACCTGAAAATAGAGTAATGATATACTTATAACCACAATGATGAGTCCAAGAAGTCCAACCAAATCTTAGACAAGCATAGCCGCCATCTTGGCACGTTTCTGCAAACCCGGGCATGTGATATGTAAGTCCCTGATGCTACATTTCAATTTCAAGACCAAAGACATTTTAACACTTTTCCCCATTCAAAGGCATAGGCAACCTATGTTGACCTTGTCGTAACATCGGTCAAGGTCATCACAGGGTCATGATTTATATATACATTGTAGTCCTTAAGCCATCGATGCTTCATGCCAAGTTTCTTTAAAATCCGTCCACTGGTTTCGGAGAAGATTGTTGAAGGGATTGTACCATATATGGGCATGGTGGCCATCTTGGTCACACGACCATGATTATTTATAAACACATTGGTTACCCCATCCTATAGATGCTTCACATAAAATTTGGCTTTGATTGGCCAAGTGGTTTCAGAGGAGATGTTTGAATATTATGGAGATATACATGTATATTGCCCCGGGGTAAGGGCATATAAGCCCCTGGGGTCCTTTTTTTTTCAGAATCATTAATATTCAGTCCTACTTCCCATTTCCTGCAAGACTTTCACTTTAAATGACATTTTTAAAGTTTTCCCCATTCAAATGCATTGGTGACTTATGTTGACCTTGTTGTAAAATAGGTCAAGGTCACCACAGGGTAATAATTTATATGCACATTCTATTACTTGCGTCATCCATACTTCATGACAATTTTCTTTGAATTCAGTCCACCAATTCCGGAGAAGAAGATTTTTGAAGGGTTTTTACCATATATGGGCATGGCGGCCATCTTGGTCATATGACCTGGATTATATATATATATATACACATTGGTTACCCTTTCCTATAGATGCTTCACATAAAATGTGGCTTTGATTGGCCAAGTGGTTTCAGAGTAGAAGATGTTTGAATTTTATGGAGATATACATGTATATTGCCCCGGGTGGGGGCATATGAGCCCCTGTGGCCTTTTTTTTCAGAATCATTAATATTCAGTCCTACTTCCCATTTCCTGCAGGACTTTCACTTTAAATGACATTTTAAAAGTTTTCCCCATTCAAATGCATTGATGACCTATGTTGACCTTGCAGTAAAAAAGTTCAAGGTCATCACAGGGTCATGATATATACATTGTAGTACTTGAGTCATCAATACTTCATGTCAAGTTTCATTGAAATCTGTCCACTGGTTCTGGAGAAGAAGATTTTTGAAAGGTTTTTAACATACAGGGTCATGATTTATATATACATTGTTGTACTTAAGCCATCGATGCTTCATGCCAAGTTTCTTTGAAATCCGTCCACCAGTTCCAGAGATGATTGTTGAAGGGATTTTACCATATATGGGCATGGTGGCCATCTTGGTCACATGACCGTGATTATTTATAATCACATTGGTTACCCCATCCTATAGATGCTTCACATAAAATTTGGCTTTGATTGGCCAAGTGGTTTCAGAGGAGATGTTTGAATATTATGGAGATATACATGTATATTGCCCCGGGGTAAGGGCATATAAGCCCCTGGTGTCCTTTTTTTTCAGAATCATTAATATTCAGTCCTACTTCCCATTTCCTGCAAGACTTTCACTTTAAATGACATTTTTAAAGTTTTCCCCATTCAAACGCATTAGTGACCTATGTTGACCTTGTTGTAAAATAGGTCAAGGTCACCACAGGGTAATACTTTATATACACATTGTATTACTTGCGTCATCCATACTTCATGGCAATTTTCTTTGAAATCAGTCCACCAGTTCCGGAGAAGAAGATTTTTGAAGGGTTTTTACCATATATGGGCATGGTGGCCATCTTGGTCATATGACCTGGATTATATATATACACATTGGTTACCCTTTCCTATAGATGCTTCACATAAAATTTGGCTTTGATTGGCCAAGTGGTTTCAGAGTAGAAGATGTTTGAATATTATGGAGATATACATGCATATTGCCCTGGGGTGGGGGCATATGAGCCCCTGTGGCCCTTTTGTTCAGAATCATTAATATTCAGTCCTACTTCCCATTTCCTACAGGACTTTCACTTTAAATGACATTTTAAAAGTTTCCCCCATTCAAATGCATTGATGACCTATGTTGACCTTGCAGTAAAAAAGTTCAAGGTCATCACAGGATCATGATTTATATGCACATTGTAGTACTTGAGTCATCAATACTTCATGTCAAGCTTCATTGAAATGTGTCCACTGGTTCCGGAGTAGAAGATTTTTGAAAGGTTTTTAACATATATGGGCATGGCGGCCATCTTGGTCATGTGACCTGGATTATTTATATAGACATTGGTTACAAAAAATTTCCTATTGATGCTTCACATAAAATTTGGCTTTGATTGGCCAAGTGGTTTCAGAGGAGATGATGTTTGAATATTATGGTAATGTACATGTAAATTGCCACGGGGTGGGGGCATATGAGCCCATGGGGCCCGATTGTTTTTAGAATCATTAATATTCAGTCCTACTGCCCATTTCCTGCAAGACTTTCACTTTATATGACATTTTAAAAGTTTTCCCCATTCAAATGCATTGGCGACCTATGTTGACCTTGCCGTAAAATAGGTCAAGGTCATCACAGTGTCATGATTTACATATACATTGTAGTGCTTGAGGCATTGATGCTTCCTGCCAAGTTTTGTTGAAATCTGTCCACTGGTTCTGGAGAAGAAGATTCTTAAAGGGTTTTCACCATATATATGGGCATGGCGGCCATCTTGGTCACACGACCATGATTATTTATGTACACATTGGTTACCCTTTCCTATTGATGCTTCACATAAAATTTGGCTTTGATTGGCCAAGCGGTTTCAGAGGAGATGATGTTTGAATATTATGGTAATGTACATGTATATTGCCCCGGGGTGGGGCATATGAGCCCCTGGGGTCCAATTTTTTTCAGAATCATTAATATTCAGTCCTACTGCCCATTTCCTGCAAGACTTTCACTTTAAATGGCATTTTAAAAGTTTTCCCCATTCAAATGCATTGGCGACCCATGTTGACCTTGCCGTAAAATAGGTCAAGGTCATCACAGGGTCATGATTTATATACACATTGTAGCGCTTGAGCCATCGATGCTTCATGCCAAGTTTCGTTGAAATCAGTCCACCAGTTCTGGAGAAGAAGATTTTTGAAGGGTTTTTACCATATATGAGCATGGCGGCCATCTTGGTCATGTGACCTGGATTATTTATATACACATTGGTTCCCCCTTCCTATAGATGCTTCATATAAAATTTGGCTTTGATTGGCCAAGTGGTTTCAGAGGAGAAGATCTTTGAAATTGTGGACGGAAGACGGACGGACGACGGACGGACGACGACGGACGGACGACGGACGGACGGACGCCGGATCATGGCCATCCTATAAGCTCACCTTGTGAGCCTAACGGCTCAGGTGAGCTAAAAAAAATGACAAACACAAAAAACATACTCTTCCACTGAAACAGATTACTTGCAAAATTTGTGTAAATCTAAGCTTATATCACACTCCATGATGTAGTATCACAATTTATTACTTGAAATGTACTACACAGTACATAAACAGTATATACATATAAGCCGCCTCATGAGAAAAAAAACAATCTGCATAGGCGAAAACAAAGGCGCAGATCAGCTGTAACCGCGAAGCTGATCGGCGCCTTTGTTTTCGCTACTCGGATAGTACAATTCCTCTTCTACTTAAATCCGAAATTTCAAGCTTCTAGCTCTTTTCTGTGCTTGTACAGGCCGGTTTGTGTCGGACCTGTTTGGATACCACATTGTTGGTTTTCCCATGAGGCGGCTCAAATTATATGCAAGGTATTCAAGGAAATATAATATGAGGCTGTGCATCAAAAAACCAATGATTTGGGTTCCTACCAGGTATGACACAAACCGGCCTGTTCAGTCACAGAAGATGGTTAGAGACTTGAAATTTTGTATTTATGTATGAGAGAAATTGTACTATCCGTGTAGCAAAAACAAAGGCGCTGATCAGCTTCGCGGTTACTGCGAAGCTGACCTGCAGCTTTGTTTTTGCCTATGCAAATTGTTGGTTTTCCCTTGACCCCGTCAAACCTCAATTTTACTATATAAGTATAGGTTTGAAGGGGTTAAGTTCCACACGGAGATGCTTCTATGATGAGAGCAATGGTGAATCCTTCATTTAAAATTTTGACAAACACCAAAAAAGTATACTTCCACTGAAACAGATTACTTGCAAAAGTTGTGTAAATCTAAGCTTATATCACACTCCATGATGTAGTATCACAATTTATTACTTGAAATGTACTATACAGTACATAAGCAGTATATACATATATGAGCCATCTTGAAAGAAAACCAACAATGTGGTTTCTGAACAGGTCTGACACAAATCAGGCTGCACAGTCACAGAAGCAGGCTAGAAGCTTGAAATTTGGGATTTAAGAAGAAGAGGAATTGTACTGTCCGTGTAGCGAAAACAAAGGCACTGATCAGCTTCGCGGTTACCGCGAAGCTGATCTGCGTCTTTGTTTTCGCATATGCAGATTGTTGGTTTTCTCATGAGGCAGCTCATATATAAAGTATTCAAGGAAATATAATATGAGCCTGTGCGTAAAAGAACCCAACAATTTGGGTTCCGACCAGGTCTGACACAAACCAGCCTGTACAGTCACAGAAGATGGTTAGAGGCTTGAAATTTTGTATTTATGTAGGAGAGAAATTGTATTATCCAAGAAGCGAAAACAAAGGCGCTGATCACCTTCGCAGTTACCGTGAAGCTGAAACCGCGAAGCTGATCTGCGGCTTTGTTTTTGCCTATGCAAATTGCTGGTTTTCTCATGCACAGGCTCATATGATATCATGGCTTGTTTGCATTGAAAATGTGCTATTGATACATTCCATTTTTAAAACCTTTTTGCAAAAATTTATATTTACTTTTATTAACTTAACAGTACTGATTTTTTATTTGTCTTTTAATAAAAGTCCATCTAATCCATACCAACAGTTTTTCCCCAAAAAAGACTTTCAGAAATTCTCAACAATACAATTTATTACTTTTAAGGTTATCGGTATTTTCCAAAAAACCTCATTAAAATTTCCAGATGAGAACTTGCTTTTTTGATAAAGTTAATGTGCTGTTTCATTATGAAAACATGCACATTCAATATACAGAGATTTTTTCAAGAAGCAAAAAATTGAAAATTCATTGGAAAAAATTAAGATTTTTTTTTTAAGATTTTAGCTCAAAACATACATTGTGGGTACGTACACGTTAGAACCGCCTCGCGAATAAGAAAATTGGGTATACATCTGCAAACTCCAAATTTTCTATATAAAAGTGGGGTTTAAAGGGGGTATACATTTCACAGACATGTTTTCCTGATTCCACTGAACTTTTCAAAAAATAACTCGGGTAACAAAATATTGTTCTAAGCGCACACTACGAATGAAAACAACATATGCTGAAATAATCTGACATGTCAAATCTATCAATGATGTTATTTAAGTGTTCTGAGCGTTGTAAAATAAAGCTTGAACATCTAACCTTAAATTTTAATGTGGTTAACATGACATTCATGTGTAAAATACCACTATGCTAGTCAAGCATTATGCACATATGCAGTTGATTTTCGGAAATGACCAGGGTGTGCACTTATCAGGGCCGTCGCCGGCTTTTGAAAAGTGGTCCGGCCATGAAATATCAAAGACGTTTTACGAATGTCGAAGGCACGAGTTGGGGGAGAGCACGAGAGGGGGCAATCCCCCTCTCGTAAGTGGGGTTCGGGGGATCTCCCCCGAGAAAATTTTATATTTCCGGACGTCCGTACAGACGATTTTGATGCACTTTGGGACAATTTTAGCCCTTGAAGCGCTGCTGATTTTATAGGTTTCATTATGAAGCCATGTCCTGGTCGAAAACCATGAAGCCTGAAAGCTCCTTTTCACAGGATTTGCCTTGCCGAAGGAACGCTGAGGGAATATGAAAGACGTCGGTTGATTAGGAACCGGCGGTATATCCATGATGGAAGAATAGCATGCACGTTTTAACAAATTTTGGAATATGAAGAAAATATAATGTTTACGAAAATTTAGTACGTAAACGATTTTTCGCCATGTTGTTTGATAATATTTAATGCTATAATTATGAACAGTGATTGGGTTATTGTGAATTTATGTTTAACTTAGTATTTTCAACTGTGAAATAGGCCTACTGCTCTACACTTTTAAAAAAAAAACAACAACAGAGAATCGGTTTTATTCACTATTCATATGAATTAAAGACGATAATCCGTCACAATCCAATAATGACAATACCTGTCTTTACTACAGGTGTCATTTTCATGATTGTTTTTTATAACGACTGTCTTTCACACCCTCGGGCAGATTGACCAAGTACACTTAATATCAATTGGACCATCTCACTTCAAAAAAGTCGAGAAGGATAACACATTTTCGGCCGAATAATCGAAAATTGTGGTCCGGCCGAAACCATTTTCGGCCAAAAAAGACCGCCGACGACGGCCTTGCTTATTGGAGCCTGTGCGCTAATTAGAATGAATACGGTAAAATAAAATGGATTGTATCAATATCACAAAATCATGAAAACAAGCCTTATTACGTTAAAATGAGACATGTAGAAAAAGCAATGGAATTCAACAGATATAACTGTACACTAACTGTACACTATCAGCAGTATTTTGATTATGCATGAGGTGATTTTGGTTGATACCTCCAAACTACATTTCAGATCGCATAATTCTCCTTAAAATAATGGAAGCTGACAAAAACAGATGCACCACGACGCGTGAACACCAACATTGCAGTTTCCAACCACGTTTGACACAAACCGAGCAGTACAAGCACTGAAGATGGCTTGAGGCTGGAAATTTTAGATTTAGAAAGTAGAAGAATGGTAGTATCTATGGAGTGAAAACAAGAAAACAAAGGCGCAGTAACTGTGAAGCTGATCAGTGCCTTTGTTTTCACATATGCAAAATGTTACGGAGGTTGTGGAGTAAATGGCTCAAATTTCACCACAGGCCTCTTACTACTGGTTTAACCAATGGCAGCTTCAGCAACAAAAGCCTGCTCATTAGACCATTCTGTTATGGACGTTGTAGAGAAAATGGCTCAGATTTTACTTGAAACCGTTATTTTCATCTCGGCACATAGTCTCTTTCGCTTGTTTAGTCGGCTGCAGCTTTAGCTACAAAAGCCTGTAGAGTGGATCCTTCCGTTATAGACGTTGGCAGACCTGTTAACTGAACTTCCTCTTCATTGCTGTCTTCTGTGTTACCTGAAATATGCGCTTTCATGTGAGAAAACCAACAATCTGCATATGCAAAAACAAAGATGCAGATCAGCTTCGCAGTAACCGTGAAGCTGATCAGCACCTTTGTTTTCACTATACGGATAGTAAAATTTGTCCACTTTCTAAATCCAAAATTTCCAGTCTCTAGCCATCTTCTGTGCTTGTACAGCTTGGTTTGTGTCAGACCTGTTAAGAAACCTCATTGTTGGTTTTCCCATGAGGCTGCTCATATGCTTTCATGTGAGAAAACTGACAATCTGGGCTTCTGACCATGTAAATTGTTGGTTTTCTCATGAGGCAGTTCATATGCTTTCATGTGAGACTGAGGACTGACCAGGTCTGACACAAACCAGGCTGTACGCTACAGAAAATAGCTAGAATTTCGAAATTTCAGATTTAGAAAAAAGAGGCACACCTTCTATGGAGGAAAAACAAAGGCGCTGATCAGCTGTGCAGTTACTGTAGATGTGGAAATATTCGCGAGAACTTAATTTTCGCTAATATTGGCGAATTGGTTTCCTCGCGAATTCAAAGTTCTCGCGAATAAAGTGTCAAAACAAACTTTATAGAATACATGGACACTCACTCGCGAATTCAAGAACTCGCTAAAAATTCGGTAATAGAAAATTCGCGAAATAAAAGTCACGCGAAAATTTCCGAATTCACAGTACTACACAGCTGATCTGTGCCTTTGTTTTTGCATAATGCAGATTGTTAGTTTTATGTGTCACCAAAACAAGCATATACAGATTTTTCATACAGCTGTAAAACTTCAAAATTTTCAGTTGAAAGCTTTTGAGATTTTTTTTTAATTTTTGCTCAAAACAAAGACTGTGGGTACATGTTAGAACTGCCTCTTTTGGCATTACGAAAACTTGCCCATGCAATATATAGATTTTTAAGTTGTAAAGATTGAAAATTTTCAGTATAATTTTTGAAAATTTTCAGTATAATTTTTGAAAATTTTCAGTATAATTTTTTTGATATTTTTCTTATTTTTGCTCAAAACACAGATTGTGGGTACACATTAGAACCGCCTCGCTAAGACGATTCTAACGAGCACCAACAATCTATGTTTTGGAGCAAAAATAAGAAAAATATAAAAATAAGATAAGAGGTATACCCCTGCATACCCCAGGTTTACAATATAGTGGGGTTTGTGGGGTATATTTTACACGGACATGTTTTCCTGATGGCCCTTGAGAGGTATGTTACAAAATTCTTAGTTAACATTTCTTTCGCCACCAGAATGACAGTAGAAATATTTTCATGACCAAATTTTCATCAAACATATGTGCCAAACATGAAGATCAATTGAGCCGCATCGTAAGAGAACCGGATTTTTGCCTATGCGAAAACAAAGGCGCAGATCAGCTTAGCAGTAATTGCGAAGCTGATCAGCGCCTTTATTTTCACTACAAGGATAGTACAATTTTTCTTCTTCTTAAATCCGAAATTTCAAGCTTCTAGCTCGCTTCTGTGACTGTACAGGTCGGTTTGTGACAGACCTGGTCTGAAAGCCTGAAGACTGTTTTCTCGTGTCACGGCTCAATTAAGTGGGTGTCTAATTCCATCATTCATTACAAATCAAAGACAAGGATAGTACAATTTTTCTTCTTCTTAAATCTGAAATTTCAAGCTTCAAGCTCGCTTCTATGACTGTACAGGTCAGTTTGTGTCAGACCTGCTCGGAAACCCCAAATACCAGTTTTCTCCCATCACAGCTCTAATTGTGGGGGGTGTGGGTGGGGTGAGGGGGGGTCTGGTTCCATCATTCATTACAATTCAAAGACAAATGATTGATAAATTACCTTGTGGGGCAAACTGTTTATGAGACGGAGCATAGAGAGACAGCAGTCCAAATATATACACATTCCACATCCCATACACACCTGCAAAAAATGAAATGAACCTGTGCGTGAGAAATCCAACAATTTGGGTTCCGAACAGGTCTGACACAAACTGGCCTGTACAGTTACAGAAGCAGGCTAGAAGCTTGAAATTTCGGATTTAAGAAGAAGAGGAAGTGTACTATCCATGTTGCGAAAACAAAGGCGCTGATCAGCTTCACGGTTACCGCGAAGCTGATCTGCGCCTTTGTTTTCGCCTATGCAGATTGTTGGATTTCCCATGGGGCGGCTCATATCTTATTCTGTGTGTTTTGAGTCCAAGGAACAAATCCCATCCAGGGGCCTGTGTGGTTCACACAGCAGATTTGCGACCCACAGTATCTTGATCTGGTGTCCAACACACTAACCACTAGGCCATCAAGCTTTATGATGAAATAATCTGATGCAATTATATAATCTTTTTGAAATTCTTTAAGCTCTTGTGAAATTTTAACAATTTTAACTCATGCTTTCCAAATCTGAAAAGTTTTTCAAACCAAACTGTCTTAGTCCTGCACATATTCTATGACAATGGGATAATGGCAATTAAATCACACAAATAAATAGAGGATATTTACTTTTTTGAGGTGAATACCAAATATATTTCATCGAGTGAGTTGAAAATTTAGATGTTTTCAAGTCACGAGATGAAATATATTTGGTATTTACCGATAAAAAGTAAATTTTCTTTTTATTTTATACAATACACGGGCATTCACAAAGCAGGCGGTGAAAATGCAAAAACCAAAACTTTTTGAAAACAAAAATAATTTTGGTACCACATTGTTCCTAATGTTCTAACTAAGAAAATGAATACCCACACTTTATGTTTTCGTTCGTAAATAATGCAGTTATAGGCATTTGAATTTCTGAAGTGAGGTACATTTAATGACGTCAAGTGAATGGAAATGTCAGAAGTAATCCAAACTCTACGGTGAAAATATCGGCTGAAATCAATCACTAGTGAAAATATCAATATCAATTCTGCAGTGAAAATATCACTTTTATCCATTTTTGATATACATTAATTTCACTGCTAAGTATAAAATAAATAAATCACACTTACCTGTAAAGAAAGCACTGGTGTATTCCAAGCTCATGCCCTCGTCTGAGAATTTCCATGTTCCCTCACTTAACTGACTTAGAATGAAGAAAACGACTGTCATCGCAGCACAGACCAACGTCGTTAGCATCAGGAACTTAAATCTGTAGATCAAACCCTGAAGAAAAAAAACAATTGTTACATTTCAAATACACCACAAATTGAGGGTAATTTTAGCTATTACACAAAGGATTTGAATATATTGATTTTTTATGTTAGGTATTTTATAACACAAATTTCAGACTCAAGTTTGCATGGATACTTGATATGAAACCAAACTAAGGATTTCTTTACTCAAGTTGCTTAACTAAAATCAGTACTTGCAATTTCTGATTGCTTTATATCAGTGGCATGAATTCATGTTTACGTTCCACTCAACAAGTGAAGTCATAATGAGATGGGACCTCGGTACAAGACAAGTGACTTAACCTCTCCTCCACAGAGGCTTCTCACAGTAAATTGTACCGGATGTTCACACGTTTCAGTACTAAAATGTCTTAGTAATAATAATAATCATAACTTCTTTGTTTTATGAGCATAACATATTTAGCACAATTGCCAATATTCCATATGGTCCTCCAGTGAATACAATTATTATCAGATCTTTTTTGTTATTAATAAGACTTTTTCATACTTTTTTTGTTTGGCATGCGATGGAAGTGATGCTAGTTTTTTTCATAATGCTGATAAACCCACGCCCACCCACTCCTGAAGTGGATGCTCTGGATAAACCAACGCCCACCCACTCCTGAAAAAGATGCTCTGGATAAACCCACGCCCACCCACTCCTGAAGTGGACGCTCCGACCATTATGCTAACTTACCATATAATAACTTCTCCTGCCACTGCTCATGTTTGGCAAGGTGGTTCTTTTCGAGCTGATATTGCGGAATACCATGACGATCATATAGCATAGGAACAGGAAGTAACTACAGGCCGCTATACCAGCAATGATGATAAATGCATACTGACAGGGTTAAGGGGAAATACTGATTTAAATGGATCAGGATAAAATCCGTCCAGTGAAAACGATGAATTACGCAGTGTTTTGTCCACTCCCAATTCATACATAAGTCAATACTGTTTTATTTCATTGAACAATAACAGCGTTCCAAGGTCAGTTAATTTTTATAAGTATACATCTGAAATGTGAGTATTCTACTCAAGAGAAGATTAAAGCTCTTCGGAGGTTTTTAAGTGTTTGTTTTTGAGTTGTTATCTTAAAATAAGTCTTACATATTTTGATTTTTGACTGTTTTATTGCATTATGTCAACAGTCATCCGCTATGGTCATGTTGAGACAGTCCTTTGTCTTAACCCCATGGCCCCTGAGCAAGCATCCAAAGGGCAGATTAGCAGAGGTTAGTGTAAATCTATTTCAAAATAAATTGACAAATGCTCTTCTCAAGAATCAGAGGATGAAGAGAGGCCATTAAAGTTTTGTTCATCAAATCATCTAGAAATGAGATGCATATGACCAATCATGTTGTTGTTGTTGACTTGTTGTTGTTGTTTTCAATATGAATCTGACATACTACCCATAAAGCTATTTTTTGGGAAAAATATATTTTTTTACCACTTTCTAGAGCAAACTAGAATTGTCAGAGGATCTGACTATAGCCCCGCTTCTGAGCTTTGTGCCAGGGTGAGACAAACAATGACAGGCAACAATCCCAAGTTAGATCTTGTTAATGTTGATGCACATAAAAAGATTGGTCAGATTCTGACAATTTGTTCTCAAGGTATTGAGCTGACATCAATCAAGGGCCAAAACTCTGTTAAGATTTTGCAAAAAATGACAGGCAACAATCCCAAGATAGATCTTGTCAATGTTGATGTGCATACAAAATTTGGTCAGATTCTGTCAATTCATTCTCAATATATTGAGTGGAAACTATATTCTGACGTCAATCAAGGGCTGTTACTCCGTCAAAATTTTACGAAAAATGACGGGCAACAATGCCAAGCTAGATCATGTCAATGTTGATGTGCATATTAAATTTGGTCAGATTCTATCAATTTGTTCTCGAGATATTGAGCGGAAACGAAATTCTGACGTCAATCAAGGGCCGTAACTCCGTCAAAATGATGTGAAAAATGACAGGCAACACTCATAAGCTACATCTTGTCAATGTTAATATGCATACAAAATTTGGTCAGATTCTGTCCATCGGTTCTCAAGATATTGATCGGAAACGAAATTCTGACGTCAATCAAGGGCCATAACTCCGTCAAAATTTTGCGAAAAATGATGGGCAACAATCCCAAGCTAGATGTTGTCAATGTTAATATGCATACAAAATTTGGTCAGATTCTGTCAATCGGCTCTCAAGATATTTGACAGAAACGAAATTCTGACGTCAATCAAGGGCCATAACTCAGTCAAAATTTTGCGAAAAATGACGGGCAACAATCCCAAGCTAGATCATGTCAATGTTGATGTGCACATAAATTTTGGTCTGATTCTATCAATTTGTTCTCGAGATAATGAGCGGAAACAAAATTCTGACGTCAATCAAGGGCCATAACTCCGTCAAAATTTTGCGAAAAATGATGGGCAACAATCCCAAGCTAGATCTTAACAATGTTGATGTGCATATAAATTTTTGCCAGATTCTGTCAATTTGTTCTCGAGATATTGAGCGGAAACGAAATTCTGAAGTCAATCAAGGGCCGTAACTCCGTCAAAATGATGCGAAAAATGACAGGCAACAATCCCAAGCTAAGTCTTGTCAATGTTGATGTGCATACAAAATTTAATCAGATTCTGTCCATCGGTTCTCAAGATATTGAGCGGAAACAAAATTATGACGTCAATCAAGGGCCATAACTCCGTCAAAATTTTGCGAAAAATGATGGGCAACAATCCCAAGCTAGATGTTGTCAATGTTGATGTGCATACAAAATTTGGTCAGATTCTGTCAATTTGTTCTCGAGATATTGAGCGGAAACGAAATTCTGACGTCAATCAAGGGCCGTAACTCCGTCAAAATTTTGTGAAAAATGACGGGCAACAATCCCAAGGTAGATGTTGTCAATGTTGATGTGCATACAAAATTTGGTCAGATTCTGTCAATTTGTTCTTAAGATATTGAGCGGAAACAAAGTGTTCACGGAATGACGGAACCACGGATCCACGGAACCACGGAATCACGGAATCACGGAAGGACAGGGTGAATCCAGTATAGCCCCACTTTTCCAAAGCGGGGCTATAAATGATCCCCATTATCTGTGAATCTGGCTGACATTTCAAGCAATTAAAGGATACAGCCAGTTTAGTACCTGTACCTGTTACCCAGATACTGAAGAAGGGATTGGCC
Organism: Rugalucina vietnamica; assembly: GCA_964017185.1. Lineage (NCBI taxonomy): Eukaryota > Metazoa > Mollusca > Bivalvia > Lucinida > Lucinidae > Rugalucina > Rugalucina vietnamica. The sequence continues at coordinate 31,754,954 of OZ024878.1, read as the reverse complement.
AGCTGCATACCTCTGAAACACAGAAATAGAGGAATGGTGAGGTGTCAAAATTTGCAGCAATTTCACAAAAAATAATTGTTTGTATTGTGGATAAACATCCCAGTCAACAATTATTCAGTCATGTCGGGGCACAGTCACCACTTCCCAGGATCTAATCCAGGACCTTTCTATTTGGAGTTGATGCTCTACCTCCAGGCCACTAATTTTCTATTCTAATTATTAGAAAGATCTTGACTTTGCAAGTAAGTAAACTTTATGATTTATAGTGTAGTAAATATCTTTATTTTTTTAATAGCTAGAAATACGAATTTGCTAGGTCGGGAATTTGAGATTATCAACAAAAATTAAGTTACGGTAAAATGTTCCATGAATTTACATACCTTTCACACATTTCAAAAATCAGCATACACAGGCAGCCAATAATGACAGCCAGGAGATGCTTCCAATACAGCACTAATTTGTTCCTCTCTGTTGTATCCTGTAAAATTATTCAATAAAGACGGACGCACGGATGACGGCTCGACTACCATACTATAAGCTCACCTTGTGAGCCTTCGGCTCAGGTGAGCTCAAAACAGTCACAAACTTTGCAATCACATTAAGTTTGAAAACAAAGTAAAATTTTCCAAAGGACAGCATTTTTATGATGAAAAGTTTGCTGTTAGGAATCCTTGTTAAATACATAAAGCATTAAATTGAATATTTATAGCTATATGAGCCGTAGCATGAAGAAAACAGATGAGCCTACGCAAAAACAAAGGTAGAGATTACTGCACAGCTGATCAGTGCCTTTGTTTTTGATACACATTTAGTACAACCCCTCTCCCTCTAAAATTCAAAATTTCAAGCTTCTAGCCTCATTGTGTGACTGTACATGTCTGCATGTTTGTGTCTGAATGGATTGGAAGCCCTAGACATTGGTCTTCATATGAAAGGTTTTTGTTTGAATTGAAAGTTAATGTCTCAGTCAACAGCAAAGGTCATGTCTGGACGTTGCCTCCATTTTATTGGATAGGATGTCCTGAGATCCACAAAGCGCGTCAGATATAACCACTCAAGTAAGCCATTAAGGCTTATATGTATGGATGGCTTGACTTTAACCACTTTTCCTGGGCTTGCTCAGACCTGAGCGGCTAACCAGTAATCAGAAGGTCAGGCAGTAGTGATAAGCTTTGCCTGGAGGCACAAGCAGCCCATCTTCAGGCCCCAATGGTCAGGAGACCATATTCCCATACAATAAAGGGATGTATTTTATACCATAATATGTTCTCCAGTAAAGACAATCCAGAAACTCAGCAACATAGCATAGAAAGCTCCTTGTCTTATATCATTGACCATCAACATCCATGGCATGTCAAATGCCAGGGTAAACCACTCCAGGGGCACTGAAACAGAGGAAAACATAGAGAGCTCCCTGTCTTATATCAATGACCAGTAACATCCAGGGCATGTCAAACACCAGGGTAAACCACTCCAGGGGCACTGAAACAGAGGAAAACATATAGAGCTCCCTGTCTTATATCACTGACCAGTAACATCCATGGCATGTCAAATGCCAGGGTAAACCACTCCAGGGGCACTGAAACAGAGGAAAACATAGAAAGCTCCCTGTCTTATATCAATGACCAGTAACATCCAGGGCATGTCAAACACCAGGGTAAACCACTCCAGGGGCACTGAAACAGAGGAAAACATAGAGAGCTCCCTGTCTTATATCACTGACCAGTAACATCCATGGCATGTCAAACACCAGAGTAAACCACTCCAGGGGTACTGAAACAGAGGAAAACATAGAGAGCTCCCTGTCTTATATCATTGACCAGTAACATCCAGGGCATGTCAAACACCACCTGGGGTAAACCACTCCAGGGGCACTGAAACAGAGGAAAACACAGAAAGCTCCCTGCCTTATATCATTGACCAGTAACATCCATGGCATGTCAAACACCAGGGTAAACCACTCCAGGGGCACTGAAACAGAGGAAAACATAGAGAGCTCCCTGTCTTATATCATTGACCATCAACATCCATGGCATGTCAAACACCAGGGTAAACCACTCCAGGGGCACTGAAACAGAGGAAAACATAGAGAGCTCCCTGTCTTATATCACTGACCAGTAACATCCATGGCATGTCAAATGCCAGGGTAAACCACTCCAGGGGCACTGAAACAGAGGAAAACATAGAGAGCTCCCTGTCTTATATCACTGACCAGTAACATCCATGGCATGTCAAATGCCAGGGTAAACCACTCCAGGGGCACTGAAACAGAGGAAAACACCGAAAGCTCCCTGTCTTATATCACTGACCAGTAACATTCATGGCATGTCAAACGCCAGGGTAAACCACTCCAGGGGCACTGAAACAGAGGAAAACACAGAAAGCTCCCTGTCTTATATCAATGACCAGTAACATCCAGGGCATGTCAAACACCAGGGTAAACCACTCCAGGGGCACTGAAACAGAGGAAAACATAGAGAGCTCCCTGTCTTATATCACTGACCAGTAACATCCATGGCACGTCAAATGCCAGGGTAAACCACTCCAGGGGCACTGAAACAGAGGAAAACACCGAAAGCTCCCTGTCTTATATCAATGACCAGTAACATCCAGGGCATGTCAAACGCCAGGGTAAACCACTCCAAAGGCACTGAAACAGAGGAAAACATAGAGAGCTCCCTGTCTTATATCACTGACCAGTAACATCCATGGCATGTCAAATGCCAGGGTAAACCACTCCAGGGGCACTGAAACAGGGGAAAACACCGAAAGCTCCCTGTCTTATATCAATGACCAGTAACATCGATCCAGGGCATGTCAAATGCCAGGGTAAACCACTCCAGGGGCACTGAAACAGAGGAAAACATAGAAAGCTCCTTGTCTTATATCAATGACCAGTAACATCCAGGGCATGTCAAACACCAGGGTAAACCACTCCAGGGGCACTGAAACAGAGGAAAACATAGAGAGCTCCCTGTCTTATATCACTGACCAGTAACATCCAGGGCATGTCAAACACCAGGGTAAACCACTCCAGGGGCACTGAAACAGAGGAAAACACCAAAAGCTCCCTGTCTTATATCAATGACCAGTAACATCCAGGGCATGTCAAACGCCAGGGTAAACCACTCCAGAGGCACTGAAACAGAGGAAAACATAGAGAGCTCCCTGTCTTATATCACTGACCAGTAACATCCATGGCATGTCAAACACCAGGGTAAACCACTCCAGGGGCACAGAAACAGAGGAAAACATAGAGAGCTCCCTGTCTTATATCATTGACCATCAACATCCATGGCATGTCAAATGCCAGGGTAAACCACTCCAGGGGCACTGAAACAGAGGAAAACACCGAAAGCTCCCTGTCTTATATCAATGACCAGTAACATCCAGGGCATGTCAAACGCCAGGGTAAACCACTCCAGAGGCACTGAAACAGAGGAAAACATAGAGAGCTCCCTGTCTTATATCACTGACCAGTAACATCCATGGCATGTCAAACGCCAGGGTAAACCACTCCAGGGGCACTGAAACAGAGGAAAACACCGAAAGCTCCCTGTCTTATATCAATGACCAGTAACATCGATCCAGGGCATGTCAAATGACAGAGTAAACCACTCCAAAGGCACTGAAACAGAGGAAACTAGAATTGTCAGAGGATCTGACTATAGCCCTGCTTCTGAGCTTTTTTCCAGTGTGAGAAAAACAATGACAGGTAAGAGTCCCAAGCTAGATCTTGTTAATGTTGATGCACGTAAAAAAAGATTGGTAAGATTCTGTCAATTCATTCTCAAGATATTGAGCGGAAACGAAATTCTGACGTCAATCAAGGGCCGTAAGTCCCTCAAAATTTATCGAAAAATAACGGGCAACAATCCCAAGCTAGACATTGTCAACGTTGATGTGCATACAAAATTTGGTCTGATTCTGTCAATTCGTTCTCAAGATATTGAGCGGAAACGAAATTCTGACGTTAATCAAGGGCCATAACTCCGTCAACATTTTGCGAAAAATGACGGGCAACGTTCCAAAGCTAGATATTGTCTATGTTGATGTGCATACAAAATTTGGTCTGATTCTGTCAATTTGTTCTCAAGATATCGAGCGGAAATGAAATTTTGACATCAGTCAAGGGCCGTAACCGTCAATTTTTTGCAAAAAATGACCGGCAACAATCCCAAGCTAGATCTTGTCGATGTTGATGTGCATACAAAATTTGGTCAGATTGTGTCCAGCCATTCTCAAGATATTGAGCGGAAACGAAATTCTGATGTCAATCAAGGGCCGTAACTCTGTCAAAATTTTGCGAAAAATGACGGGCAAAAATCCCAAGCTAGATCTTATCAATGTTGATGTGCATACAAAATTTGGTCAGATTCTGTCCATTCGTTCTCAAGATATTGAACGGAAACGAAATTCTGACGTTAATCAAGGGCCATAACTCTGTCAAAATTTTGCGAAAAATGACGGACAACGTTCCAAAGCTAGATATTGTCTATGTTGATGTGCATACAAAATTTGGTCTGATTCTGTCAATTTATTCTCAAGATATCGAGCGGAAATGAAATTTTGACATCAGTCAAGGGCCGTAACTCCGTCAATTTTTTGCAAAAAATGACCGGCAACAATCCCAAGCTAGATCTTGTCGATGTTGATGTGCATACAAAATTTGGTCAGATTCTGTCCAGCCATTCTCAAGATATTGAGCGGAAACGAAATTCTGATGTCAATCAAGGGCCGTAACTCTGTCAAAATTTTGCGAAAAATGACGGGCAACAATCCCAAGCTAGATCTTGTCAATGTTGATGTGCATACTAAATTTGGTCAGATTCTGTCCAATCGTTCTCAAGATATTGAGCGGAAACGAAATTCTGACGTTAATCAAGGGCCATAACTCCATCAAAATTTTGCAAAAAATGACAGGCAGCAATCCCAAGCTAGATCTTGTCAACGTTGACGTGCATATAAAATTTGGTCAGATTCTGTCCAGCCATTCTCAAGATATTGAGCGGAAACGAAATTCTGACGTAAATCAAGGGCCGTAACTCCATCACAATTTTGCAAAAAATGACAGGTCACAATCCCAAGCTAGGTCTTGTCAATGTTAATGTGTATGCAAAATTTGGTCAGATTCTGTCAAGCCATTCTCAAGATAATGAACAGAAACAAAAATGTCGTAAGGACGGAAGGACGGAATAACAGAATAACGGAAGGACAGAACGACGGAAGGACAGGGTGAATCCAGTATAGCCCCCACTTTTTCAAAGCGGGGCTATAAACATAGAGAGCTCCCTGTCTTATATCATTGGCCAGTAACATCCATTGCATGTCAAATGACAGAGTAAACCACACCAGGGGTATACTGAAACAGAGAAAACTAGAATTGTCAGAGAATCTGACTATAGCCCCGCTTCTCAGCTTTTTTTGCAGGGTGAAAAAAACAATGACAGGTAACTATCACAGGCTATCACAAGCTAGATCTCATCAATATTGATGCTCATACAAAATTTGGTCTGATTATGTCAATTCGTTCTCTGTCAAAATTTTGCGAAAAATGACGGGTAATAATCCAAAGCTAGATCTTGTCAATGATGATGTGCATACAAAATTTAGACGGATTCTGTCAATTCGTTCTGAAGATATTGAGCGGAAACAAAATTCTGAAGTCAATCAAGGGCTGTTAACTCCGTCAAAATTTTGCAAAAAATGATGGGTAATAATCCTAAGCTAGATCTTGTCAATGATGATGTGCATACAAAATTTGGATGGATTCTGTCAATTCATTCTCCAGATATTGAGCGGAAATGAAATTCTGATGTCAATCAAGGGCTGTAACTCCATCAAAATTTTGTGAAAAATGACGGGTAACAATCCCAAGCCAGATCTTGTCAATGTTGATGTGCATACAAAATTTGGATGGATTCTGTCAATTCGTTCTCAAGATATTGAGCGGAAACGAAATTCTGACTTTAATTAAGGCCATAACTCTGTCAAAATTTAACAAAAACTAAAGGGTAACAATCCTAAGCTAGATCTTGTCGATGTTGATGTGCATACAAAATTTGGTCGGATTCTGTCAATGCGTTCTCAAGATATTGAGCGGAAACGAAATTCTAAAGTCAATCAAGGGCCGTAACTCTGTCAAAATTTTGCGAAAAATGACGGGTAACAATCCCAAGCTAGATCTTGTCAATGATGATGTGCATACAAAATTTGGTCCGATTCTGTCAACTTGTTCTCGAGATATTGAGCGGAAACAAAATTCTGACGTCAATCAAGGGCCATAACTCCGTCAAAATTTTGCGAAAAATGACGGGCAACAATCCCAAGCTAGATCTTGTAAATGTTGATGTGCATTCAAAATTTGGTCGGATTCTGTCGATGCGTTCTCAAGATATTGAGCGGAAACGAAATTCTGACGTTAATCAAGGGCCATAACTCCGTCAAAATTTTGCGAAAAATGACAGGCAACAACCCCAAGCTAGATCTTGTCAATGTTGATGTGCATACAAAATTTGGTCGGATTCTGTCAATTTGTTCTCAAGATATTGAGCGGAAACGAAATTCTGACGTCGATCAAGGGCCGTAACTCCGTCAAAATTTTGCCAAAAATATCATGTAACAATCCCAAGCTAGATCATGTCAATGTTGATGTGCATACAAAATTTGGTCGGATTCTGTCAATGCGTTCTCAAGATATTGAGCGGAAACGAAATTCTGACGTTAATCAAGGGCCATAACTCCGTCAAAATTTTGCGAAAAATGACGGGTAACAATCCCAAGCTAGATCTTGTCAATGATGATATGCAAACATAATTTGGTCCAATTCTGTCAATTCATTCTCAAGATATTGAGCGGAAACGAAATTCTGACGTCAATCAAGGGCCATAACTCCCGTCAAAATTTTGCGATAAATGACGGGTATCAATCCCAAGCTAGATCTTGTCAATGTTGATGCGCATACAAAATTTGGTCAGATTCTGTCAATTCGTTCTCAAGATATTGAGCGAAAACGAAATTCTGACGCCAATCAAGGGCCATAACTCCGTCAAAATTTTGCGAAAAATGACGGGTAACAATCCCAAGCTAGATCTTGTCAATGTTGATGTGCATACAAAATTTGGTCAGATTCTGTCAATTCGTTCTCAAGATATTGAGCGGAAACGAAATTCTGACGTCAATCAAGGGCCATAACTCCGTCAAAATTTTGCGAAAAATGACAGGTAACAATCCCAAGCTAGATCTTGTCAATGTTGATGTGCATACAAAATTTGGTCAGATTCTGTCAATTCGTTCTCAAGATATTGAGCGGAAACGAAATTCTGACGTCAATCAAGGGCCATAACTCCGTCAAAATTTTGCGAAAAATGACGGGTAACAATCCAAAGCTAGATCTTGTCAATGTTGATGTGCATACAAAATTTGGTCAGATTCTGTCAATTCGTTCTCAAGATATTGAGCTGAAACGAAATTCTGACATCAATCAAGGGCCATATCTCCGTCAAAATTTTGCGAAAAATGACGGGTAAAAATCCCAAGCTAGATCTTGTCAATGTTGATGTGCATACAAAATTTGGTCAGATTCTGTCAAGCCATTCTCAAGATAATGAATGGAAACAAAAATGTCGGAAGGACGGAAGGAGGGAATAACGGAATAACAGAATAACGGAATAACGGAACTACGGAAGGACAGGGTGAATCCAGTATAGCCCCCACTTTTTCAAAGCGGGGCTATAAACATAGAGAGCTCCCTGTCTTATATCAATGACCAGTAACATCCACGGCATGTCAAACACCAGAGTAAACCACTCCAGGGGCACTGAAACAGAGGAAAACATAGAGAGCTCCCTGTCTTATATCACTGACCAGTAACATCCAGGGCATGTCAAACACCAGGGTAAACCACTCCAGGGGCACTGAAACAGAGGAAAACATAGAGAGCTCCCTGTCTTATATCAATGACCAGTAACATCCAGGGCATGTCAAATGCCGGGGTAAACCACTCCAGGGGCACTGAAACAGAGGAAAACATAGAGAGCTCCCTGTCTTATATCAATGACCAGTAACATCCATGGCATGTCAAATGACAGAGTAAACCACTCCAGGGGCACTGAAACAGAGGAAAACACCGAAAGCTCCCTGTCTTATATCATTGACCAGTAACATCCAGGGCATGTCAAACCCCAGGGTAAACCACTCCAGGGGCACTGAAACAGAGGAAAACACCGAAAGCTCCCTGTCTTATATCAATGACCAGGAACATCCAGGGCATGTCAAACACCAGGGTAAACCACTCCAGGGGCACTGAAACAGAGGAAAACATAGAGAGCTCCCTGTCTTATATCACTGACCAATAACATCCAAGGCATGTCAAATGCCGGGGTAAACCACTCCAGGGGCACTGAAACAGAGGAAAACACCGAAAGCTCCCTGTCTTATATCAATGACCAGGAACATCCAGGGCATGTCAAACACCAGGGTAAACCACTCCAGGGGCACTGAAACAGAGGAAAACATAGAGAGCTCCCTGTCTTATATCACTGACCAATAACATCCAAGGCATGTCAAATGCCAGGGTAAACCACTCCAGGGGCACTGAAACAAATGAGTGGACAAAAAGAATTATTGATAAGTGTTTTCCATATTTCTGTTCAACAACCTATGTTATGTGTATTCCAGATAATTGTCTTGCTAAAACAAAACTCAAAGTTAAAGCAAGGTCACTTCATTAATACATGTACCTCTTATATGATATTATACATTTGTTGCCCTTGAGGGCGACATGGCGATTTGTTCACCTGAGGAAGGTAATATTGCCCGAGGGGAATATAACTTGTCCAGGGTGAACAAATTTATTATACTGAACCACTATTGAAACAAATAAGCAACATGCCACATGACAAACACATGTGACTACAAGTGCAACTGCACATTTAGGCGGATATGACTTCAGAGGGTAATATGATCATGTGACATGACAGAATAGCACTGTTCACATAACCTGCTCTGGACCAATCAAAATCCACACTTAGCTAATGAATATTAATGAGGTACAATAATCACTTTTGTAATAGCAGGTTTAATTTCTAAGGAAAAATATCTAATTTGACATGGTAAATATATCACATGTACTTACAGTTCAATACTGTCATAACAATGCCAAGAGCAAACAAGGTCCTGAAAATTAAAACACAAAACAATATTAATCATGATTTTTGTTTGCAAGTCAAAACAACAATTGCAAAAAATCCTTTTTGTAAAGCTAGGTTATCTTGTGAGCATACTTATTCAGATAAGCACACTAAGAAACAATGGGAATAACTATGTTCAGGGAAAACTATGCAATCTTGAAACCATCATTCTATATACCAGAGCATACTACCGGACATTTCTGAGTTCAAGCTTAGCGGTCAAATGAGGTCTGCCATATTATATCATACACACCTCTCCAGCAGATTGCATTGCCTGGTGAGCATACTTTTTCCTCTCCAATACCATACCAGCATGCTGAGAATCATTGGGAATAACACAGTCTACAGGTCCCCACTATCCTTTCCAGCTGGTTGGGTTGACTTGTTAACAAACTAATTCTTCTCCAATACCAAATCAGAACACTTAGAATCACTGAGATAACACCGTCTTCAGCCCCCACCCCCCATACACCCGCCCCCTAGAGTACTAACCTCTCCAGCAGGTTGGGTTGCCTGGTGAGCATACTAATTCTCCTCCAATACCAGACCAGTACACTAAGAATCATAGGGAACAAAACAGTCTTCAGGGAAAACCAAACCTTGGTGAAACCTCCATTCTGGTGTATAGCCTGAAACATAGGAAATTTTAATACATGTATTTGATTTTTTATTTTGAAATAAATTTGCAATTTAATACTATAAGAAGACATTCGTCTAAATGCAGTACCACTTAGCCAATGCACAGCTGAGAAACATGTGGTATTGTTTACATACAAACAGATAAATGATCGGGTGACGCACAATGAAATTCTGTCCAAAGTTGAGATGAGAAATTCGAGTTTTCTCCAATAACGTTTACTCAATTGACTGATAGATAAAGTGCAGAAATTGAGCATTTGTTGAATGAAGTAACATAAGGAATCCAGGTTATTTTGTTTTCGCAAACACTTCCGCCCCATGATTATATAGTACTTCCAATACAGTGACATTGAAGTGTTTGCGAAAACAAAATTACCGGCATTTCTTTTGTTATTTTCTTTCAATAAATGTTCAATTTCTGTATTGACTGCACCTATCTATCCGTCAGTAGAAGAAACACTGTTGGAGAAAACTCTTAAATCTAACTTCAACTGTGTTCTCATTGTAGTGTGTGTAACCCGATCATTTATCCGTTTGTATATAAACAATACCACGTGATTGTCAGTAGTGCAATGGGTCTCATACTTGCAATGCTCTTTCCTTCTCCCTTTCCCCTTTTTTTCATTATGCACAATCATATTCGCAGCTGTTTTTTTTTTGTTTTGTTTTCCTTTTGCTTAATTTCACATTTTTTATTGTAGAAATATAGCACATCATTTCTCTAGAAACGCTTTAATAAATTTTATTTACAAATATAACTTTATTAATACATACCACCAAAGTCATGCCGGTCAGTTTTCCAATACCCATATTGACCCCTTTATATGGCTCTACTGGTACCCGGATGTTGACAAGGTAATAATCATGGTGGAGACTGCCGAACTCAAACAACTGCATCACGTCACACTCATAGTTGTACCCGTCCTTCTTCTGCAATAAATACGAAAAGCATATTATATAAATGTGTGAAAATATGCAATACAGACCCCGAGATAACAATTTTTTCATGCCCAACTCAGCTGAGACTGCCAAATATGCTGCTCAAAGATGTTTAAATGCCGACTAATTTTGCATTTGTTGGCATTCAAATATCTATGAGCAGGATAAATGATGGGTTTGCTAATTTTAAATGGAAGTTTCTACTGATTTTATTTCTTTTTCTGTTCTTGTGAGTGGCTTAAATTTCAGCTGAGTCAGCATACAAACCATCATGTAGGCTAGTAGCTTGAAATTTCAGATTTAAGAAGAGAGGAATTGTACTAACCTAGAAGCAAGAACAAAGGTGCTGATCAGCTCTGCGCCTTTATTTTCGCATAGGCAAAAATCTGGTTAACTCATGACGAGGCTCAAATTATACCAGAGGACCAATGGTCCTGTAAACGCTCACCTGAGACCTGAGATATATACAAATAAACTTGTTTGACTAGAATGGTAATATACATGGGTTCCATATACATGTATATAACCCCAGGGCAGGGTCAGAGCAACCACTGGAGTCAATTTCTTTTTTAAACCATAAAGATTCAGTCCATTTGCCAATTTACTGCAAGTTTTGCCCTTCAAATGACATTGTAACAATTTTCCCCATTCAAATGAGTGGGCAACCTAAGTTGACCTTGCCGTAAAAATGGTCAAGGTCATCCCAGGGTCATGATTTATATAAACTTTGTAGAGCTCCATTGCCTGATGCTTCACGCCAAGTTTCAAAATCATAGGCCTTCTGGTTATGGAGAAGAAGATTTTTAAAGGTTTTTGCTATTTATAGCCATGGTGGCCATCTTGGTCATGTGACCTTGACCATTTATACAAACTTTCATTCACTCTTCCCAAGACTGCTTCAAATAAAGTTTGGCTTTGATTTGCCAAGCGATTTCAGAGAAGAAGATGTTTGAATATTATGGTCATACACATGTATATAGCCCCGGGGCAGGGGCAGACAAGGCCCTAGGCCCAAAATATTTTCATAAACATAAATCTTCTGTCCATTTGCTCATTCCTGGCAAGTTTTTTTGCCATTAAATGACATTTTCCTATTTTTTCCCATTCAAATGCATGGGCAGCCTAAGTTGACCTTGCTGTAAAAAAGGTCAAGGTCATCCCAGGGTCATGATTTATATAAACTTTGTAGAGGTCCATTGCCTGATGTTCATGCCAAGTTTCAAAACCATAGGCCTTCTGGTTATGGAGAAGAAGATTTTTAAAGGTTTTTGCTATTTATAGCCATGGCGGCCATCTTGGTCATGTGACCTTGACCATTTATACAAACTTTCATTCACACTTCCTAAGAATGCTCCACATAAAGTTTGGCTTTGATTGGCCAAGCGGTTTCAGAGAAGAAGATGTTTGAATATTATGGTCAAACACATGTATATAGCCCCGGGGCAGGGGCAGACAACCCCCTGGGCCCAAAATATTTTCATAAACATGAATATTCCGTCCATTTGCTCATTCCTGGCAAGTTTTTGCCATTAATTGACATTTTCCTATTTTTTCCCATTCAAATGCATGGGCGGCCTAAGTTGACCTTGCCATAAAAAAGCTAATTAGCACTTTAATTTCTTTCTGCAACACCCATATAAAAGTCAGATTTAAGATGTGTTCACTTGTATGTTAAATGTTTGTTTGTTTCCTGGTTACACACACCAGTGTCATGTGAAGCCAAAAACTATTGGGAGTTGCTCAAGGACACAGCCTCGCACAAGTAACCCAGCGGGCACATGCCGTCAGAATGACGTCATATCGACGTCGATGCGACGTATGTCGCATCGACGTTGATCTGACGTCATTCTGGCGTCATGTAAAGAATGACGTCATGTGCCTGCTGGGAAGGTTCCATACCCGAACCTTTTTTTCAAAAGTCTGATGCACCAACCACTAGGCCACATGAAATGGGTGCCTTTGCATGATAAAACCATCTTGTAATGTCATTAAATAGCCAGTCAAATTAAGGCAAGATCTATAGGCTTAATATTTTTGCTACATAATGAAACCTGTTTGTGATTGCAACAAGTTCCAATCACAAAATGAGCCACGTTATGTGATAACAAGATTTTGCCTATGCAAAAACCAAAGGGTAGATCAGCTGAGCAGTTACTGTATAACTGATCAGTGCCTTTGTTTTTGCTACGGGATAGTGCAATCCCACTTTGTCTTAAATCCAAAAGTTAGCTTCTTGCCTCCTTCTGTAACTGCAAATTCAGTTTTCCCAGCGGGCACATGACGTCAAAATGACGTCATATCAACGTCGATGCAACGTCATGACGTCGCATCGACGTCGATCTGACGTCATGTGCCTGCTGGGTTGTGTCAGATGGGGATGGAGCCCCTGTTGCAGCTAAAATGGTCTAAGTGACGAGGGATGTAAAAAGCATTTGAATCTTTGTTTGTATTAAGGTATAACATCCCAGTCAACTATTTTTCAGTCATGTTGGCATGGAGCCAGCACTTCCTGGGTATAAACCAGTACTCTGGGGAGTTAATGTGTCTTGCTCATGGGCACAACACGGTGCCGTCTGTGGGGGTCAAACCCAGGACCTCTCACTTTGGAGTCTGATACTCTACCACTACGCTACCACGCTTCCACATTTGAATCTGTTGCAAAAATAAGACAAACTGTCTTAAAAGGTTAACAAAGGTTACAATTTTTACAGCTGAGAAAAAATATCTGTATAGTGCATGGGCATGTTCTCGTAATGAAAATTAGGATCACTTCTTTATTATTCTACACTGTGGTTTACCTCTCATTTATTTAGGCTAAGCCATTTTGACTGGTTTTATGACAATATTTTAATACTCTTGAGCAATAAAACACCTATTGTAGTTCAAGTTCTCCTGGTAATCAGATTTTTCAATTGAGCTGTGACGCCAGAAAACCTGTCTTCAGGGTTTCAGACCAGGTCTGACACAAACAGGGCTGTGTAATCACAGAAGAGAGCTAGGAGTTTGAGACTTGGCGATCTAACAAAAGAGGGACTATACTGTCAGATAAGTAAAATCAAAGCGCATATCAGCTATACAGTTACTGCACAGCTGATCTGCATCTTTGTTTTTGCATAGGCAAAAACCCGGTTTTCTCACAAGGTGGTTCACTTCAAAAACTGTAATGAAAGCTAATGAGAATTTAGACAAGAATAGCACAAGGAGTGTTGCAGAACAAGTATTTTTGTCTGTTTTATAGGGGGCCAAGGGCATGAAATGTGTGTGTGTGTGTGTGTGTGTGTGTGTGTGTGTGTGTGTGTATGCGCGCGCTGTTTTCCAAAACATAAAATGTGTGTACTCATTAGGCTGTTCTAACGCATACCAAAGATCTATGTTTTGAGCAAAAGTACAATTTTTTATTCAAATAAAATCTTTCAATTTTTAAAGCTGTGAAAATCTCTATATTTCATGGGCATGTTCAACTTGTTTTCATAATGCAGAAGAAAAGGGATACATTGACACCATCTCATCAGGAAAACATGTCCTTGAAACAAGTATCCCAAAATTCTCCACTTTTATTTAGTGAAACTGGGGTGTATTAGGGTAATCTGATTTTTCTTGCTTTTGTTCTAAAACATAGATTGTGGGTAGATTAGTGGGAGATTAGCCGGTTCTGCCGTGTACCCACAATTAATGTTTTGAAGAACCACAAGAAAAAATTGATAATTTTTGCTAATCATAATTTTCTATTTTTTAAGTTTTAAATTCTTTGTATATTTTCATGAACATGTTTTGGTAATGCTGGAGATTAGTATTCTTACATGGTCATCGTCAATCTTGCAGTTGATCTGACGTTCCTCGAGTGACGCGGCGTAGTCCTTCCAGGCATTCACATCCTCATCTTTCTCTCGAGTACCGACCCTCACATCCAGGGTTATAGTAGCATCATCCTCTGGTGAAAGAAACATAGTTTTGAACATGAATGAACATAGTATATTTTCTGGTTTTATGTTTTGTATGTAAAAGCTTTACATCCCAGTCAACAGTATAAACTCAGACCACAAAGTAAGTTTAAAAAAAAAAATGTTTATCTAACTTCAACTATATAGGGTATTTTGGTGTTTTCTGGCCATTAAGGAAACAGAGGTAGACTGAGAAAAACTCTCACCTTGAATGAGTAATGGCAATCACTCCCCTGCCAATGCAAAATACCATCAAAAAGATTTAATCCCCTTTGGGTTGCAGCAGTGACAAGGTTGTGTGTTAACCACTAATAGTGACTAAGATGCTATCCATGCCATAAACACACTGTATTAGCGGCAATGTGGAACATGTGGTGATTTTATACAAAACTGCGTTTGCCAAAAAGGCGTTTTAGATTGCCAAAAAGCACGTGTTGACAATCGAGAATGTTCAATTTACGTTCTACATCGTCATTTTGGCAATCCGAAACGCCTTTTTATGGCAATCTAGAACTCATTTTTTTATCAAAATGGTTGTTCGCGAATGCGCTAATACGGTGCCATAAAGCTTAGAAGCCTTAGACCTACCTAGCTCCACATCTTTATCATCCATGCCATAAAGCTTAGACCTACCTAGCTCCACATCTTTATCAACCATGCCATAAAACTTAGACCTACCTAGCTTCACATCTTTATCATCCATGCCATAAAGCTAAGACCTACCTAGCTCCACATCTTTATCATCCATGCCATAAAGCTTAGACCTACCTAGCTCCACATCTTTATCATCCATGCCATAAAGCTTAGACCTACCTTGCTCCACATCTTTATCATCCATGCCATAAAGCTTAGACCTACCTAGCTCCACATCCTTATCATCCATGCCATAAAGCTTAGACCTACCTAGCTCCACATCTTTATCATCCATGCCATAAAGCTTAAACCTTACCTAGCTCCACATCATTATCATCCATACCATAAAGCTTAGACCTACCTAGCTCCACATCTTTATCATCCATGCCATAAAGCTTAAACCTACCTAGCTCCACATCTTTATCATCCATGCCATAAAGCTTAAACCTACATAGCTCCACATCCTTATCATCCATGCCATAAAGCTTAGACCTACCTAGCTACACATCTTTATCATCCATGCCATAAAGCTTAAATCTACCTAGCTCCACATCTTTATCATCCATACCATAAAGCTTCGACCTACCTAGCTCCACATCTTTATCATCCATGCCATAAAGCTTAAACCTACCTAGCTCCACATCCTTATCATACATGCCATAAAGCTAAGACCTACCTAGCTCCACATCTTTATCATCCATGCCATAAAGCTTAGACCTACCTAGCTCCACATCTTTATCATCCATGCCATAAAGCTTAGACCTACCTAGCTCCACATCCTTATCATCAATGCCATAAAGCTTAAACCTACCTAGCTCCACATCCTTATCATCCATGCCATAAAGCTTAGACCTACCAAGCTACACATCTTTATCATCCATGCCATAAAGCTTAAACCTACCTAGCTCCACATCTTTATCATCCATACCATAAAGCTTCGACCTACCTAGCTTCACATCGTTATCATCCATGCCATAAAGCTAAGACCTACCTAGCTCCACATCTTTATCATCCATGCCATAAAGCTTCGACCTACCTAGCTTCACATCTTTATCATCCATACCATAAAGCTAAGACCTACCTAGCTCCACATCTTTATCATCCATGCCATAAAGATTAGACCTACCTAGCTACACATCTTTATCATCCATGCCATAAAGCTTAAACCTACCTAGCTCCACATCTTTATCATCCATACCATAAAGCTTCGACCTACCTAGCTTCACATCTTTATCATCCATGCCATAAAGCTAAGACCTACCTAGCTCCACATCTTTATCATCCATGCCATAAAGCTTAGACCTACCTAGCTCCACATCTTTATCACCCATGCCATAAAGCTTAGCCTACCTAGCTCAACATGTTTATCATCCATGCCATAAAGCTTAGACCTACCTAGCTCCACATCTTTATCATCCATGCCATAAAGCTTAGACCTACCTAGCTCCACATCTTTATCATCCATGCCATAAAGCTTAAACCTTACCTAGCTCCACATCATTATCATCCATACCATAAAGCTTAGACCTACCTAGCTCCACATCTTTATCATCCATGCCATAAAGCTTAGACCTACCTAGCTCCACATCCTTATCATCAATGCCATAAAGCTTAAACCTACCTAGCTCCACATCCTTATCATCCATGCCATAAAGCTTAGACCTACCTAGCTACACATCTTTATCATCCATGCCATAAAGCTTAAACCTACCTAGCTCCACATCTTTATCATCCATACCATAAAGCTTCGACCTACCTAGCTTCACATCTTTATCATCCATGCCATAAAGCTAAGACCTACCTAGCTCCACATCTTTATCATCCATGCCATAAAGCTTCGACCTACCTAGCTTCACATCTTTATCATCCATACCATAAAGCTAAGACCTACCTAGCTCCACATCTTTATCATCCATTCCATAAAGATTAGACCTACCTAGCTACACATCTTTATCATCCATGCCATAAAGCGTAAACCTACCTAGCTCCACATCTTTATCATCCATACCATAAAGCTTCGACCTACCTAGCTTCACATCTTTATCATCCATGCCATAAAGCTAAGACCTACCTAGCTCCACATCTTTATCATCCATGCCATAAAGCTTAGACCTACCTAGCTCCACATCTTTATCATCCATGCCATAAAGCTTAGCCCTACCTAGCTCCACATCTTTATCATCCATGCCATAAAGCTTAGACCTACCTAGCTCCACATCCTTATCATCCATGCCATAAAGCTTAGACCTACCTAGCTCCACATCTTTATCATCCATGCCATAAAGCTTAAACCTTACCTAGCTCCACATCATTATCATCCATACCATAAAGCTTAGACCTACATAGCTCCACATCTTTATCATCCATGCCATAAAGCTTAAACCTACCTAGCTCCACATCTTCATCATCCATGCCATAAAGCTTAAACCTACCTAGCTCCACATCCTTATCATCCATGCCATAAAGCTTAGACCTACCTAGCTACACATCTTTATCATCCATGCCATAAAGCTTAAACCTACCTAGCTCCACATCTTTATCATCCATACCATAAAGCTTCGACCTACCTAGCTCCACATCTTTATCATCCATACCATAAAGCTTAGACCTACCTAGCTCCACATCCTTATCATACTTTATCTCCAGTAGTAACACTCCTAGCAAGTTCTGTTGCCATTGGCTGAAGTCTAGCTGCTGGAAATCCCGGGGGTGGGGCAACCAGAAGGAGAACACAATCTGATTGGCTGTCCAACCATGTTCTATAATTTCAGGGTCATCTAGATTGTCCACCTTTTTACACCTGGAAAAATTAATTTTGTTTGATTTGCGGTTTAGCACTCCAGTCAACAGCTATGGTCATGTTGGGTGTTGCCTCAATTTTATGGGATTTCTACCTTAGCATTTGAATGCATAACATTCAAAATGCCCTTGTACATGTAAATATAACCACCCAAGTAAACAGCACAAACTTATACATGTATGTGTGGATGGTTTGACTTGAACTACTTTTTCTGGGCAACTTCTGCTCAGACCTTCTGACAGGTAAACCTGTAATCAGACGGTCACTCAGCAATAAATAAGCTTTGCTGGGAGGCACAAGCAGCACATCTTTTTCTGATCATCTTATGGCCCAAATGAGCTTGGAGGGGGGGGGGAATAAGTTTTCTATTTCACTTGACTGTTTAACATCAACAATGATCTTGCGAATTAATTACAAAGCATCAATACCAAGACAATAATCTTCTCACCAGACATTTTATGGCTGACAGCAACTCATTTTATTGCCATAAACCAGACAAACTAATTTAAAAACTGGCATAACCATAACAAAACTGCCATATTATACAGGCAGCTGTGCATGAAAATGTTGCAGGCAGGATTCATACCAGCCTGTTCAGACACAGTATTCACAATCTACCATATGAGCCGCTGCATAAGAAAACCAACAATTTGCAATGTGAAAACAAAGGAGCAGATCAGCTGAGCAGTATTTGTAGAGCTGATCAGCACCTGTGTTACCGCTTCTATGGCTGTAAAGCCTGGTTGGTACATTGTACAAACCTGGATGGAAATCAAGATTGTTGATTTTCTTATGCGAAGGCTCAAATATCTTTTGAAAACAGCAATCCATGTATGTAAATTTTATGTGTTGGAGGAAACCTGCTTTTGCATGTGCCAGAAACAAGAGCATACATGTACATATATCAGCTGCATAATAACTGCACATCTGATCAGGGTCTTAGCCTTTCAAGCCTCAAGCCATGTCCTGTGACAAATTGTGTCCAGTCTACAAATTGTGTCCTCCCTGGTTGGAATTCCCAAAGACTTTTTCATTCATGGCTTATAGTCATAAGTTGAAGCCTTCATTTTTTGCAATAATGTGATATCAAACGTCCTTGACCCCAGTCATTAGACTGGTCTTAATGATGCTATTATTTACATTGAGAATTACAAAATGAGGCCCTCGTAAGAAAACCAACAACATGCATAGGCAAAAACAAAGCTGAAGATCAGCTGTGCAGTAACTGCACAGCTGATCAGCATCTTTGTTTTCCCTACAAAGATAGTACAATCCTTCTTCATTTCAAGCTGCTAGCCATCTTCTGTGCTTGTACAGCTCAGTTTGTGCTAGGACCTGTTCGAAAACCACAATGGTTTTCTCATGTCGCGGCTCAAACGTTAACTTATGCAAAATGTTTATTTCTTCTTTAATGTATGCAATCAAAACAGTAAATCTGAACAAATCAACAGGTCTGGTCACACTCACACATGATCTGGAAGAAGTATGAAAATATACTATTGTCAAGATATAAGGCAAAATCACTGATCCGTGAAATTAGGTCACAATGACCTATAAGTATATTGGGGTCAAAGGTCTTGCCATACTCACTCATAATCTGAAAGAAGTATGAAAATATACTAATTGAGTGTCAAGATATATGGCAAAATCACTGGACCATGAAAATTAGGTCAACCCACCATTTACGTCATGACACACAGTCAGTGTCACAAAGTTAAAAGATGAATGGCCAACCATCTTCCTAAGTTGTTTCTAAATAGTCTTAGAAATAAAAAGAACAAAAAAAAATTCAGTGAGTTCTAGATTTTGACCTCTAGCCCCACCCTGACTCCGACCCAGTGATCTGATGTCATGGAACCTAAGGTGTATGAAGTATGAATGCTTTACGATAAGCTGTCAAGATATGGACTCTTTGCAAAAGTGACACGGCAGTGCATCCATTTTTTTAACAGTGTTCTAGTTTTTAACCTCTAGACCCAACCCCCTGGCAAGGACCCAGGGATCCGATGCCATAAAATGAAACTCAATCCTACAGGGTACCTATGGTCCAAGTATAAATGCCCTCTGATAAAAGGTTTTCAAGATATAGACTTCTAGAATACTTTACCATAGAAAAGCCATTATTAATGGTGTTCTAGATTTTAACCTCTAGCCTCACCCCCTGGCATGGACCCAGCGATGCCATGGAATGAAAGCCAACCCTATAGGGTATCTATGGCCCAAGTATCAATGCTTTCAGATGAGTGGTTGTCCTCCAGGTCTGGACCCAGGAACCCAATGCCATGGAATGAAGGCTAACCCTACAGCCTACAGGGTATCTACGGTCCAAGTATGAATGCTTTCTGATGAGTGGTTATCAAGATATGGATTTCTAGAAAAATATACCGCAAGTGTGACGCGCATACGCACAACTGGGGTAACTACAATAGCTCTATGTACTTCGTGCAGTTGAGCTAAAAACTTACTTTTCATTCCCACCCCTGGGTATAAACCATTCCTTGTTCCCCACACCACCAAGGTTCACACAGTTGGTTCCTTGTACAACAATCACATTAGCAGGTGCAGGAGCTGAAATGCAAAATGAAAAAAGATAGAAATATACTGTAAAATAAAATAAATGATCACAGGGACGGATCCAGGATTTCTAGAAGGGGGGTTCAAATTCACCAAGGGGGGTTCGTTTTCGATATTTTACATGATTTTTTCATTAATTTCTCCATGAAATTTAAATAATTTGGTACGAGAGGGGGGTTTGAGTGACCCCCCCCCCCCCGAACCCCCTCTAAATCCGCCACTGGATCAGGCCCCATATAAACCGAGCCATGAGAAAATTGGATTTTTGCCTATGCGAGAACAAAGCGAAGATCGCCCCTTTGATTTTGCTACATGGTTAGTACTATTCCTCTGGTTCCTAAATCCAAAATTTTAAGCATCTAGCCTTTTTCTGTACTTGTACAGCTTAGTTTGTGTCAGACCTTGTAGGAACCCCCCAAGACCGGTTTTCTCGCATGGCGGCTCATATTTAAGCTCGCAAAAACTTTACAGCAGGCTGCTAACTGGAGTTTACATAGGTACTTATATATACTGTCAACTCGATGGTTAGAGCGTTTGCTCCGAGAGGGGGATAATGGAATTCTTGCCTCAGTTACATCATACCAACAAAATATGGTACATGTACCAACAGCTACCTTGCTTCAACCTTGGTACTCAACATTACCAGGCAAGCTTTGGTACATGCCTGTCATAATGGTGACTAATGTTCAGAATCAGAATAGTTTACCGGCATACCTGTGATATCTCTCTATCTTGGAGGAATTTCCTTATTTTTGAGCAAATCTCCCTATTTGGAATTTCAAAATTTCCCTATATATGTATATCTTATACATCTCCCTATTTGGAATTTCAGATTTATTTCAAATCAAGAAATTCCTTCTTTGTTTAATCATTCTCCCTATTTTGAAAGGCAAATCTCCCTATTTTGCTTTCCAGGTGGATCACACATATGTTTACTGGTGAAACGTCAAACTGACAATACCACACCAAGTTCATCCCGACTTAATAAAGGCAAACCACCCATATCAAGGAGGGACATTTTTTGGCGGTGTCTGCTGACAACTGGTTGTAACCAGAAAAATTCACTGCTGACAACCAGTTGTCATGCTTCTCCAATAAATCAGTGGTATAGTGATAATTATCATGGCTATTCATATTGTGTAGTGATTTCATCCTCTATTTAATATCTTGTAAACATGTTGTAACATTTTAGTTTATAAGGCATCAAGCATTACAGAAACATCTCCGTATGCATAAAGTGTTTTATAATTTACCTGATTTTGGTTGTATTATTGCTAAGTACACCTGTTGTTCATAAAATCACACATTTTGAGTATCTGTCAGTATATGAAGATAGTGCGGATTATAAGAATCTTACATGAGTGTCAGGGATAGATAGACAAATCTGTTGTGAAGGTCACTTTGGCATCACGAGGCTCAGCCTCGTGATGCGTGATGCCAAATTGTGACCAGAGGGACAGATTTGTCTATTCATACCTTACATGCATGACAGATTCTTTTTCTTACATGCCTTACTGTGGCGAAGCTTGATTTTTATAACATTTACATTGAAAAAGCACTGCAATCGCGTCCGCCATTTTGAAATAAAACATTTCTGATGTCGTTGTGACGTGTGCCCTTAACAACCATGTTATGTGACATCCTATACAACCAATGTAAAAAAGGAACACATGCAGGCAGGTGTGCCTGGGGTGAGATGACAAGGGTGAGATAAATAGAATCCATCATTGGTGTTCAGTGGAGGTAGGAAAATCCCAACCAGAGGGTCCACCCGTTCCAGCGGGAAACGAGGCTCATCACTAGTTAGTGTCATAAAGCATGGGGTAAAATGTAGGATTTCTCTATCTGGTGTGCAAAAAAAGCATGTGTCTTTTCTGTAGTGGTGAAACTTACGTGAAAAAAAAAATGTTGACTTGGTCATCAATACATGAACAATTAAACATTGTTTCTGAATCTGAATAGTTTACTGGTGACATGCAAAATGACGTATTTCACCAGGGCATTTTTATTTATACTCAGCATGGACATACATGTGATGAGTTTGAATTGGGCATCAGGGAGATTTTTCCTTCATTTCAGCAGGGTCTCTATAGAAGACCGTGATTTCAGGGAGATTTTTTGAAAAATGTATAGTATATATAGGAAAATTCTTGGTTCATTTCAGGGAGATTTTGAATTTTTGTGAAAAAGTGGTACATTTTAGACAAATTTTGCCATTCATTTCCTGGAGTCTCCCTGATGATGAGGGAGGTATCACATGCATGGACAAGCTTTTTGTGAAAGCATATACTTGTCAAGTCAATTGAAGCAATAAAATCAAACTACTCTATTTTATTCGCGAACAGCACATTACCTATTTTGCCTCCGATCAGAAAAAATGTAATCAATAACACCAATAATGACACTCCAAGAATTATCAACTTTTTCCAGCTTAAAGTTTCAAGCACAACTCCTGCCATTGTTTAAAATTTCCACTCTCAGGTCTTTTTGTTTGGAAAATGACAGTTCACCGGAAATGTGAATCAGAAATGACATTTGGGTAAAACATTGAACCGGTTATGGTCAACTCGTACTTTTTCCAACTCGTCCCTAGTCAAGTCGTACTTTTCAATTGGTCAACTCGTACTGACGTAAACTCGTACCTTTAGTAAACTCGTACTTTTTTTTGGTCAAGTCGTACTTTTGAAATAATCTTATATATTTTATGAATATTTATTTGACAAATATGATGTTTTGCGTTTTATTGTGCCTTTTCTTGAAAAAAGATATAATCACAAGCATGACGTATTTATGCTTTAGTAAATTAAATCATTGACTTCTCTTGTGAGAGCTCGGGACTAATCCCCTCCGGTCAAGCCCCATCCCCCTGGTGTGGTATTGTCAGTTTGACGTTTCACCAGTAAACTATTCTGATTCTGATTCTGATTGATCGTGTGAGCAGAATTTATCTGAATCTCATATTCAGGCTTAGACATGCATGACGTACATGTAAATCATCACCTGAGTGAGCGGATTTTACTACATAATAGTAACGGTTAATTGAATATGTTACCTACATGACCATGCAGAATGGGAACGACTGCGTCTTTTAAATCATTTTAAATAAAGTTTAATCAGTTTTATCAGTTTTATGATTTTATCAATTTTAACATAAATGGGGAATAAAAGAAAAACTGAAAATTGCGCTTCAGGCAGCAAGAAGGAGACGGGGAGACAGCATGCCATTCAGTGCGATTCCTGTGGCATTTGGCAACATAGAAAATGCGACACCGGTTAGCAAATTTACTTAGCAACTTCCAACATAAACTGACTAAACATGGGTTTGAACCCCAATGACACGATAGTGGGCTGACGCATGTATTTGTTGAATTTCTATAAAGTTAAACAGTAACCGTCATTTTTTTATGTTTATTATCAATTAAAATGGTATCAAATTAGCTGGAAACGGCAACAAAATATTGCTAGTGTTTTGATATATCGATAAGCATTTTTCCTGTGCCGCCGCTCGTATATTTTACTCTTTTTTTTCTAGGATTCACGCACCTCACATACAGGCTGATGTACAAGGATCGCCTTTCTGTCAATTTTCTTTGTCATGGCTGCAAAGAAATGAGCACAGCCATGCCACTTGAGATCTGAATTCCACGGCACGTCAGAGCTTGGACATACTACCGCCCATGTTTTAGCTATAAATTAATTCATTTTAAGGTTGTGTCATCGAATTATTTTAGCAAATTTATCACTCAATTGTGTGAAGATTAATATCTGTTCTGCAATAGGGTACAGGATGCATGATGTACATTTTATTTATGCTTTATTCTAAAATATAAATTGTTGACAGTGCATAGAAGCTCAGTGATGTAGTAATGATACCTAAGCACAAGGTATATAGTTTTGGGACTGAAATCCATCTTTGACGGACGCAAGACTAGTTTGCTCTGTTGTTGAAATGACATCACTACCTTAGCCTGACAGCTAAACGCTCACTGAAAAAAAACTGTACCTATTCGTTTTAACGTTCACAGTTTTAATGCATATATATATCTACCCCAAAATTGCTGGATATCAAACTGATGCAAAAAAAAATTGTAGTAAAAATATCGCCATTTTGCGGTGAGCCCTTACTGGCGGAAACAACTCGTTCTGTGAAACAGCGCCTTTGATCCGAATACGCCTATATTCAATGGGGAAAAATCCGAACGCATCTTATCTACGATGGCCTGCATGGATCATAAAATTTCAAAATCCACAGATTTTTTTTATTTTAATATTTCTTTGCTAAAGCTTTCGTCACACAAAAAGCGATTAAAATTAATAACAGTAAGGATCAATGGTGACTTGTATAGTAAAAAAAAACATCATCTTAAAGTACTTTTTAAAGAGTTGCAGTTTTTTTGCCTTTTTCATCTTCCATATGGAAAAAACCCGGATGCAGGTCAAAAATGATCTGAGATGTCTTCGACAATTAGATGTCTTCAAAAAAAAAAAAAAAAAAAAAAAAAAAAATGTATAGTGAAAGAAAGAATTGCATTTGCTAGACGTACAGCTTATGCACCCATGGGTGCTGGCTTTCATGGGCACATCGGACTTAACTCAAAGGCAGTGGCTAGAGATACGGTACCGTACCTTTAGCCTATATATCGAAAATGGCTAAAGGTAAGGTATGAATTAAAAGTCGATAATATTATTATGTTTAAATGCGAATAATTGCACTAGTATTCTAGTGAATCATAAAACTAAACATTTACGGGTGACTTATCTTTACTTACAGTTTCGTGGTTTGGCAAGCTCTACACCCAAAAGTTGCAAAGACAATTCACAATCTGTATGTTTTGCCACGTTTGCTCTACGGACTTGAAACTGTGTTTCTTCTCCAAAAAGAAATTTATAGCTTGAACGATTTTCATAAGAATGTTACGTCGGAATATTTACATTTTTCTAAAACCTCCTTAGATGAACCATTAGATGTTCATCTGTGTTCATACTTCCATGAACAACATCGTGTCACGCGACGTGACGTAATCCAAACTTGACGTCAAAAAACATGAATCTCGCCAATCTAATTGGACGTTGTAAACGTCGACGCCGTTCCGCTGTTTGAACATACACTGTGTGTAGATTCTCTGTTTGCTGGTAAATGTGACCGCCTTGGTGATTTTTCAACAAGCGATAGAGAGAAATGAATGTAAATATAAGCAATGAGTTTAATTTTTCTGTTGTTCATGGAGCTATGAACCGCAGTGGGTCGCTAGCAAAGCTTACATGAACCCCTTCGGGGTTCATTCACTTTTCACGCGACCCACTGCGGTTCATAGCTCCATGAACACCAGAAAAATGAAATTAATTTCTTAATACAACACTTACCATAACGTACAGCTCTACCGCTATAAGTAGTAATGGGTGGCGGTATGGCTCCATTTTCTGAAAAATTATAGCTCCATTTTTATGGCTCCATTTCAGATAAGCGTAGCGCTAGAAATGGAGCCATAAAAATGGAGCTATAATTTTTCAGAAAATGGAGCCATACCGCGCACCCTGGGTCTCAGTTTATGAACTAGCTAAGTTGCATGTGTAGGTAAGTATCCTTGAGTTAAGACAAGCCTGCTCATCTGCACATCTGCACATTTGCACATCTGCTCATCTGCACATCTGCTCATCTGCTCATCTGCACATCTGCTCATCTGCACATTTGCTCATCTGCACATCTGCTCATCTGCTCATTTGCACATCTGCACATCTGCTCATCTGCACATCTGCTCATCTGCTCATCTGCACATCTGCTCATCTGCACATCTGCTCATCTGCACATCTGCACATCTGCTCATCTGCTCATCTGCTCATCTGCACATCTGCTTATCTGCTCATCTGCACATCTGCTCATCTGCTCATCTGCACATCTGCTCATCTGCACATCTGCTCATCTGCTCATCTGCACATCTGCTCATCTGCACATCTGCTCATCTGCACATCTGCTCATCTGCACATCTGCTCATCTGCACATCTGCTCATCTGCTATTCTGCACATTTGCACATCTACACATCTACACGCCTACACATCTTTAGAGACTATGAGATAACTGGCATAGTCAAGTTTTTCTGTAGGTAAGTTCCATTACGAAATTAAGAAAGGGCCTTTTTCCCCTCTAGTGTTCCTGGGTAGACTTCTCACGTTGTGACACTTGCTGGACTTGTCTGGGACAGTTGTGTGGGTATGTATTAAATTATGTTGCTATACAGCTGAATGCGTCTGAAGAGTGTCTTAGTCTTGTATCTCAAGACTTCAACTCTATTAGAGGCACGACTCTATAACTTCCTTAGAGGCTTTAAAGTGGTATGCATTTCACTGTCTCTTGGTCTTGTATCTCAAGACCTCAACTAGTCAAAAGGCATAACTTTATAGCGTCTTCTTAATATATTGAGGCTTTTCAATGTTCTCGTATCTCAAGAACATCGGTAAGCGTCAAAAACTCAGCTAGTTATTGTCAAACTTTAAACCCTTTACTACTATCTCCTGAGAGGAGAAATAAAAACCAAAGACTGACTAACATTTTCAACAATTTTATTTGTCCCGCTAACTGTGAATGCACGATGAAACAGAGGATTAGGACCGTCCCTCTGTTCTCGTTTACAAGTGTTTCCCCTGAATATAGCTACTCTTTGGTTTATTGTTAATACTGTTCATATGTGTTTTATGTGGCAACAATAATGTCTGTTCCTCGGCCACTTCGTAGCTTGGTGGGTCATAGTCATTCAGTTTCTTCTCAATCAAGAATTTTCGTTTCTTGATGGCATACAGTCTTGATTCGTCCTCGTCATAATCTTCTTCATCCCTCAATCGTTTAGCTGTTTCCTGTATTTTCTTGTTAACTGGATCTTTTCTAAGTGCAGCTGAGAGATCAGTCAGATACTTGTAGCGGGATACGAACTCTGACAGATACTTTGGCTTCAGCTCATCATATGCTTTCTCTTCAGCCTCTTGTACGTCTTTGCCAGGATTTTCATGCAGGGCCTTTTCAACCGTTTCGTTGAAAGTGTCTTGCATCTTATCTTTCGTAACGCCTATCAAAACGTCCCATGGTTTTATTTTCTGAGGTTCCTCCTCCTCCTCCTCCTCATCATCATCAATATCATCATCATCATCATCTTCTTCTTCTTCTTCTTCATCATCATCTTCTTCTTCATCTTCTTCTTCCTCATCTTCCTCACTTTCATCCTCTTCTTCCTCATCGACTTCTTCTACATCTTCAAGATCGGGGTTTCTGAAGATGTCTTTTCCATCGTCCAGTGATCTTCTTTCAGACATAACACTTTCTTCATCACTGTCTAACATGTTAGCCTGAGCACCTCTGCAGTTACCACTGTCTTTGTGTCTTCTCAAATTGAATGATCTGGAAAATACTCGATCGCACTGATGGCACTGATATCGACCCATAGCTGGTTAGTCGAAGAATACTGAGATTCATCCTGAGTCTGTCTCTTTTATACCATCGCTGGAGTTGGTTTTGTTCTAGTTCTTCTCAGATTGGGTTTCTTTGTAATCCTCTGACGTTTAGCTGTTGATTTCTTCTTTTTCTCTGACAGTTCTTTTAACAGTTCAGCCCGACACACTCTGCAATACTTCGATGGTCTGCCCTCTCTAAGCCTTTTACTCAAAGCTGTATTCAACCTTTTCATAAGGTTTCTGATCTGTGCATAACTTGCATGAGATCCACTTGGTTTCTGTGTCACAGGTGTTTTCTTAGATTCTTCCATAGCCTTGCAGGATTGTTTTGTCTGTTTTTCTAAAGAAGTCATCTCTTAAGCGTGTTGTACAAAACTGATAATTTTACAAACTCTTAGATTGTATTTATACTAGTTTTTCTTTCTACGAAAGTGTAATTTTAAAATCGTTTTGCCTGTTACAAAAGGAACAATCATACCATTTTCTGTTTTTAATGTAATGTGCACTTGGTCTACAATAGATTTTGAAACAGAAACATAGTGCAGAGTTTTAAATTCTTTATAGAAGAAATATGAATCTGATTTACTTTGAAATGGAACAACTCGTAAAATAGGTGCTACAGTATCACCAATAAAAGTGAAACTTGCAATGTCAGAATAAACATAGAAGTTGCTAAAATTGTGATTCAATAGAACTGTCACTTAGTAATGTCATGTAAAAATCCTTCATGTCTGAAGAAGTACTGAATGTGTCAGTATTGAGTGAATGAATACTTCAGCTCTTGAAAATACTATATATCAGTTTAATTTATAATGTGAAACACAAACTATTTAAATACAAAACCTTTTGTCGATTTCCATTCATGCGTCGTTTTCAGAAAATTATCTACTTTCAGTTTTAGAATTTTCTGAAAATGCTAACCTACTTTTCTCAGAAAAACCAATATCGATATTTCCCCTTGAACGTACAAATATATGAACTATAAAATTAATAAAATTTTTCTGTAAATATTCAAGCAAAAAAATGTGTTTATTTATTTTCTTTTTAATTAGAAACTGTGATATTTAAGTAAATTGTATTACATTCAATAAAATAATACATTCAATAAAATAATTGCAACACTTTTCTTACTTTTGATATGAGAATGGATTTCCATATGCAAATTTCCATTCACAAATTTTAATCATCTTTGAAAACTTCAGTTATATAAAGTTATAATGACCTATGCTTATCTGTGAATAATAAAAAAACAAAGAGGCATTTTACTTGAAGTTTCTATGTTTGTGTAGATGTGGATACTAATGCAAAATCAAATAAGGCTACCCAGGAACACAAGAGGGGAAAAAGGCACTTTCTTAATTTCGTAATGGAACTTCTGTGGTGTTGGATACTCTCCAAAGATGTATGGATGTACAAGTGGGTAGATGTGCAAATGTGCAGATGAGCAGATGTGCAGATGAGCAGATGAGCAGATGTGTAGGCGTGTAGATGTGTAGATGCGCAGGCGTGTAGATGTGCAGATGAGCAGATGTGCAGATGAGCAGATAAGCAGATGTGCAGATGAGCAAATGTGCAGATGAGCAGATGTGCAGATGAGCAGATGTGCAGATGAGCAGATGAGCAAATGTGCAGATGAGCAAATGTGCAGATGAGCAGATGTGCAAATGTGCAGATGTGCAGATGAGCAGATGTGCAGATGAGCAGATGTGCAGATGTGCAGATGAGCAGATGTGCAGATGTGCAGATGAGCAGATGTGCAGATGAGCAGATGTGCAGATGAGCAGATGTGCAGATGAGCAGATGAGCAGATGTGCAGATGTGCAGATGAGCAGATGTGCAGGGAGCCATAAAAATGGAGCTATAATTTTTCAGAAAATGGAGCCATACCGCCACCCATTACTACTGCTATAGTTTGTGGACTCGTGGGACACCTGAATTACACTGACGACAATTTACATTGTTTGGTACCATCATGAGAGAACAGTGTATAGAGAAGAATCTTGCTCTTCGACAACTGGCGGTTAAGATGATAATTCACACAGTTATCATGATCAAGAACAACCTGTACAAATATGGTCGTCCGAGTTCCTATAAGCCACTTGAGGATCCACCGTCAAATTCTCATGGAAGAGAATTGTGACATAGACATAGACATAGAAACTTTATTTAACGTCGAATATGTTAAACAGTACAACATAAGCCCAGTAGGACTTTTTTTTTCGACAAACATAAGTAAAATAATTAAAAGTAACAGAATATATCACAGCATGCACAAGTATAAACATAGACGGAATGTTTCCATCGTTATTCCATTAGACATCTACATACCAGTCAGGGGAAGTGGAACGAGGCATCGAAGTGGAGCGGAGTGACAGTTAACCAGCTGATCTAGTATAAACACAATTATATACAAGATGAATCACAGATAATATGAGGTACATATATATCACGGCAAGCAAAATGTTGTAAATTAAGATAGAAAATAGCACACATAGTTATTTAAAATGATTATAGAGACAAAGATGCCTGAAAAAAAAAAAAAAAAAAAAAAAAAAAAAAAAAGAAAGAAAAAAAAAAAAAAAAAAAAAAAAAAAATGCCTGAATTCCAATGGTTACCTTTGCTCGAAAACGAAAACTTCAAATGAGCACAAGACAGAAATTAAATTTGTGATCAGCAAGGAGACCACAAAGAGTGGGCTCCCACAGTAGCTCCTTACCGACAAGGACCAAAGAGGGGAGGAGGGGAGAAATCCAAAAGTTTAAACAAAGGAAACTGTGGGACAAAGCATCTCAGGTCTCAGCAACCTATAAAATAAGAAAATAATACATAAAACTTTGGGTTTTACAAGACATAACTGAATGAAAATGGAACGAACATAACACAAATGAAAGTGAACAAAAAACAAAATAAAACTGAACAATTTAAAATTAAGAAATCAGGCAGAACAAGAGTGGTAAGTATCCCCGCCTGTCACGCGGGAGACCGGGGTTCGATTCCCCGTCGGGGAGCGATTTTCCCGTTGTATCAACGTTGAAAGGCCCTGCAACGTATCTCATCATCAGAATCTGAAGAAGGACGCTTACAACTGAGCCCGTCCCAGGCCCGGAGCAACCTCCGGAACTAGGATAAGATTCTGCCAATCTCACCTCATTTGGGAGGCTGTTCCAGATCCGGGCCGCCTTATACCGGAAGCTTCTTAAGCCGTACCTGGTACTGTTTACACGATGAATCTGTGCCTGCTTCTCAGATCTGAAATCATTGGAAGAGGACTTTTAAAAGACTTATCAAGTCATGCAAATAGCATGGAGCTATGTTGTTGACACTTTTAAAAACTTTCCTAGCCATAGGTTTCATTCTACTGATATGCAGAGGTAGTACTCCATTCTGTTGTAGATGATCCGGCAGAGGAGACTCAAAATCATCACAGATGAATCTGAGGGCCCTCTCCTGGATCTTCTCCATTTTATTTACACTTCACTGATTGCAAAAATGCTATAGTATTGGGCAATGATTAAAATTTGACATTACAAAAGATTTATAAATCAGTAATTTGCCTCCTTTTTTTAAGAACTTTCCTATACGCTTAAGAAAAGCGTTGTTAATGATAAGTTGTACTGGAAAGAACAATTGTTAAGTGATTCACTGAAAAAGACTTCTCTTCAGTTCTGGAACCGGAACATTATCAACTATAATGTATGCAGTCAAATCTGGGAGTCTGCAGGAAGCGACACAGTTTCAGTACATAAAGCAAACATGTGAAATTGTTAAGTGGTAACGTTACTTATCACAGCTAGATTCAATCAGTATGCAGTCAGTATTTTTTGTATAGTTTGTGTCCTGACTGTAGAAATGATTCTGAAGACCTAGTTCATTTCATGCTGAATTGTGAGAAACTGGAAGTGGTACGACGACCCTTCATCACGAAGTTACAAACTCTGCTTGCTTCTCATTATGGGAGAGATCGGGTACATCTCTAAACTGACAGAAAACAACGAGATAGCGAGAACGAGATCTTGGAGATTTCTCAAGGGCTATGCTATGTTTTGCATTCTACGAGGAGTGCCATCACTGACATGGTTATAAGGTAATTAGAGTGCAAAAATGTGATATGTGGCTCTGCACATGAAATTTTATTATTACAAGTGTCCATACGTTTTATGTGGTGCTGGGACTTATGTACATATGTATATACTTCAATGGCTATGGCTTTTATATTCGAAGAAAGATGCACACACAGTGTAAAAGACTTCAATAACTACGTCTTCTAGACGGTGCTCCAGGAAGTGGAGGAATATATCAACATATAACATAGAACTCCCAAACCACACTTGAATTGAGAATATAGAGAAATGCTGACTATATTGCGTGTTAATAGGATTTAACATTTTCCTCTTGTAGGGAAGAGCAATACCAGCTACAACCAATTGACAGTAGTATGGTTTATATCTATAAACACATTTGTCACACTGAACTGCGGTGCCACTTTTTGTATCTGCACAAGTAGGGAAATAGCGGTAGAAACCAATACTGGCATCTACAGCCGTGGTGTGTGCACTATGAAAAGGTTTGTAACTTTTATGGACAGCTTGGCGGAAGCTGTTCACTGTCTCTGCTTG
Source organism: Rugalucina vietnamica (assembly GCA_964017185.1). Classification (NCBI taxonomy): domain Eukaryota; kingdom Metazoa; phylum Mollusca; class Bivalvia; order Lucinida; family Lucinidae; genus Rugalucina; species Rugalucina vietnamica. The sequence continues at coordinate 31,722,179 of OZ024878.1, read as the reverse complement.
AATTCTACAGTACTCCACTTGGTCCCAATCACTACCAGTTCTAACTAAGATTTTTTTTTAAAGTTGATCCGAGTTAAAATCTCTGAATCTGGTACCTTAAAGCACCTTGTGGTCTTGGTGGTCCTAGTCGTCAGTCAAACCCCTGCTTCTCCAAATTAGCATTTTCTTGTTATTTGCGGGTAGTTTACGACAAATCTCTTTAATTGAAGTACTAGATGGGTGATTAAGCTTCCATCTGCGTTTGAATGTATTCTTAGACGGCCTTTGTATGTAGCCCACGACTAAAATACGCCAAGGTGACGACTTTAGGCCGCGTACGTTATAAGGATTAAATCGAATTAAAATCTTTGGCATGGCAATCATTTATCCTGCAAGCTTGCAACAGATTCCTGGCAGCTCGCGCAGTCAGTCTGAGTGAACACCCGGCAACCACCAAAACTTCGGATTTTGGCCCTTTACGAGTTAAACAAAGTGTAAATTGCATGAATACATAAGCTAACACAATATTTTGAACTTGCGAATAATACAAAATGAATATGTTTCATTCTAGAACATAATGACAATGACATGTAACAATGTCGTAAATGAGCTGTCAAAGTTTTACGAGAGCCTTTTGTTTAAACAGTCTCACTCAATATTCGTTCAGTTCACCTTCCTTATTTTCATATTGATTGAACCATTTTAATGCATAATAACCGTTAAATAAGTAATCATTTGAAGTACATTTGTACTTTTTTATGCGCTGCCGAGGTATCATATAGTCACCTGCAGAGTTCATCATGATAATCTGTCCGTTAAATGTACATCACCTCACACCCTTTCATATAGTAAAACTGGTGTGCACAGGGATTTACGCTTTTTTTCAGTACTTTTTCCCTCCAAATTATTGATTTAGCGTATTTATGCCATATCTATAGGGTCACTGCAGAGGCTTAAGTAGCCAGAACCGCGACATGACCGGCACCCCCTTTCTCATCTATATGTTCATTGCTCTTAAAGGATATCAGTTTTTCTTTGCTATTACTGCAACTGGTGTTGTGACTTGTGGCGGTTGTCCCCCCGTACATCATCCATAGTACAGATTATATTTTCCTTCTGGTCCTTTGAGATCAGCGAGGGTATTCTGAGAACCCAGAAAACTATCGTCTATTTAGAGTCATTTTCTAATCAAGTTTAATATATTTGGCCCCATTTGGATTATACTAGTAGGCTGTCACATAGTATATGGCAGAGGTGCACCATGCCGGGGATTTTTGTAGACATATATGTTTTGAAAGCCAGTACCCTAAGCTAATAAATACCGCTTGTTAGCACTCTGACTGCTGGGGCTTTATCGTGCCAGAGCGTGTTACGTACGTTACCAACGTATGATTTTTAAATTCAAGCTGCTAAGGGGATCACCAAAATTTATGACAAAAAGCAAATATTTGACAAGAACTTTACCTTTAAATATGTAGCAGAGATGTTACCTAATCTAACGGGACCAAATTCAATAATATTTAGATTTCATGATTACTGGTACAACAGAAGTAACGTAAATAACCCATGTATTTTGGCATATCCACCGTGTTTCGTTTCTTATAAAGCATAGCTTAGACAAAATACCAAAATATAATTAGCAGAAACAGAACAAATACACTTCCTTTCCTGAACAACGTCCCAGTTTTCGAAATAAAACTTCCATAGAGATTAAAAGCACACAAAAAATCAACTACAGATCATGCTTCATGATATTAGTAACATATTTTATGTAATGTCATGCTAACATATGTAACAATTTTGTATTTTCACTATAAAATCATATGCTTATGATTAATTGCAGATTATCATTTTTCTCTCACAGTTATTTCAATTAGGAAATTAAATTTATTGAATATCTGTCCTGAAAGGTATTAAAAGCACACAAAAATCAACTATAGAACATGCTTCATGGTAACGGTCACATACTTTACGTAATGGCATGGTAACGTACGTAACAATTTTGTATTTTCTCTATAGAATCAAATGCTTATAATTTAGAGCAGATTATCATTTTTCTCCCATAACTAACTCAATAAGAAAATTAAATTTTCTGAAGAATGAAAGAAATAAGAGCCAAAAGGTCAACAATCGCTCACCTGATAACAATTAAGTTTGAAAAGGATTAAATCAGTAACAGGAATGGAATGGAATATTAATTGCGGTTCTATTCTGCTAAAATACAAATTTATTAAAGCTTATTTGCGTATTCACATTATTGTATAATTCTATTATGATCGTAGACTCCAGTCACAGATTTACCGTTATAAAACTGAATGACTCCAGTGTTGCGATTGGCCAAATACATTCACTTCCTTCATAATGTTCATGGCAAATCTGTGACGTCAGTCTACTACGATCGATATAATATATCATATGTATCAAATAGATCATAAAGTGAAGGCTCTAAAGAACATTATGTTAGCTGAGTGAGCAGCTATTTCACTAAAGGAGGACATACAACTACCTGAACTTAATTACTTCCGTGTGACTTCAGAAATCGACACCAAAACCGTAGGACCACAAAAGAAATACGACCCTGGGACATTTTGAAGCAATGAAAGTCGTGTATTCGTGTGGATTTGCTTATTACATGTATCCATTCTTTCACAAAAAACGAATACTACACCATAGATACAGTCTGCTATATGTTTTCTTAGTTTAAGTGCCTAATTGTCAATTTAGTTTTTCCACACCTCGGTTTTTGGAGTGTGAATTTCTGTCTGACTGCGCCTTTTCCTGACCATTGCCTACTTGTACTTTTTAGGGTCACATGTAACACAACTGAAACTACTGACTGAATGATCATCTGATTACTGGTTAACCACTCAGGTATGAGCCTCTCAAGAAAATGCGGTTAAGACAAGCCATTCATACATATGTCTCAATGGTTTAGTTGAAGCAATTTTTGGATGTCATGACGTCCTAATTTTGGGTACAAGTTCCATAAAATGAAGGCAATTTCCCGACATGACAATAGCTGTTGACTGGGACGCTAAGCATCAATTCAAACAAACAAAGAAACATTGGAGCAAAAGAAAACTGCCATATAAACCGCAGAGGACTGAGCAAGACACACGTCGAAGGGTCTTGCCCCAGCCCACCCTACATAAACAATATTTCCAGACACGCCAGGAATAGGAATTTTCATTCCTGACTTACATATGAACATGTACTTATTACAGAAGTTTAAATAAGATATTGAATGTGCTATAGAATGGCCACACTTACAAATTCACCATCTTAGGTGTAACATGTTTTGTCTTTTTGTCAAGGGCAGCTTATGCCGTAGTTAAAAGGAGATGCGATCAAAGATATAACCAATAGAGTGACAATAGTACTTTCACCCATTAATTATATACATTGTCATTGGAACGGGAGTTCTGTTCTGATCTGGCTCTTCCTTATGCATGTAAACTGCAGAACTGTATCCGTCTAATTAAATACATGTAGTTTGTAGTATCGCAGACAGTTAATGCGCAAGAATGACAAATTTCCGTGATAAAGAGAGCAGCTATTAAAGTGTTTTCTGTCCCATAACACCATTGTTGCTTGCTACTGATTGTTTTACAGTGATGGTTTGGATTAAATTCTTACTTGGTGTTAGATGGAGTAGATATATCCTTTGTTGTCATTTTTGTTTTTGTCCGTATACTTGTAGAAAATTCACGGTAAAGAAAGTTTCGAACAACCAAGTTCTCACTCCTGGGCTCGACACTGTACCACCACCACTGTGAGCGTTTTTCTCCATTGGGAACAACATTAAGCGCGACTCCTTGAGGTTGTGTTCCTTTTGATTGGTTATACACTTAACATGCATTGGATGGTTAGTGAAAGAAACCCAACATGATTAGGTTGCTAATGATGATATGGCACACTCACTTAAAAGCCTTGATGACACCAATCTTGACGTCAATAGACATCTGCAAGGCTCATTTTTATGTAGCTTCAACAAGTTTAGCCCTATATTGCCTTGTGCCGCTTTAAGGCTATCTCACATAACTATGGCTAAAGTTGATCAATCCACCTTCACATTTTGCTTGCATAAATATGACAAAGATTGATTGTTCTATTATAATCGTATCTAGTGAATTTCATGATTGATTGATTGATTGAAAGACTGATTATAATATTATAATGATGATCAAAAAACACTGAAACCATTTTAGAGCCATATTCTGAAATCTAAGATGTGTTTTATTTTTGTTCAGATTCATAAGCGTTTAGGAATCTCAGCCCTTTTTGTATGAGTGGAAATGACTTTACGACACTTACCGTTATCTACGTTACCATATAACAAGACACTAGGCGACATGCATTAAGGTTGTGTTTGTATTAATCTTGTAACCATTAAAACAATGGCAATCTTAAACTGAAAATGCGTCACTGAACTCAGTGTTTCCCCCAATGACACTTCAAGAAAGTAAATTATGTATATGTCAAATACATGAATGTGGGCAAGCAACAACGGCACAAGTTTCACTCAACGGGATACAGTTGAAACAAAGTCCAAACATTGTTGGTTAAATAATTTGGACAACAGACTTATTTGCAAACACTAAATTCATTATTTCGAAAGTAAATCCTCACAACTCATTCCACCTCAGCCCTCTGTATGAAGGGGATGTTCTTACGGTATTTTGCCGTTATCTACGTTACCAATGACAAAGCACTCGGTAACAATTAATAAGATGTCATTGGTTTATGATAAGTTTACCATTTAGACAATGCCAAGTTTTAATTAGAATGTTTCGCTGAATTGTACTATTTACTAGTGTCCCTTTGAGAATGACTAAGTATGATTTAGTTCTAAACATAAATATATGTATTCTGGCAAGTGGGGACGACACAAATTTCAATATATGACATGCACCTGCAAACAAAGCACATGCTTTTGGGTGAACTAATTCGGACAACAGACTTTATTCAAAAATATGTCCACACAATCAGTTTGTTTATTTGCGTTAGAAATTCGATGTACTGTTTGTTTATATGGAACGTCTACTGCATATTTTGTTACATACGTTACCATACGTGGTACAATGAATTATGCTCATACAAAAGCATATGTTTTAATTTTTTTTCCTATTTGCTAATTTGTGTGTTTGTTTTAACACTAAACTTCATAAAAAATATACCAAATGTCGATTTTATGGTAATTCTCATGAAATTTGCAACATGTCATGTACGTAACGCATTCAAATGGCAGCTGGGGATAATTCTCAAAAATGGAGACATTCTCTCGATCGGGAGACACTGCCATAGAGTCTAATGCATTTTGATCAATTTATACATCGTGTTAAAATTTTGTCCCCCGATCGGGAGACAGGAAATGACCTAAATAAAAAGTTTCAGATTAAAGCTCATGCCTTCCGATTGAAAATTTATCGCAAAAGTAACCATGCTTAACAATAAAATCACGAAGAAAATAAACAATTCTTTCAAGTCTTTAATCTAGTGACTATACCAGGGTCTGTCCCATATCTCTGTACTAATCGCAACGGTGAATTTCTTTGATGCAACGGATTAAATTTAGGTCTTGGTGGACTGGTGTCTTCCCAACTTGTTTTAACATGCGCTTTTTCGTAGTAAAATGCGCAGGACAGTCTGAGAATGCCTAAAATATGACATTTTTTCATACTGTCTCCCGATAGGGAGAATGTCCCCAGAATCGGAGACAAGTTTGTCTCCAAAACGGGAGACATTCCACCGATCGAGGGACATCTTATTTTTTGGCAATGTAGCAATTTTTTAACATATATTGTCTCCTAAAACGGAGACAATCCCCCGATATGGAGATTGTCTCCGTATTTGAGAATTATCCCTAGCTGAAAGGCCGCTACGTCCAAACGTCCCAACGGTCAGAGTGCTAACAAGTGTCATTTTAAAGGGATGGGCGTTTGGAAAATTATACCCTTCAAAAATCCCCGGCATGGTGCAGCAGGGTCTATTGGCTCTTGAAGGTCTATAGTCTTGGTAACGACTTTCCTGTTGAAAGTTGCAAAATTGCAGTAATTTAGTCATTGGCTCCATGTTTCCAAATCTATAGGGTCACTAAAGAGGCTTAAGTAGCCGAAACTGCGGTACGGTCCATTTCCTTTCTCATTAATATGAAAACTTTTCTTAAGGGATCTCAGTTTTATTTTTATTTTATTCTTTGCTAACGTGTACCTATTACTCTGTTTACCAAAATGAGAAAAAAATGTCAAAGATTGTAAAAAGAACTCTCTGTATTCCATAAGTGTTTCTTCGTAATGTTATACATGTAATAGTCTGTTGTAACCCGGCTAAAAACTAATATCAATGTCGCGTGCTGTTATGTAAACATAACGACAGAACAGACCTAAAACAAATGGAATTCATAAAACATTTAAAACAAGCAAATCGTATTGACATTTTTAGCTCACCTGAGCCGAAGGCTCACGGGGAGCTTATAGTATAGTGGTCGAGCCGGCGTCCGTCCGTGCGTGGGTGCGTGCGTCCGTCCGTTCACATTTTCGAACTTGAATATCTCTAAGACAACAAGGACAATCGTGATCAAAGATCAAAAGCATCATTGAGGAAGGGGAAAGGTTGCACTAGGTTTTGGGCCAGGTCGGATCAGAACTCTGGTTTCCATGGCAACTGATAGCTCCCATAGACTTACAATGTGAAAAACTTAAAAAAAAAAATCTTCTTCTCAGAAACCACAAGGCCCAGAGCTTTCATATTTTGTGTGTAGCAATGTATAGTGGTCTTCTTTATAAATCCTGCCTACCGTGCCCCTGGGGTCCATACGGGCCTCGCCCAGGGTGTGTCATGGGAAAAACATAAAAAATCTTCTCCGAAACCGCAAGGCCCAAAGCTTTCATATTTTGTATGTAGCAATGTATAGTGGTCCGCTATATAAATCCTGCCAATCATGCCCCTGGGGTCAAAAATGGCCCCGCCCCGGGGGTCATTAGCTCCCATAGACTTACAATGGGAAAAGCATAAAAAATCTTCTTCTCCGAAACCACAAGGCCCAGAGCTTTCATATTTTGTCAGTAGCAATTTATAGTGGTCTTCTTTATAAATCCTGCCAACCGTGCCCCTGGGGTCCATACGGGCCCCGCCCCGGGGGCATCATGGGAAAAACATAAAAAATATTCTTCTCCAAAACCACAAGACCCAGAGCTTTCATATTTTGTGTGTAGCAATGTATAGTGGTCCTCTTTATAAATCCTGCCAACCGTGCCCCTGGGGTCAAAAATGGCCCCGCACCGGGGGTCATTAGCTCCCATAGACTTACAATGGGAAAAGCATAAAAAAATCTTCTTCTCCGAAACCACAAGGCCCAGAGCTTTCATATTTTGTCAGTAGAAATGTATAGTGGTCCTCTTTATAAATCCTGCCAACCTTGCCCCTGGGGTCCATACGGGTCCCGCCCCGGGGGCGTCATGGAAAGACATAAAAAATCTTGTTCTCCGAAACCACAAGACCCAGAGCTTTCATATTTTGTGTGTAGCAATGTATAGTAGTTCTCTTTATAAATCCTGCCAACCGTGCCCCTGGGGTCCATACAGGCCACGCCCCAGGCATGTCATTATCTACCATAGACTTATAATGGAAATATATGAAAAAATCTTCTCTGCAACAGCATGACACAAAGCTTGTATATTTGATATACAGCATTGTCATGTAGATCTCTACATAAATCCTGCCAATCTTACCCCTGGGGTCAAATATGGCCCCACCCCGGGGGTCATTATAGGACCCTGACCTTGTTAGATGATTTTTCAAGTGAACCAAAATGGCAGAAAAGAGTATACACAATCCAGACAAGAGCTATTCTGTTGATGTAAAAAGGTAAAAGTAGGCAAAGATCAGGAAAAGGCGCAATCAGAAAAAGATTCCCACTCCAAAACCCGAGGTGGGAAAAAACCAAATTAACAATCAGGTACATGTACTTATACCATGAAACATATCGTAAGCCGAATGAGCAGCTATTTTCCCAATAGGTGGCCACTCAGTTACCTTAACTAAAACTATTAAAACACACATAAGGCGCCAACAGCACAAAAAATTCAAACACCAAGACATAAAACAAAAAGAACCACCACAGAAGTATCGCCTTGGAACGATCAGTAACACAAAGTTACTGGCGGGCTTAAACCAGTTTTATAGGCGCCTAACCTCGCCCTCAGCGATGTAAGTAGGGTTTCAAGGTCACATGACCAAGATGGCCACCATACCGATAGATGGTAAAAACCCCAATTACTTTGTCCATTGACTGTACTTGTTGACTCTCAGGTGAGCGATCGTTGCCCTTGGGCTACTTGTTATGAAATATATAGCAATTCATTTTCCTTGATTACCATTAGAGGCAGGTATTTGCTACAAATTCCAAATACTAGACAGTCTGTATTTTGGTATCGTAATAAAATGTTGCTCTCTAAGAAGGTGGTATATATTTATTTGTTTTGTTTGTCTAACTTGAATTTCGTGATTTTGAACAAATATTTCTTTTCTCGGCACAAACAAAAGATGCTATCCACGTACGTTCTGGATACTTACAATTCTCGATCGGCGTCAGGCTGCAGTGCTACCTGCTCCGTGAATGACAACTGTTGGTCTGCAAGCTACAATGACGCCACTGGCGTATGCCGATTAAGCGACGTTCAAGTCAAAATGATTCAAGATAACTGGGTTGATAATGTTGAATGGCAGACATTGGCAAAGATAGGTAAGTCATTCATACCATAGTGCCTTAGAATTAATTGGCACGTGCATTATAAAGCTGTTTATAATAGCGAGAATAAATAATGATAATTATCAGTCAGTTTCGGCACATATTTGCTACACTATTAAGACAGAATAAATCACATTAACGCATAAAGATTCAAATCGTTTTGCCCATCGTTCTGGTACAGTTTGCCACATTTTCTATAATCATGCTTGTAACCTCAGCGGCAATGGGTTGCAAATTGTAACATGGCATTGTTAGGGCTTTTAAAGGCGTGGAATCTGAAGGAGCTAAATTGGTACCACTGTTTATTCGGTTAATGACCCCAAATGGTTCAATATGATTAAAGGACTGTCATAATGGGGTGATTATCTCATCTCTGCAGGAGTTATACGGATGCCCCGAAAGGGTAATACCCGTGATCCACTGTTTATTGGTTTTATGGTCCCCGATAACCTGTGCAATAGAACTGCCTTCCTCTGCAATCAATATTGATTTTTCCTGTTTGGGTCCCTACCTGTATCCAGAGTCAATGTCAGACCTCCAGCAACTCATGGTTTTCTATTGACCTGTCCCTTATCATTGATCAGCTACTGACCCTCAAAAGACAGGAATACAGGCCTTTAATTTGTACTGAAACCCTGATATGATAAGGATTTGAGTTTCATTTGCATGAATGATATTAGAAAATTACATACGGATATACCTTAATCACCGGTATATTGGCTGCCAGTATCCCTAGAGTGCTGAAAATGGTAACTTATAATTACTAAGACAAAGCTAGATGGTCATGTGGTTTGATTTTTATGCAATCTGGTTTTTAATTCTATAAATATATATAAGTGAAAACGTAAGCAGTACGAGAAAACCATGTACAAGTTTAGAGCGTTTTTTTTACATAATCCCTTGTATCTCGGCGCTTGTAGCTCTACTGTGCTGCAGATAGCCCCATATACGTGACCAGAACAATATATTATATGGTCTAATGGTCAGGGATTAGTAACTCAAAGCCATCTTAAGCTTAAGATCGACCAACTTAAGTATCTCTTAGGGATTATGGTTAATAACTGAAAGGTCACATCTTAACAGCATCGTAACTTTACGGTCAACTCAAACCCCCTTAGCATCGTATTATCTTACAAATTGGCGTCTTTCATTTAAAAAATTACGATGGGTTAGTTTAGCTGGAATAGCAAGGGCGTAAATTCTAAGGCGGTCATCTTAAGATCATCGTAAGTATGTCGTAAGAAGGGGAACTTACGATGCGTTCGAGTTACTAGCCCCAGATGTACAAAGCATTTTAGATTACAGTCAAGTTAAACACAACTTTACCCACTTTTCATTTATTATACACATATATTTTAAAGTTCTTCTGAATGTGAAAATAAATTTCATACTTTACCGTTTGTTTTGACGAATTTTAATTGAAAAATGAAATAAATGTTTAAAGTCACTGCCACAACCAAGTGGTAAGTAGCATGGGCGAGTCCATTCGCCACAAATCGACAAATGGGTTGGTTGACTATTTTGTTCATTTCAGAGACGACTATTGGAAATCATTGCACGGCAGACTCAGATTGTATTGAGGTCAACAGTATTTGTCTAGACGGTATTTGCTCTTGTGGCAGTATGGCAGAACACAACAAAACCACGAGGTCATGTGATAGAGGTGGGCAAACAACTTGTATTGTGCTATTTCTTTCACTGTGCTTGTTGACCTATAGTGACAACAGTTTCACAAATGAGCCGCGACGCTATAAAACGGTCTTCGGGGTTTTCGACCAGGTTCAACACAAACCAGTCATAGAAAATGGTTAGAGGGGGTTAGTAACTCGAAGGCATCGTAAGTTCCCCTACTTACGACATACTTACGATGGTCTTACGACGACCACCATGAAATTTAAGACCTCGCTATTCCAGTAACTCAAAGCTATCGCATCGCCTTCTTAACGTTAAGATCGCCTTTCCGCTTAAGTTGTAACTGTTTTAAGATTTCACGTGCAAAACCTGAAATGACTGTCTTGTTTTGGCATATTAGCCGTTTTCTTTGGCCAGGGCAAAAAGAAAAAGAAACTGTGGACAAACTAAATGAATGTGGGCAAGCTTGGCAGTATCCAGGCAGAAACCGATAACTGCCTGAGTCACATGTCAAATCACTTTTCTAGTTTCTCTCCCTCAAACATGTGTCAAACTTTAATGTGAATTTTTCTAAAGGCCTTGTCACACATAAGCGAAAATCCCTCGACGCAGACTTGCGCATACTTGCTTTTAATTGCGAAAAGGAACTATTGTATTGTGTGTTTGATTTACTTCTTTACGTCCCTTTCAACAGCCAACGTCTCGACATGACCAAAGTTGTTAACTGGGACGTAAAGCAATAAATCAAACAAACGAAAACTATTTGTCGCAATTAAACGCAAGTCTGCGTCGCGAGATTTTCGATTATGTGTGACGAGACCTTCAGAACGAATAATATCAACAATATTGTATAGCTTAAACCCAGTATTAGGATTTGTGCAGCCTGATAAGTCTTTGCTGTGCGAACAGCTAACAGTTCTTCAGTGGAACAATCTAAACTGCGTTGAATGCAAAAACATTCGATTCTTATTTATTTATTTATTTATTTATTTATTTATTTATTTATTTATTTATTTATTTATTTATTTTAATGTTTGAAAAAGAAGTTTTTTTGCCATCTTAGTTACTATTAAAACATTTTCAGGATCGATTTTGAGGAGATAATGACTATTATTGCAACTTAACAATGAGTAGCACGCAGTCTGAGACAGCACCACCAAAACCAGCAGCAGCAGCAGTAGTAGTAGTAGTAGTAGTAGTAGTAGTAGTAGTAAGGTGGTGATGGTTCCCTATAGTAGTAGTTGTTGTTGTAGTAACAGCAGTAGTGCAACATATGGTACATGTACATGTAGCTACTTAAACCCTATTATTATTTACATATAATTATCAAAACAGATGGCACCACGGCGATACATAGCATCATATAATGTTGCATCAGCAACATAATATTAGCAATAAATTTGATCAAAAGGCCGAAAATAATAACTTTTTTAAATTAAAGTTGTCATCTTGTAAGATGAGATGTCGCTAAGGTGGGCTTGAGTTGACCGTAAAGTTACGATACTGTTAAGTTGTCACCGTAACTTAAGATCGCTTCCAGTTAGTCACCATAATCCCTAAGAGATGCTTAAGTTGGTCGTAAGATGATCTTAAGGCTTAAGATGGCTTCGAGTTACCAACCCCAGGGCTGCAATAATGGCCTGCTGCCTTCTTATGGTATCCCTTAATTATAAACGCAGGTGCACAGCTTTGTGCCTGAGTGGCGTAGCATCATTGCCATCTTTCCACACGTATCAATTAAAGAAAAATTTCAAAATTGCCCAGCAATTGCAATACGGTCGTATGATAATCGTGCGAACGCCGTCGTATGTCCGTACGATGACCGCACGATATCCGTATGATCTTAATGATATCGTACGGTCATCGTGCGGCAACCATGTGGTAGCCGTACGGAGGCTGTAGGACTACCGCAAGGATCTACGATTACCTTATGATTTTTGTACCCGAATTATCATTAAAAATCGTCCAGCGACCGCACCATCATCGCAGGGTCTCCGTACGTCGTAGTGGCAACGTAAATCTGTGAACTGGACACCTAATTCATTGCATTTAGCTGATTTCTAACGGTAAACTTGTGACGATGGTTTTCGGTTCGACTGAGTTCAACGTTTTTATGATCCCCTCCATGTATAGATGGACAAGCCGATCACGCCCCGATATAAATTAAGTTACCGCCAGTAACCTATTTGGCTAACTATAACAGTAACTCGTTCTATACTCGAGTCACTCAGGTTGGCAAGTCGAAAATGCTCTTTCTGAAGACGTTCTTTTGAAGCATACTTCTGCTTAATTTGATTATCAGTAAAAATGTAAACATTAACGTTTTGTGACACCATGTATATTTATTTAAGAAATGAATTTCATTTTTCTGGTGTTCATGGAGCTATGAACCGCAGTGGGTCGCGTGCATAGTGAATGAACCCCGAAGGGGTTCATGTAAGCTTTGCTAGCGACCCACTGCGGTTCATAGCTCCATGAACAACAGAAAAATTAAACTCATTGCTTATATTTACATTCATTTCTCTCTTTCGCTTGTTGAAAAATCACCAATGCGGTCACATTTACCAGCAAACAGAGAATCTACACACAGTGTGTGTTCAAACAGCGGAACGGCGTCGACGTTTACAACGTCCAATCAGATTGGCGAGATTCATGTTTTTTGACGTCAAGTTTGGATTACGTCACGTCACGTGACACAATGTTGTTCATGGAAGTATGAACACAGATGAAAATCTAATGGTTCATCTAAGGAGGTTTTAGAAAAATGTAAATATATAAGAATGATAATATAACAGTGTGATTCATCATTGTCAATTCTATATTGACAAGAATATTTTAACTGTACAATGTTTATTTTCACTGATGTTGTATAGAGGATATTTGCTTTTTTGAGGTGAATACCAAATATATTTCATCGAGTGAGTTGAAAACATCAGAATTTTCACGAGTGCGCAGCACGAGTGAAAATTTTTATGTTTTCAACTCACGAGATAAAATATATTTGGTACTCACCAAAAAAAGCAAATTTTCTTTTTATTTTATACAATACACAGGCATTTTCCAACTCACAAGGCAGGTGAAAATGCAAAAAACAAAAATTTTTGAAAACACAAATAATCTTGGTACCACATTGTTCCTTACGTTCTAACTAAGAAAATGAGTACCCACACTTTATGTTTTCGTTCATAAATAACGGAGTTATATGCGTTTGAATTTCTGAAGTGAGACTTATCTAATGACGCCAAGTAAATGGAAACGTCAGAAGTAATCCAAAATATCTGACGTCATTACAGTGAAGATATAGGCTGATATCAGTCACTAGTGACTTTTGATATCAGTGAGATTTGATATCAGTGAAATTTCATATCAATGAAAATACCAATTTTATCAAGTTTTGATATACATTGGTTTTCACTGTCAAGTATAAAATAAAAATTGTTACTTGGTTTCCCTTGCCATTATGGTCATGTGGAGTATGTAGTACATGTACTTGCGGATATCAACTTATAGACGTATTGAATAAACGACAATTTTAATCTAAACGTGATTTTGGAAATATTTTATTGTGTTTTACTTTTAGTATAATACGGCAAAAGTAAGCAATGCTTAGAAAATGGCGCAAACAGATCGACAGTCCCGCTTCAAAAACCGAGATGTATAAATAAATTGGCAATCAGGTACTAATACAAAAAGAGAACATATCGTAAGCTGAGTGAGTAGTTGGCCACTCAGTTACCCAGACTTAATGAATAAATTTAAACGCACATAAGAGGTACATACAACACACTAATTTGCTTGATTTTTTTAGATGCAGTGAGGTATGTAGGACAGTCATGCATGATTGACTCAGATTGTGTAGAAATCAACAGTATTTGTCTGGACAACATTTGTTTTTGTAACAGAACGACGAAATACAATACATCTACAAGGTCGTGTGATAAAGGTAAGTTTTATCGACTAATAAACTATACAATGAACGTCTGGAGTGAATAAACTTGTGAGATTTGTATATAGCCAATGTTGTGTTGTGCAACAATTTCACTAGGCGAATAAGCGTAGCGTTACTTTGCGCCCTTTGTGACGTCAGCTATCCCATCAAGCAGCACAACAAACGTAATAAATGTGTGTAAATACACGCATAACAGTCAAATATTTGGCGGGATATCTACAATGCAGTGGCGGAAAACTGAACGATGTCGACGGTTTCTTCAACTTTTATTCCGTTTATTGTGTGTTAGAGTTCGTTGAGTAATAATTCACTGTTTGTCGGTAAGTTGTAAGAATATAAATCACTCGAGCTACGCGCTCGTGATTTGATATTTTTTACAACTGACCTCCAAACAGTGAATTATTACTCAACAATTCACTACTACATCTGATCTATTTCTTAAATATCTTTAGTATAATGCTATTTTGTAACATGTCATGACATTCGTATTCTGTTAACTAAATGACCTTTGCCACGACATGTTTAAAAATGTATACTACATTCATAAATTAAACATCAGTATTATGTTTAACATTCTGTTAGTGCATTCGTTACCTGACGGCTCGATTTTCTCTTCTTCCTGTGATGGGAAGTAGTTTCCCCTGATCTGCAGAAATTGAATATTTATTGAATGAAAGTAACATAAGGAATCCTGGCTTTTTCGTTTTCACAAACACTTCCGCCACATGAACATATAGTTCTTCCATCACAATAAAATTGTAGTGTTTGCGAAAACGAAATAACCGGGATTTCTTATGTTACTTTCTTTCAATAAATGTTCAATTTCTGCATTGACTGCACCTATTTATCAGTCAGTAGAGTAAACGCTACATGAGAAAACTCGATTTCTCGTTTCATCTTCGTTCAGAATTACATTGTGCGTCACACGATCATTGATCTATTTTTATGTATACAATACCACGTGATGTTCTTTCTAAGGTTTTCAAAAATATTTTCTCTTATCTAATGTATACCGATACGAGGGTGGGTCAGAAAGTTTTGTCATAGGTGTTATAACTTTGTTAATGGTAGGTTGCTGTATTATACCTTGATTGAAATATAATGGTTCAACAGTGCCAGAAATCCTATAGGGATAGATCTACGAGCGTATTTTAATGACGTTATACATTATACAATTATTGACTATTGAGTCATTGAATATGATGTGATATCCAACAGAGACTACCAATATTGACCGAGGCGAAGCCGAGGTCAATATTGGTAGTCTCTGTTGGATATCACATCATATTCAATGACTCAATAGTCAACAATTGTTTTATTATATAACACTCTTTTTATACAAACATGATAAAAATTATTTTAAAATAACTATTTTTATCTGTTAATGAATTAGTGTATACATACAGTTTACATATAGTCCCAGCATGACTGAAAAATGTTCATTAGGACATTAAGTCTAAATTCAAATAGATTAAACAGTAATAAACATCATTTGTACTTCATCGGCATTACTGCTTGACAGTAATCAATGTACATTTCCAATGACAGAGAGGGAGTTCTAAATTTAGTAACATATATTCAATGGGAAAAACCCCAGGTCATGGAATATGACAAAATATGCAATGGGCTGAAAGCATTGTCTGAAATACTGTCTATTTATAGTTATATAATAAATCGCTTTATTATAAAGTTAACGGTAATTTTTGTCACATTGCTTTCTAAATATATGTATACTATTTTTTATCACTGTAATATATCGCATGAAACGCACACACTAATATTCACTCATTCATGAAAATGTGCCGGTGGTTTTACCCCAGGGGCCAGTTTCATCAAAGCGTATAAGACAACATTTTGTCCTTAAAAATGTCCCAGGACGTTTTAAGGACAAAAGTTGTGTTTCATCAAACTCGCGAAATTTAGGAAGTTCTCACTTTTTGTCTTAAACGTAGGACAACTATTTCGGCGTCCTATTTGACAAATTTTGTCCTACATTTTGTGTACATATACTAAAATGACTGCTTTCTTTGGTATTGGAAGATTAAGAAGATGCTGACTGACCGAGGTTGAAAAAACCTAGGGTATTCAGGGACAGGTATATAAACACTTTCTAGTTGAAACGAACGAGATGACATATACATTTGTAAATAATGATTGCAACTGTATAGCACATCGTTCAACTATCCACTGACGGGTTATCGCTTTTTGGAGCTTCCGACGAGTTCATGGTTTATAAGAAATACCGAAAACACCGTCGGTCTATGCTTACTGAACCTATAAGTTAACATGGTAACAACACTGAATAAAATGCATAGTTCATGTGCAAAGAGTATCAGCTTTATCCCAGATACATTTTGACTATTGTTTAAATGTTTTTTTCGAAAATGTATCCTTTCAAGTCACCACGACAATTATCCAGAATGTGAAAAGAAGGGAAGGAATGAGCCGCCTCATGAAAAAAAAAAAAAAAAAAAAAATTGCATAGGCGAAAACAAAGACGCAGATCAGCCTCGCGGTAGCCTCAAAGCTGATCAGCGCCTTTGTTTTCGCTACACGGATAGTACACTCCCTCTTCTTCCTAAATCCGAAATTTCAAGCCTCTAGCATGCTTCTGTGACTGTACATATTGGTTTGTGTCGGACCTGTTCGGAAACCACATTGTTGGTCCGGATTGTTGGTTTTCCCACGAGGCGGCTCAAATAGTTTCAATGAAACTGCAGAAATTACCACTTTCCACTTTTCATTCCAACATGTATTCTTGCATAGATATCTATGCGCTTAGCTGTTTGAAGCCGTTTTCGATTGGTCGAAAGCCGTGTTCAAACCGCAAAACCCATGTTCAAATCATGAAATTCTCGTGCCGTTTGAACATGGGTTTTGGCCGACGTCATTGGTCAAAGTGACGTGACGTCATGTATTTCATAGAAACAAAATGGCCGACGTTGAAGAAGCTCCGCGGTTTTCGGTGCGGTTTTTACGTTGTTAATGTTATTTTCAAGAGATTTTAAGTGGATTGGAGTGAAAATGCAAGAATAGCGATCAACCATGGTTTGTTTCAGTGTTCAAACATTCGCTGGATCACTCGGAAGGTGTTTGAACACGCGGCCTGCGGCCTTGTGTTCAAACACTTTCCTCGTGATCCATCGAATGTTTGAACACTGAAAACCATGGTTGATCCCTATAATGAAACAACATAACCGACTGGCACAAACAATGCAACTCGCATGTAGGCAATTATGCTGATCGTCATAAAGTGCTTCTCATTAACCCATATTTGACGAATGGATTCTCCCATCATTGTCAATTGGGTGAGTTCACTGCCATTTTTAGGGGTGCTAGGAGTGATTTTATTTTTTTACCTCATTTTTCGATGAAATTTCTCTATGCAAACAGAATAGCCCCAGATGGGACGCCGCGTCCTGCGGCGTCACATCTGGGGCTATACTGTTTGCCTATGTCCCACAAAAGGGACGCCAGGCTTATATGAGTTAAAAATTTCATATCAAACATACATGTATATAAAATATCCCTAATGTACTAGTAATTTGTAACCACGCCCCAGCCCCGGGAGCGGGCAGGGATAGCCGTAGAAATTAGCGGGTTATAGCCGTGGAAATGAGCGGGGCTTTGACCAAAGTTTTGCCACGGCATTGCAGGGGACAAAAAGGGCCGTTAATGAAAAACAATATCAGCCTCGGGGAAAACAGCAGTGGTTTTACCGATGAGCAGTCCCTTCAGGTTGGGGCTTTTAGTGAGGATTTGCTGGACCAAAAGTCCCCGCTATTCCACGTGGGTGGGGGCGTGGTTACAAATGCCTAGTGCATAATTAGCATCAAAATATTCTTCTTTCAATTTTCCCATTATACGTCTGTTTAAAATGTTGTAAGTTACCAAAGATGCCAAAATAAAAAAAAGCGGGGAAGCGTGAGGGCGTTGTTAATAAAAAATAACTTCATTGAGTGTCAAAATAGACAGGATTACTAGGGAGCGTCACAATCAAAGAGACTAAAACTACAATATAAAGGACTGTGGCAATTTGAAAATACTTAACGGGCTACACGGGAGTACCACACTCATGCATAGTAGAAGGATTGCCAGGGTGTTACGCGATTAAACGGCGAGAGTAAAATCAGCATAACGCAAACTTGTCCCTGTAATGTATATCCCCTTACATCCCAGATTTATATAGTAAAGCTAGGATCTAAAGGGCATACATTTTTCTTCAAAACATTGAGTGTGTGCCCACAGTCTGTGGTTTGAGCAAAAACTCATTTTTTTTCTGTTTTGTTTTGTTTTTAGCTCACCTGAGCCTTCGGCTAACACGGTGAGCTTATAGTATAGTAGTCGAGCCGGCGTCCGTGTGTCGTCCGTCGTCGTCAACATTTTCAAACGACTTCTCCTCTGAAGCTGCCAGGCCGAATCTTTTCATATTACGAGTATTTGTGTTTTTTATTTCGATCGGATAAGAACTCTGGTTGCTATGGCAACTTATGCTTCCCATAGACTTATAATGGAGAAAAGTGAAAATTGCCTATTTTTGCTGTCTTGTTTGAGATATTTGAATTTTGTTTTTGCAGAAATGCTTATTGAGTAGTCCTCTACGTTTCATGTGACTTTTGTCCTTATCCTTCATTTTGATTGGTTGCAGGGGCCCCATATAGGGCAAAATTTCGAAAAACATTCAAAAATCTTCTTCTCAGAAACTGTTAAGGGGATGAAGCCTATACTTTGTATACATGTTCCTGACAGTGGCCTCTACATAATTTATGTTTTTTTATTCCAGGCGGATAAGAACTCTGGTTGCTATGGCAACTTAAAGTTTCCATAGACTTATAATTGGAAAAGTGGAAATCGGCTATTTTTCCGCTAAAATTGCAGACACTTGAACTTTGTTTTTGCAGAAATGTTTATTGAGTAGTCTTCGACGTTTCTTGCAAGTTTTGTCCTAATCCTTTATTTTGATTGGTTGCTGGGACCCCATACAGGGCAAAATTTTGAAAAAAAAAAAAAAAAAAAAACAACAACAACAACAACAAAAAAAAAAAAAAAAAAAAAAAAAACATTCAAAAATCTTCTCCTCAGAAACTGTCAGGTGGATGAATCCTGTACTTTGTATACATGTTCCTGACAGTAGCCTCTACATAATTTGTGTTTTTTTATTCAAGTCGGCTAAGAACTCTGGTTGCTATGGTAACTTTAAGTTTCCATAGACTTATAATGGGAAAAGTGGAAATTAGCTATTTTTTGAAAACTATTGCAGCCTGAGATCTGAAAAGTGGTTGATGCAAACAACTAATGGATTAGATGAAGGTATATGATTAATTTAGGTCAAGGTCATCTCTTGACCTTGGCCGGTCTGTCGTCCATACACACTTTTCAAAGATTTTTTCTCTGAAACCACTTGGCCAATCAAAGCCAAATTTTATATGAAGCATCTATCGGAAGTGGGAACCAATGTGTATATAAATAATCCAGGTCACATGACCAAGATGGCCGCCATGCCCATATATGGTAAAAACCATTAAAATATCTTCTTCTCCAGAACCGGTGAACCGATTTCAACGAAACTTTGCATGAAGTATGGATGACTCAAGTACTACAATATATTTATCATATGACGCCGCTGTTTTCCAGTGGATAACGTCATGTCATAAAAATCGTATGACCACACGTGTAATAACACTTTTGCGGGAGTACGTAACGTCATTGACGACGTCCGTAACAACAATGTAAATTTTCATTGGAAATATGTCCACTTTAAAAGCGATAAAAACCTATTTTAGAAGTCATATGATAAAACGAATCTTACACTCGTGGTCATTTCATATGAAATTTATTAAACTCGCCGAAGGCTCGTTTAATAAATTTCATATGAAATGACCACTCGTGTAAGATCCTCTATATATATATAATATAAAAAAAAACAACCTTATATACCTTTTGACGTTTATATGTATATAAACAGACAGAATTAGCGTACAAAAATCGGTCGTGCCGCGACCGGGAATCGAACCACGGACCTCCTGCATTCCGGGCAGACGTGCTAACCATTACACCACCGCGGTCTTCCGATTCTGTACGCCAATTTTAGCATCTATAAACCTTTTGACGTCATTGACGCTATTTAGCGGCCTATTATTTACCGCCATAGGCGACCCTATCATTTTCGGTTCTTTTCATTACCTACGGACGGCGGCCATTTTTATTTATTTTATTTATTTGGTTAGATTTACAGACGCTCTACTGCATCGGGAATAAGTATTTAAGAAACAGAGAACAGCACGATACAGGAAATTACATAAACAAACAGAATTAGCGTACAAAAATCGGTCGTGCCGCGACAATTAATGTAATTTTGCAATTTTCAACAGGGTAGTCAATATAAAATCTGTAAATTCTAGAAGAGAAACTTCATGGAGATGTTCGTTAGCAGATTGGTAGAAAATAGTCTATACGTAAACAGAGAAAAAGGTTCGTTACCAAGAAAATTTTGCAAAATTACTAAGATCTTTTGACAACTTATAGTAATCTAAAAAAGAAATCATTAATATTCGTTTTTATTATCCAAAATCGAAATTGAAAATATTAATTATTAAGACTTTTTTAAATGAATAAAGTGTTACTAAATAGAAGCTACTGTACACCCGAGACAACTACATGCAACATGTCCGTGCAATGAATGCCCCCTTGAACCCCACTTTTATATAGCAAAACTGGGGTATGGAGGGGTATATCTACTTTTCTATTTTTGCTCCAAAACATAGATTGTGGGTACTCGTTAGAACCGCATCGGCGAGGCGGTTCTAACGTGTACCCACATTCTATGTTTTGCGCAAAAATAAGAAAAATATCAAAAATTTTCCTCTGAAAAAAAAAAAAAAAAAAACTGTATATCATATGAGTGGGCATGTTTTCGTAATGGAACCATGAATAACCACCCTACATGCACAGAGCGATGTACCCAAACGACGCTAAAGCTAAACAAGTAGCCCAAAGGCAACGATCGCTCACCTGAGGGTCAACAAGTACAGTCACTGGACAAAGTGTTGAAGATGCTGGAGTGGCCACAACACTAAAAATTGATTTTTCAAACATTCAAGGGCAGCTAACTCTGCAGTCCACAGTCGAATCTGGCTCAAGTTCGAACTCATCCAAGATGTTATGGTTATCCTTGTTTCTTTTAAGAATGAAGAAGATCCGATCAAAATTGAAGGTGCTAGAGTGGTCACAATACAAAATATTGATTTTTCAAACATTAAAGGGCAGCTAACTCCGCAATCAGAGGTCAGATCTGCCCGAAATTCGAACTCATGCGAGGTATTGTAGTTATCCTTGTTACCTGCAAGAATGAAGAAGCTCCTCTGAAAACAAAGATGCTAGAGTGGCCACAACACAAAATATGGATTTTTCAAACACTCAAGGGCAGATAACTCCGCAGTCAGAGGTCCGATCTGGTCGAAATTCGAACTCACCCGAGATGTTATGGATGTCCTTGTTACTTCCAAAAAAAAAAAAAAAAAGAAAATCCGAATAAAAATGAAGGCGCTAGAGTGGCCACAACACTAAATATTGATTTTTCACACAGTTCTGCAGTCAAGGGTCGGATCTGGCTGAAATTCGAACTCATCCGAGATGTTATGGCTATCCTTGTTACTTGCAAGTATGAATAAGATCTGATCAAAATTGAAAGCGCTAGAGTGGCCACAACACTAAATATTGATTTTTCAAACACGCAAGGGCAGATAACTCTGCTGTCAGAGGTCGGATCTGGTCGAAATTCGAACTCATCCGAGATGTTACGAATGTCCTTGTTATTTCCAAGAATAAAGAAGATCCGAATAAAATGAAGGCGCTAGAGTGGCCACAACACTAAATATTGATTTTTTTCACACAGTCTTGGGCAGATAACTCTGCAGTCAAGGGTTGAATCTAGCTGAAATTCGAACTCATCCGAGAAGTTATGGCTATCCTTGTTACTTTTAAGTATGAAGAAGATCCGATCAAAATTGAAGGCGCTAGAGTGGCCACAACACAAATAATGATTTTTCAAACACTCAAGGGCAGCTAACTCCACAGTCAGAGGTCGGATCTGGCTGAAATTCGAACCCATCCGAGATATTATGATTGTCCTTGTTACCTGCAAGAATGAAGAAGATCCAATGAAAAATAAAGGCGCTAGAATGGCCACAACATTTTTCCATTATAAGTCTATGGGGATTTTTCCAGACGCTCAAGGGCAGCTAACTCCGCAATCTGAGGTCGAACCTGGCCGAAATTCGAACTCATCCTAGATGTTATGGTTGTCCTTGTTACCTGCAAGAATGAAGAAGATCCAATTAAAAATGAAGCTGCTAGAGTGGCCACAACATTTTCCCCATTATAACTCAATGGGGGCTATCTGTTGCCATGGAAACCAGAGTTCCGATCCGATCTGCTTAAAAACCTATGGCAGGCAATCCCCCACCCCAATGCTGCTTCATGTAAAATCTGACTGCAATCGGCCAGCTAGTCTCAGAGATATTTAAGATTGAAAGTGTGGACGCACGGACGCACGCACGGACGTACGCACGGACGGACGACGGCTCGACTACCATACTATAAGCTCACCTTGTGAGCCTTCGGCTCAGGTGAGCTAAAAAACGGTTTATAGCTTTTTGCAAAGGCTAAAACTTGTAAGGCTATTACACAGCTAAAATAAGCTCGCACGTGATATAGCACATAATGGATGATTTCGGTTGGAACTATTCTAACTATGGTGTTACTATGGTAATTGTGGTCTGGTACCCGACTCCTCTATAACAAATGATATTGACCAATCACAGCCATCGTTAGGAGCCTCCATCACAGAAGAGTTTTACCAAACTAACCATGGTAGCTACCATTTCTATGGGCTGGGTTCCTTTGGCAATGGTCATTTCTATCTCCAATACACAAGAGATTTACTATAGTACGAAACGAACAACAATGGTAGCTACCATAGCCCTTACCATAGGCCCAATCGAAGTCGCCCAATATTTATGGGCCTAAACAGAAGAGCATAGTTACAATAGGACGTTTTTGATGAAGTTGTAGGACATTTTAAGGACGTGTTGATGAAACCGACTTACGCACGTCTCCGAAAATGTCCCATGACACTTTAAAGATTTGTCCTATGAACTTTTTTGATGAAACTGGCCCCAGGTGTCTTTCAATGCGTCTATTTCGAAGTATTCATTTCTTTCGTGCATTGGTTTGGTATCATTATAAAGGAAAAATGTAGCCTTTTCAATCAAGGTATAATACAGCAACCTACCATGTCTATTACACTGCTGGGAATCACGTGATACGCAATGTTTATGATATGTGCAAATTGTAAACAAGAAGCCGCCATTTTCCACCGGGTCTAGGTAAGTCTATCGAGTTTTGTTTCAAATTCTGAGGGATAATGATGGATGAATATGCCCAGTCCATGCAGATACATCAGATTTATTTAACCATGTGCGAGCTAATCTTTCAAAGTGTTTTGTTTGTGTAAACACTTCATTCCCATCATCAAAATTGTTTGTTGCCATGTACACCAAATATTTATTTTGGGCCTTATTCATTCTTCCAGCAATAATGCGTCCTTTCTTAGAGGTAAAATAACATTTTTTTTCAAAGGACAACTACCTCCATTTTACAGAAATATGCTAAGTGCCACATGAAAAAAGATAATCAACATCATTGACATAGCATCCCTATACACATGCAATGTGGATTGATACCCTCCACACTAAAACAATAGTCATCATGTTTCTATTCTTTCGTCGATAAATGTATTGATTGCTAATGCACCAGTCCTTTGTAACCATTGCCCCCCCCCCCTCACACATACCTACGGTGAAGGGTGGGGGATAGCCGGGCTTAAGTGCAGAGCAATTACTTGTCGAGTGTATCCGCAGTGCAGGGGGTATGACGAGGTGTTTTATGCATTAGGATCCTTACTCCAGGGCAATTTTCTATTTCTAAGGTGAGGCCAAAGATCAAAGTTTTGACCCCCCCAGTTTGCCCCCAGTTTGCCCCCTGTGTGTGCGGCTTATAGCAGGGCACTGAAAGCAGAAATGCCACAATCACCGCCCTGAGCAGTGGTTATAAATGACTTGTGCACAATTGCAGCTAAAATATGATCAAAAAAAGAAAAAATAGCCATTCTCGATTTTGTTCAATATTGAGAACGAATCTTTGAATGCTTTCCTGGCTTTATTATATATCAGCAGTCACACATTAGCGTATAACCCAAACGCGCTTCTGGCGTATGAATACTCTCAACATGCTTAAGATTTTGGACGTATAAAAATAATTTGTCCCTTTAACTCGCTTTAGCAGTCACACATTAGCGCCTGACTGAGACGTGTGCCGGACGTACAAAAATCTCAAAGTGTTGAAGTACGTTTGTGTTACTTCCCAGACGCGCTAAGCATGTGCTACAGGCGCACAGCAAACGATCAACGCGCGTCTCACAAACGCTTAGGGCACGCTACGAAAGCAATATCTCGTAAAATCTGATAAAAACTGAAAACGCATGTGGCGTATACTATCGTGCATAACACGTGCGCCAAATGCGTTCATAGCGTATTCAACGCGTCTGTCATGGAACTTATTCGAAACGTAAAAGACATTCGCACAAGACACGCCCAGCTTCTGGAAAAAATTTAAGCATGATTAAACACAAACGTGCCTAGAGCGCGCACCGACCTTTAGCGACGTATATCAACGTACACCCAGCGTACACCAAAAACGCACATGTAGCGCGTTTCTAATGTGTCTCCGACGTGCTCCTGACGTAGGTTGAATCATTCAAAGTTTACATTTTTGTCAACACGCCCGGCGCGCGTTGGCTTATTCTACTATTTTAAACAGCAGTCACACACTAGCGTATAATCCAAACGCGCGCCGGGCGTGTCGACAAAAATGTAAAATTCAAAAAACGCCAGGAGCACGTTGGAGACACGTTAGAAACGCGTTAAACGCGCGTTTTTTAAGCTTGGTGTACGCTTGTTGCATACGTCGCTGTAAGTCGCTGCGCGCTCTTGGCGCGTTTGCCCCCCCCCCCCCCCCCACACACACACAAAAAACTCAAACATGCTTAAAAGCGTTCTAGAAGTTCGGTGTGTCCCGGGTGTGTGTCTTATACGTTTCGAATAAGTTCCATGCGCGTAACATGCAAATTAAGCATGACCTGAAACAGACAAGCTACTTTCAAACTAGATGCACTGCGACAGATAAAATGCAGGTTCGTCGGACACGCACATTTAACATATCGCAAATTTTACACCCATGTACACCACATTAATTATGAGAAATGTGACATTTATTTTGCATATGCCAGTTTCGATAAGTTTTTTGGGTATCATGTATGCTCCAATTTAATACGTTTTTATCATTGTCGTGTGAAGAATTTGTACGTATTAATCACATCTGTGAAAAACTTTTTTTTTAATATATAGAAACGGTACCAAGATTCACGTGTGACAAAGAGTTACTGTCTTTATAAAAAATGCAACATGGTCTCGGCGTCCCGTCGTAGATAAATGTATTCACGTGTCTTGGCACATGTATGGTTCGATCTTGGTCATCTTTGATTGCTCTCTCTCGCGATGGGGGTGAGTGGCCGACGACGACTGAGACCGATTGAGGTATGTGAGCTATGATGTTCATATTTAGATTTCTTGTCTTCATTCTTGCCATATATGTTTGTACATGTATGTTCTTTCATTTACTGTTTCTCTATGTATTTTTGTCTATGTGTGTTCATTATATATTGTGTGCTCTCCTTTATGGAGGAAATAAAGTATCAATTAATTTAGAAGCGTGTGAACTTGTCTTTGAGAGACTCTAAAACTGGTTTAAGGCCCCCCAGTATTTTTATGTTTTACTGATTGTTCCAAGGCGATACGTCTGTTGTGGTTCTATTTGTTTTTATGTTTTGGAGTCGAATTTTCGTGCTGTTTGAACCTTATGTACGTTTTCATAGTTTTTGTAAAGTTCGGGTTACTGTTTGGCACTTATTTATTGGGAAATAGCTGCTCATTCGGCTTAAAGGGAAACATAATTATTAAATTCCCGCATATAATTTTCATGAAACTTCACATGCTTCAAGATAATTGTATCCTTGGACTAAAATCGAAATAAAAGTGGGATGTCACCGGCCTCGTTTCCATGGTATCAGAACTTATTGAATGTTTCTCGTGCATTTCATAAAAACGCGTTCGTAGCGGACATGGGTTTTAATATATGTGTTATTTTTGCATAAACAACTTAAACATACGATCAGTGATATTTTCTTAAATTTTGATACTATTTGCTTTTAAACTGAGGAGATTACAAGCAAAATTAACTTTCCCGCCATGTTTTCAAACCTGGAAAAAATATGTATTTTTGCGATATCTCCTAAACTACGCATATGATTTTATTTAAATTAAACCAATAGATATAAAACGATGTAACCATTCAAAAGTTGAAATAAAAAGTTGGGGTCATCGAATTGCGTTGGAAGATTTAGAGAAAACCCGTTCTTTTTCGTTTTAATGTCAAACGTTGCACTGACGTCGCGTATATTAATGCGACGTCATCAACAGCGAAATAACCGTTTTTCACATGCAATTAACCTTATACAAGAATGAGGGTATATCAATTGTCGCATAACTAATTTAAAATAAAAAATGAACAATATGTTTACCCGCTTTAGGACTTAATTATGCAGAAACAAACAAAATAAGATTCTACAGCTTGAAACGTCATTTGAAAATCAAAATAAAACGACGCTAAAAGCTACGCGTAACATCGTAAATCAATAGTACAAAAAAGTGTAACAAAAATTAACAGAAACTCATTAATAAGGTTTCATTATTATTAATTATGCATATTTAAGTAGAACTTTATGACGGCATTAAGCCTAATGAATATCCAAGCTTTTAACAGAAATTAATGTATATTCAAACCAACACAACTTTCTCAATATCCATCTGATATTAATAAAACTTGTACCAAATTGTTAAGAGAGGCAACTACTTTCATTTAAGATGCATTGTGTTTTAACCTTGCCTTTCCCTTTAAGAGTCCATGTTAGAACAAAATGAGAATAAAAGATGCAAAGAGTGTGTGTCTGGGGTCGTTGCAGTGTACTCAAAAGATTCTAAACATCTAAAGCAAATACCAAAGTGAGGGTGAAAAACCAAAGTGAGGGTGAAAAAAGGTGCAATTTTAAAGTGACTTAACATATGACCCCCACCTGGTTGATGGCTAATTTTTGAAGCACAGTTTTTGCCCCTTGTTCATTAGTGTGATCGAATAGCATATCTATGAAATGGAATCCATAAAATTTTGTTAATTCTTATTAGCTTTATGGAAAATTGGTTAATGGCATCATTACGTTTCTAATTTTGTCGGGTATAGTAAATAAAGAAATGAAGAAAGAAAAAGGTATTCAACATGAAACATTTAAAATACCATTGATGGATATGAGTGGTAAAGAGTCAAACAGTTTGTATGATCTAGTACTTTCTGAAATAGCGAAAAACATGGCTTTGTCCGTCACAGTATTGGACCTAATCAATTTTAGAGAGCCAAAATTAATCTACTTGAATATTAAACTGACAGAAAATAAGAACACTATTTGTGTGGAAGGAATCAATTTGGTTTGCTGTGTACATGGTATCTAGCAAAGTAATCTGCTCGTAAAATTGCAGAATTTGGTTTTATCCGTTATGAAACAACTTCCCACGTTTTTATAATACCACAGCAGTATGTAATGAATTTCAATGTCATGATTAACATTTAATATTTAAGATATTGAAGGAAATAAAGTTTATGTGTGTAGGGTAACAGCGTATTTTAAGTGAATTTTTGAAGTGTTTGAAACACTGGCCAGGTGAAATGCCACAAACTATGGCTCAAATTCTTCCAAATAGGGTTGTCCATGGAATGCACTAGGTGGCGTAAAAATCAACAAGCGTATCTTGAAGTTATTTGGAAATAAAACAAAACTGATGACGTCATTTGTTTACATTTTGGTGTATATGGAAGCACTTGCGGTCACATGATTCCCAGCAGTGTATTAAGAAAGTTATAACACCTATGACAGAACTTTCTGCCCCCACCCTCGTATTGAATTTGATCAAACGCTAAAGTCGAAGAGTCGGGACAACAATAATCATTAGTTGGTCAATTAGAACCAGTTTCTTACCATAAAGACGACACGGACAAATACGTATGTACTGATACTGAGATAATACATGTACATGTAGGCACAGACATTGGAAAAAAGTACCATAACCTTTGGCGCTGTAACCGTATGCCTTTGTGTTTTGATCAGTCGCGCTTGACGTTAGCGAAAAACACGAGCTCCATAAACGGCATTGAACGAACGTCCCCATTTTTAATTTTTCATATGCTTGAGGTTGTACATGTACGCTATCACCGGAGATGGTTTGTTTTCACACACCTTTTTTGTAGCCGTTCTAAGATTTTCTTTGACAAAACAACAGAAACGTTACGTCTGAAGAAAACAGTATTAGCAAACGATTTAGCAAACAAATCTTTATGAATAGATAGTGTTCATCATGTTAAGATACACACTAACGTGTGTTTTATACTTCAGACTAATTTTAACCAGTTTTAAGCAAAAGAAACGATGTATAGTGAGGCGTTTTCTAAGTCATTTAGTATATTTATATTAGATTTGGGACCAAGTTATACAGACAAATTGTTGGAATTCCGATTGGTAAAACTTTAGCACCTCCCGTATCTGAACTATTTTTATACTGCTGCGTACGACAGAGATTTCATGGATTCTCTTAACCATGATAATCAAGCTGATGATATCGAGGCTGTTATTCGATTTCCAGGTACCTTGATGACCTTTTGAATATTGACACCCCTTATTTTGAAGGTTGGTCAATCAAATTTATCCATCTGAACTACAGTTGAACAAAGCCAATACCTCAGATACCGGAGCCCCGTTTTTAGATTTAGAAAGATCATTACACGTTACAGACGTAGAGGGTATAGTTTTTAACACAATCATGGTCGATAACTACATGTATGCTGCCTTCTTTAATTGCACGCCGGTGGGTCGGGCATCAGACTCTGTGATGGCCCCGACTTAAAGCTATGTATTCTAGTTGGTTGCGGCCGGAGCTTCTGGTCTATTGTTTGGCCCACCGGGGTTCAACTGGTGATTTTCTTTTCCTCCAGATTTTCAATTTCGTTACTGAATCTGCGAGTCCTCGTTTTTTATTCATCATGGTGGTTATCCTGATTTATGTGTTTGTCCTTGATGATTAATTGTATAGTCAGGGATTCACCACGAGGACCGAACAACTAACTAAATGTTGTGAACCACTGCAGAA
Organism: Rugalucina vietnamica; assembly: GCA_964017185.1. NCBI lineage: Eukaryota > Metazoa > Mollusca > Bivalvia > Lucinida > Lucinidae > Rugalucina > Rugalucina vietnamica. Next base: position 31,692,502 of record OZ024878.1, on the reverse strand, counting down.
GCTGAGGGTGGGTTATGGCCATGCAAAATCGATTTAAGCCCGCCAGTAATTTTATATTACTGATCGTTCCAAGGCGATACTTCTGTGGATGTTCTTATTGTTTTATGCCTTGGTTTTGAACTTTTGTGCTGTTAGCACCTTATGTATGTTTTCATATTTTTAGTTAAGGATTGAAATTTAGATTTTAGCTTTCAGAGGATGATGAAAAACATTAGGCTGTTTTAATGTCTGTGAAGGCCGAAGGGCTTTTCGGAGACATTAAAACAACTAATGTTTTTCATCATCCAGTGAAAGCTAAAATCTGAATTTTAATACAATTATATTTTACATTTTATATTATCAATCAAGCATCAGATTTTTGATTGCACACATCATTGCTCATTTTCATATTATTTGACATTAAATCTGACTTAACGTAATTTTGGAACAGCTAAAACGTCAAATTTTCGCTCTTAACGTCATGACGATACGCGACCGACGTCACGCCAACAACAGTTAACAAACAACGTCAATGGCTTGTTTTGACGACTCCCCGCCCATAGGCGTGGCCTCTATATCATGTGACTTTATGTTTTTCATTGGGAAATGAAGAACATCAAGAAAGATACTTTCATCTAGGGCGATTGCAATAAAAATGCAAATATACGGGGTCTGTCCCAGAAATACGTAGACATTTGTGATAAAACAGTAATGTGTCTGCAGAATTTCATGAAATTTATATGATCTGTTTGCAAACATTTATTCTTGCATAGATATCTATGTGCATAGCTGTTTGAGGCCGATTTCGATTGGTCGAAAGCCGTGTTCAAACAGCAAAACCCATGTTCAAATCATGAAATTCACGTGCCGTTTGAACATGGGTATTGGGCGACGTCATTGGTCAATGCGACGTGACGTCATGTGTTTCGTAGAAACAAAATGGCCGACGTTGAAGAAGCTCCGCTGTTTTCGGTGAGTTTTTACGTTGCTAATGTTATTTTCAAGAGATTTTAAGTGGATTAGTGTGAAAATGCAAGAATAACGATCAACCATGGTTTGTTTCAGTGTTCAAACATTCGCTGGATCACTCGGAAGGTGTTTGAACACGCGGCCTGCGGCCTTGTGTTCAAACACCTTCCTCGTGATCCATCGAATGTTTGAACACTGAAAACCATGGTTGATCCCTATAATAAACATTTCGTACAAATATGGATGAATTCACCCCCTACACAACAGATTTGTATGCATTTATTCCGAGAGGGGTAGGTGTCTACGGCGCACGTCAAAAACACTGTTTTCAAAATTCATCAAGATCAAATTCAACAGTTCCGAGGTGATATTACACAATTCTAACTATCAGTTGCACGAGTAATTATGTAAGATAAGTTTTTGAAAGTTTGAAATAATTTCCACCATCAGCGTTGATTTTATAGAAATTTTCTTAAACCTACTGCAATTATTTTATTGGAAAATAATGACGTAATGTAAGTTTTGCGGCGCAAAATTAGACCTTCCCCAAGCTTTTCTACGGAAGAGTATTAGGGCCAGGTATTTTTTTTTAATTTTGAAATTTCGAGTTACTAAGTCGAAATTTCGACTCAGTAACTCGAAATTTCGACTTAGTAACTCGAAATTTCGACTTACTATCTCGGAATTTCGACTTATTATCTCGAAATTTCGACTTAATAACTCGACATTTCGACTTATTATCTCGAAATTTCGACTTAGTAACTCGAAATTTCGACTTAGTAACTCGAAATTTCGACTTACTATCTCGAAATTTCGACTTATTTACACTATACAGTACGCCAGTTTCCTGTAATAGATAGTAAGTCGAAATTTCGAGTAACTAAGTCGAAATTTCGAGTTCTTAAGTCGAAATTTCGGGATAATAAGTCGAAATTTCGAGATAGTAAGTCGAAATTTTGAGTTACTAAGTCGAAATTTCGAGTTATTAAGTCGAAATTTCGAGATAATAAGTCGAAATTTCGAGATAGTAAGTCGAAATTTCGAGTTACTAAGTCGAAATTTCGAGATAATAAGTCGAAATTTCGAGTTACTAAGTCGAAATTTCGAGTTACTAAGTCGAAATTTCGACTTAATAACTCGAAATTTCAAAATTAAAAGAAAAAAAAAAACTGGCCCTAATACTCTTCCGTAATACCCCCTCCACAAAAAGTTTCAACGTGCTCCGTAAACGCCGATACACCATCATATAAATCTCCATAACTTTTGTAATTTGTAAGCGATTGAACTAATATTTTCACAGATTGCTCAGTACAAACGTAGTTTAAAAGCATGAACATATCTTTAAATTTCAACGAACCGTTCACGAAATATCAGACATTTTTATGATTTCCCGGGACAGACCTCGTATAAGTTTGGGTAACTGAGTGGCCACCTAGTATGTAAAAGCGTATTTAACCCAACATTAAACACCATGAATTCATCTAATGATCCGCGGATCCGGTTGTGCATTAATAAACTAGTTTAAGTTTGGCTAACTCAGTGGCCACCTATAGAAAAAAATGGCTGCCCAATTATATTACGGATCGTTCCACGGCCATACTTCTGTGGTGGTTCTTATTGTTTTTTGTCTTGGTTTTGAAATTTTGTGCTGTGAGCACTTTATGTATGTTTTCATATTTTTAGTTAAGTTTGGTTAAGTTAAAGTAACTGAGTAGCCACCTATTAGGAAAATAGCTGCCCATTCGGCTTACAATATGTTTTCTTAGTATAAGTATCTGATCGTTAATTTAGTTTTTTCCCACCTCGGTTTTTGGCGTGGTTTTTATTTTCTGATTGGCCATTTCCTGATCATTGCCTACTTTTACTTACTTTGATACGCCCAGATGGAGGAAGTGCTTCAAGTTTTTACTCACAAATCCGAAATGATTGTTAGTTATTTATTTTCCTGTCTATGTTTTCTGCTTTTTCCAGAATGTGAAAATTATGGCAGTACCTTTACAGTGTACGAGGGATTGGTGATTACACGTTATCACCATGACAGTGCACCCCATGTAACATTGGAGGAGTGCGAACTGCTCTGTCTGAATGTGGGCAATGCATGTGGATCATTCGATTATAACAGATATGAGGACGCTTGTTATCTGAACACAATAACCTATCAGCAGGCCTTGGAGGCTCACCCGTCGGCTATCGTCTCGAACGGCCCACTTTCCATATACAGCAGATCCTGTGATGATAATGACTAATATGGAAAAGATTAAGATCATTGTATTGTTTTATAACTCGATTTTTGATTTATTAGTTGTTAAAATGATAAATGACTTTCCAAAGACTGCGAATTTTGACCATGCAGAAAAGCCCGAGTCAGGATGGAAAACTAGGACATGGATTGATAGCAGATCAGACCCCAAAGTTATAAAACTTTTGTTATGCTCAACTCAGCTATGCATAAAATTTAAACTGCTTATAAATAAAAACAAATGACCAAATTAAACTGATTTTTTCGGGTTAAGATCACCCAAACCTGTTGATTGATTGATTGGGGTTTAACGTCCCACCAACAGCTAAGGTCATATGGAGACGGGACCTCAATTTATGGTCCCATCCGACGGACTGGAGAAGCCCGGGATCGAACCTGCGACCTCTGGTTTACAAGGCGAGTGACATAACCACTGCACCACTGAGGCTTCTCCCAAACCTGTAATTTATTGTTTACCGTTGTTGGTATTTTAACATTATGAGCATGATAAATTTTAGTCTCAGCTGAGCTGAGCATGGAAAAAGTTTAATAACCTCGGGGCCCGAATCTAGGTTGAAAACAGGTGTAACACTGTTGATTTTCTTATGGTTTAATTTGTTGTATTATATTGTAAAAATCCTGTTAAAGGATTTCATTAATATGTTGCTGTTTTCTCCCCAGTAAATTGATAATAATTATTCATAAAAAATAATACCTATATATGGGTCATTATCAAAAAATGGAGCAATCCTTGTCCCTGATGGTTTATTCGCATGCCCGATGTCCGAGGTTTGCTTTTTCCATGTATAATATTATTATCCGCGGTGCTTTAATAGAATCACACGCGATTTCACGTTTCCGAGTATGTTATTTGTAAAAAAAGAGATGCAAGAAGTGCTATTTTATCGAGTTTTATCGTGTCCCCGGGTCAGGGTAAGTAGTTTTATTTGTTTCCATTGCAAAAGAAGCTTGACAGAAATCATATTTTCGGTTGCCATCTATTGCATATAATGTTATTGAAGTCAAATTAAAAAATCATATGATATATAAAGTGCTGGTTAAGGGTGGGGGCACATATATATTGTTGTCCCTGGAAAACGTATCAGTGCTGTCACTTTTATTGAAAACCGATTTTGACCAGAGTTACGAAATCATTTTCTCAGATCAAAACAATCACGTTTTGTAGACGATACCAAGCTGAAGAAGTAATGGTAAAAAACTTTTGAACAAATCGCATTACTCCGTTCCTATACCATAAAGAAATGTCAAATTTGGAGTGGGAATTTTACAAGCATCAGTACTGGCACGTGCATTTTGCCGCTTCTTGCAAATATTACAATATATTTTAAAACCATGACTGAATTTCAACTTAGGAGCAGTTAGAATAGACATGCAAAGTTTTCATCCTGCATTCTGTAATTAGTCATTAGAATTAAATTTCTGTGTGAAACTTAGTACTGTCACGGATCAGTGCTGTCACGGTCGTGACAGTAATGATGTGACAGCACTGAGTTGACTTCTGTCAGCAGGTGTGGATTCAGGTAATTTCCTAGGCTGACATGAGTTAGGTGGCCTTTTACGAGAGGGTCTCAGCTACTAACGCCAGCAGCAGCCAGGAGTGGCCAATTTATATCGCTTTGAAAATCATTTGAAGTGTGTGTGGGTGATACAAAACGCTTCGTCGACCACGGTATACAATCAGCCCCCAGGGGTGGTACTCCCATAATGATATTTAGACAGTTAAATGCCCTTTTTGCAGTCCATTCCAAATTAGATTACCCCTTTTCAGTAAAAAAAAAAGAAGACATTTTAAGCCCCCACTTTATACGGAAAAATCGCCTTTTTGTTTAAAACGCCACCCCTTTCCTCGAGGGGTGGGAGGGGCAACTCGGGGTAATGCTGGTACGGATGTGCCGTAAAACCTACCAAATTCATACACCTAAAAAAAAAAGGACCCTGTAATATACACACTAGGGGTCTATGGTACATGGAAATACGAAAATGTTAACATTTTTAAAAAAAAAAAAAAAAAAAAAACCTTCTCTGACGCATGTGTCATTTAAAAAAAAAAAAAACCCTTCTCTGACGCATGTGTCTTTCAGTGTGTTTGTGTGTTGCATACCATTCCGAAAATGTGTATCCCATGCAAAATACAGAGATTTTTTTAGCTTTAAAAATTGAAGAAAAAATATATCTGATTGTGTACACGTTAGAACCGCCTAGGGTCAAATTTTAGAAAACAAAAAGAAGTAACATTGTATACCCCATTTTACCCTGTATACGTCACTACATAAAAGTGGGATTTAATGGGATATATGTGAAAGCAAATGTGCAGCTCAGCTGCAAGTTAACCTAAATTTGAGGTCCATCCAAGGGGGTATTAGCTCCAAGCTTAGTAAAAGTAAAATGACCTTTCTCCCTAGCTCCCTAACAATCTTTTCCTTGCTCCCAGCTTCCTAAAACCAAGAGTGTTCTATTCTAGTAATATCAGTGCTGTCACGATATCAGTACTGTCATTATTTAAAATACTCAAAACGCATCATATAAAAGTAATTGCTTTTGGTATGTAATGATTTTATACTGAAATAGTAAACGTTTAGCAGAACTTATTTTTGGTTTAATCCTACAAGATAATGTCTGCAAAAATAAAGCGTTTCTGAAACAGAACAAATCACAGTATGTGTATTTTCATTAAAGATCTCTTTCTCGTTAAATCATTGAAAGTATTTAAGGTTTGTGTGAAATATTGTTCGTGACAAGTTATATATCCCTCCACATACAGATTGGGGAAGTCTTATCAAATGAGCGTTTTACGCAAGAAAGTTTGTTCGTGACAGCACTGATATTTTTTCAAGGGTACAATTAATTAATGCTGGTGCACTATTTGTTCAGTTAAACTAGGCATATTTTATTTCTATATTCTATATGCTCCTGTTAATAAAACTATCCCATTGAAAAAGAAAAAAATGGACAATTATTTTTTTTTTCGTTTTGCCTTTCTGGATTGCTCCATTTTTTGATAATGACCCATATACATTTGGTTTAATTCCAAATAGGGTAAGTTTGTTTGGTAAAATGTGAATCTCGGAATAAATCCGCAAAGACGGGTAGTCTGTATACAGGTTAATATTTGGCTCAATAATGAAAGTCCGTTAGTTTGGCAGTAATCCAGGAATACGGACAGTCCGAGCTTTTGGTTGTTGGCCAGGATTGCGGGTCATTGTGGAAGGAATCAGGACAACTCGCCCCAAAGACAACTCGCCCCAAGACAACTCGCCCCAAGACAACTCGCCCCACATAAAACTCGCCCCAAGAGTTTGGCTTTTAAGGTTTGATGGTTGTAGGCTTTATAGTTGATGGGATATTAAGAGTTGGCTTCAAAAAAGACAAAGTCAGTAGAGCACGAAATATAGGTCAAGGACACTAGATCAATGTGGGTGCCGAGTCGGGACATCGATGAGAAGCCATACGCAAGGTTTGATGGTTGTAGGCTTTATAGTTGATGAGATATTAAGGGTTGGCTTAAAAATGACAAAGTCACTGGAGCATGAAATATAGGTAAAGGTCAATAGGTCAATGTGGGTGCCGAGTCGGGGCATCGAGGAGAAGCCATACGCAAGGTTTGATGGTTGTAGGCTTTATAGTTGATGAGATATTATGGGTTGGCTTAAAAAATGACAAAGTCACTGGAGCATGAAATATAGGTCAAGGTCAGTAGGTCAATGTGGGTGCTGCTGAGTCAGGACATCGAGGAGAAGCCTTATGTAAGGTTTGACAGTTCTAGGCTTTACAGTTGATGAGAAACTAACACAGCATCTGAGCATTGTACAAAGGTGTTCTAGATATTTACCTCTAGCCCCGCCCCCAAGCACGACCCCACGGGTCCCTTCACACTAAATCACAGAGGACCCTCATATGCAGCAATGTTCCAAATATGAATGATTTCTGGTCAGTGACTATGAAGATATAACAATTTTAAAAACTTTAACCAAAAGTGTGACGCGAACGCGGTCACGGACGCGGACGCGGACGTACACGTAAACGCGGACGACCGAGGTGACAACAATAGCTCTGTGCACTTCGTGCAGGCGAGCTAACAATATATTCAAATAAAAATTATCGAGTTTCAATGGAATTCTGGTTTACGAGTACAAGAAGACTCAGATCCAATCATAAATATTTTGGATCCGAGAAGACGACAATCATGATGACTTGTCAATCCATTCATTAATAATAAAGCTATGAGTATTATGCAGAAATTTTTCAGTTTCTAAAGCTCAAAAAATCTCATGTATTGCATGGACAAGTTTTCGTAATGGCATTTGTTTTACATGTTGTTATGTTGTTTTGTAATGCAAAACGAGTCATCCTCCCAAAATAAAGATTTTCACTTCACACGACTTCATAGCTTGATTATGGATGAATGGATTGACAAGTCATCATGACTGTCTTCTTCTCAGATCCAAAATATTTATGATTGGATCTGAGTCTTCTTGTACTCGTAAACCTGTCGAAGCGCTTTTCTGCCTTTTGCTCTACGTACGTATGCAACGGTTCGTAAGGGTTAAACGCTTTTCCAAAAGACGATATTATAAACGTGATCGCTCCCTCAAGAAGATTGAATTTTTTTTTCTGGACTAAACAGATGCTTTCTGTTACATTTGAGCCGCCTCTTGGGAAAACCAACAATGTGGTTTCCGAACAGGTCCGACACAAACCGGCCTGTACAGCTACAGAAGCTGGCTAGAGACTGGAAATTTTGGATTTAGAAAGTAGAGGAATTGTACTATCCGTGTAGCGAAAACAAAGGCGCTGATCAGCTTCGCGGTTACCGCGAAGCTGATCTGCGTCTTTGTTTTCGCCTATGCAGATTGTTGGTTTTCCCACGAGGCGGCTCATTTATAGTGAAATTTTCTTCTATAACAGGATTCAGCAATCAAAACTTGATTAATGCGATCGAAAAATATTGATGACGCCATTTTGATCTTCCTCGTTCCTTAGCAACGACAGGCTGTCTTCAGAAAGACAGACGGTCGGATGGACGGACGGACGGACACACGAACGCAATTTTTGCGGAAGATATTACATAATACTCCGCATTTTTTCAAGTGGTGAGGTATAAAAAGAGAACACACGCATAAACTTCTGATTATATTAGTTTGGAAAGTAACAGTGTTTAGAATTTTTATTCGCTAAATTAATTAAAAATGTCTGGTCCAAAGAAGTCAGGACTGACTGTGGGCCGGCCGTCCGGTTGTCCAGGTGAGTCGGTAGTCGGTCCCGCGTTGCTCTGGTTTGTAGCATAACCCATGGCAGCTCTGAAGCTGCCGAAGGACGACACCCGGTAGACACAGCCCGGGTCAGCTATACCGTTGATCTCCGCCATATGGACTTGAGAGCCTATCGCCACGACACACACAGTCACACCTGCAAAACAGAGAATAAACAAAGGTACATATTAATGTTTTGTTCATATTTTGACTTCGACAAACAACCAACGAGGTCTAGGAATCGATACAATCATTGCGAAAACTTGTCCATGCAATATACAGAGATTATTTTCAGTTGTAAAAATGAAAATTTCATCAGAAAAATCTTGTTATTTTTCTTGTTTTTGCTCAAAACATTGATTGTGGTACACGTTAGAACCGCCTCGCCGTGACGGTTCTAACGATTATCTACAATTTATGTTTTGGGGCAAAAATAAGAAAAAAAGGTATACCCCTGCATAACCCAGTTTTAATTTATAAAAGTGGGGTTTAATGGGGTATACATTACACGGACATGTTTTCCTGTTGATATAGATCTGTATTAACAAGAAGAGTTAAAGTAGGCAATGATCAGGAAAAGGCGCAACCAGAAAGAAATTCCCACTCCATAAACCGAGGTGGGAAAATAACTAAATTAACACTAAAGTACTTATACTGAGAAGACTTATCGTAAGCCGAGTGAGCAGCTATTTCCCAATAGGCGATCACTCAGTTACCAAAACTCAACTAAAAATATAAAGACGAACAAAATTTTAATACCAAAATATAAAACAATTAGAACCACTACAGAAGTATCGCCTTGGAATGATCAGTAATAAGAAATACTGGTGATGGGGCTTTTAAACTAGTTTTACAGGCGCCTTACCTCAGCAGCGGTTCACAACATTTAGTTATGGGTTTGAATTTTACACACTTTTGAACGATTGGGAAACGGATTACAAAAGTCGCAAGACTTCCTTCCGAATCCTCATAGTATATCTGTTATTGTCATTATGTAACATTGTCTATAATGTATATTGTATCTATACAATTGAAATAAAGTTTAAACCAACATTTAGTTAGTTGTTCGTCCTCGTGACGAATCTCTTACTATTCAATGAATCATCATGGAAAAGTAAATAAGTTATGATAACCACCAAGATGAATAAAGGTAACTATATGTTCCTGTACAAACTTTCTTATATGTTATTTTAGTTTTCCGTTGGTTTTCAAGAACGATTTTTACTTTCACATGTACCAACAGAACAGACTGTGCTATATATATGGAACCAAAGCACACGCACCCTATATGTAAATCTCTCTCTCTCTCTCTCTCTCTCTCTCTCTCTCTCTCTCTCTCTCTCTCTCTCTCTCTCTCTCTCTCTCTTCAATTACTTTCAACAGTTTCATTTAAATGTTTTTCATTTAAATGTTTTAAAATGTGTTCATACCATTTCTTCTCATTCTATTGGCTTCAGCTATTGGACTTGATCCTTTATTTGATTTGCCATCAGTAAGCAGCCAAACAACCTTCGCGTTTTCGCTCGTTTCTTGTCTATCGAATTCCTCGTTGGCTAGTCGCAGTGCTTTACTAGTGGCCGTTGTTCCTGTTAAAAAGAGTTTAACTCATTTAAGTCTGGCGTCCCTATGGGACATAGACAGAACGCGGAGTCCCATCTGGGGCTATTCTGTTTGCTTAGAGGAATTTTATCTTAAAATAAAATAAAAATTCAAATTACTCCTAACACCCCTAAAATGAAAGTGGACTCATCCAATTGATAATGATGGGAAAATCCATTCGTCAAATATGGGTTAAGAGTAGCTATTACTGCAGCTGGTGTTGTGCCGTTGGCGGCCCTAAAAGTCTCCCCGTACATCATCAATAGTGCAGATTATATTTTCCTTTCGGCCCCTTGATATCAGCGAGTGTATTCTGAGAAATCAGAAAAAAAGTTTTATCGGTCTAGATTCCTTTTCTAAACAACGTTTAATATATTTGGCCCCATTTGGATTATAGAACTCTTTGTATCGCCTATGCTGTTGAAACATTATGAAAACACGCCCATGCAATATATAGAGACTTTTTTACCTGTAAAAATTGAAAATTTCATCAGAAAAAAATTGACATTTTTCTTATTTTTGCTCAAAACATAGATTGTGGGTACACGTTAGAACCGCCTCGCCGAGGCGGTTCTAACGAGTACCCACAATCTATGTTTTGGAGCAAAAATAAGAAAAATAGGTATACCCCTGCATTCCCCAATTTTGTTATATAAAAGTGGGGTTCAAGGGGGTATATGTTACACTGACATGTTTTCCTGATGAGTAGCAATGTTAATAAAAGTAATTCTCTGTGGCCCCATGTTGCCAAATCTATAGGGTCATTGAAGAGGCTTAAGTAGTCGAAACCGCAGTATGGCCCTTCCCCTTTCTCATTCAGTCGTTCACTGCTCAAAGGATCTCAAGTTTATTTTGAAGGCATGTTATCCATACCCAAATGTTATAAACTTATTCGCAAAAGAAAGGCGAAAAAATCAAAACCCCATTTACTTGAAAAAAAAAAAAGGGTCGTTTTTATGGAGTTTTAAGTCATATGATTATTTACAGTGAGTAACAATCGACCAAAACATCAGGATAACATGTCCGTGTATTGAATACCCACTTAAACCCCACTTTTATATGGTAAAACTGGGGTGTGCAGGGGTATACCTATTTTTCTTAATTTTTTGCTCCAAAACATAGATTGTGTGTACTCGTTAGAACCGCCTAGGCGAGGCGGTTCTAACGTGTACCCACAATCTATGTTTTGATCAAAAATAAGAAAAATACCAAAATATTTCTACTGATTCCCCCCCCCCCCAATTTTTACAGTCTGTACATTACATGAGTGTGTTTTCGTAATGCGTTGCAATAACGTTAGAGTATGACCTCGTGTATTACAAAACTGCATCAGATTCTAAAACAATCTTGATTATTGCGATTTGAAAACAAATGCATTGAAGTAGTGGCCGGATGATCGTACAAAAAATTTGGAAAATGTCGCTTGTCAACGCTGCCAGTGGTCCGTTTTTTCTGTCGACGTCAGCCTATTGTTTCATATCGTCTTCATTGTTGACTACATACACACTTATATATGGTGTTTCTTTAGATATCAGTTAAGTGTGTCAATAGCTATCTTTTGGCGCTAAAAGGTTTCGAGTATTCTATTCACTTGATAGAAAACGGCAAAATAAAAAAAGACGTCACGTACAGGAAATAAGCGTCGAACGAGGCATATTTTTTCTGATTTGATTTTGTCTCCCCCCATGACTTTCGTTGCAAGATAATCAAAGGTGCCATAACCCTTTAGCTACGGAAATGGGCTATACCTTATCTTTGTTCGGGGCAACGCAACAAGCAGAAGTCTTCACGTTTTGATTTTCAAAGATAACGGTACTATCGGCAATTATATCACTAATTTTAAAAATAAATTTTGGGTGATCTAAAAAAACAACAACAAAAAACCAAGCGTATTTATTTTGTTTTTGTTTTTCGCGTTTCTTTTGCGAATAAGTATAGTATACTTACCTTTCGTATATCTGAGATTGTTTATTTGGTTATTTACAGACCAGGCGGAGGTATAGTCGCCCATACTAAACACGACCCTGGTTTTCTCTGGATCGGAAAACTGGACCAAGCCGACCCGAGAGCCCCCACGCCGTATCTGGGCCTTATAGTCAACATAGTCAACTATCATCTACAAGACAAACGTACGAAAACATGAAAACATGTCCGTGTGATGTACATGTATACACCCTTGAACTCAACTTTTATATAGAAAAACTGGGGATTTGCAGGGGTATACCTATTTTTCTTATTTTTGCTCCAAAACATAGATTGTGGGTACTCGACGAGGCGGTTCTAACATGTACCCACAATCTATGTTTTGAGCAAAAAAAGAAAAATACCAAAATTTTTCTAATAAAGCTCTTCTTTTCTTCACAATTTAAAAAAAATCTCTGCATATTGCATAGGGAAATTTTCGTGATGCAACACAATAGAATGAAATATACGAGTGAGTGTCGTTGCGAGCGAGAACAAGGACAAACTATATATTTTGGAGTTTTGATGGTACAAATGGTGCAACTCATGTTGTTATATACATAACCTGGCAAATAGAATAAATTTAATCAGCATTGCATTGACAAAAGTGTATAGAATACGAATTAAAGTATCAAATGCACTGATATACGTACGTAGAGAAATATACTCTTCAAAAAATTCTAAGGGCCAATGTATTATTTCCCATTTATTATATGGCAAGTGATGAAATATAGAGAAATATGTATTAAATATAACCAATATTTGAAAAAGTTATATTTTCACATGTGAAAATATAAAAAAGTTATATTTTCACATGTGAAAATATAAGATTTGGGAATACGCAAATTACGATTCCACCGTTTTATTTCTAATTTATACATAACTACATTTTATAATTTATGCTATTGTTGACGCAATGAACGTTCACACACAACAGTGACGTAATGACGTGACGTAATGACGTCATTTAAGATTTTGACGTCATATGCTTTAGCGCGCAACGTTACAATGACTACATGCAATATAATAAAAAGAAAATTCAAGTTTTTGTCGTGAATATGACTTTTATTTCATCTCGTGAAGTGAAAAATTATATATTTCATTCGTGCCTTCGGCACTCATGAAATATATTTTTTTTTCACTTCACTCAATGAAATAAAACTCATATTCACTCCAAAAACTTGAATATCCTCTATATATTGTAGTTTCAGGTACCCCAAGTTCAGCTCAAATTAAATTGGAATCCCAAAGGACACAGATACCCCTTTGCATTTGCATTATTTTTTATATTGCCTGAAAGGTTATGAATGTAAGAAATTTGAAACAGAAACAGGAATTTTTGTCAAATCTGAGTTTTTTTTCCAAAAATTGGCATTTTTTTTTTAAAATCAGCTAAAACGTGACATTTACACGCAAAAATGATTGTGAATGTCACAGTAACAACATTTGCTGCAATGCCTTTAAAAGTGACTTTCATGGAAAAATCAAACTTAAGTTGAATTGACGTGAATCTGTGGACTTTCAGAAAAATGCCATAATTTCAGGATTTTTGAAAAAATGCAAAAACTGTTCCATGGACTTTGGGAGGACATATGCTTTTTCAAACTTCTTTTAGTCAGTTACTTCGAAGCATTATCTGAAACAATTCAAATGAAACAGGCATTCTTGGGTAGTGCCATTAAATTTTGGTTAAGTATTGGGTGCTTTACACAAGAATATATGGAAAATATTACAGTGGCCCTTTAGATTTTTTTTGAGTATATGAAGAAAATATACGAACAATAGAATATGCTAAAATTAGAAAACAATAATCTCTTTTGCCATTCATTCCAACAAAAATAATATGACGGTTTACATTTTTTATTGTTATTTTATTTATATATTATTTATTCATTTTGTAACTTCACAAAAAATAAAAATCGTGAATAAAATGTTTAAATATGAGCCGCCGCATGGGAAAACTATTTGCATAAATATGCGAAAATAAAGACGCATATCAGCTGTGCAGTAGCTGCACAGCTGATCAGCGCCTTTGTTTTCGCCACTCAGATAGTACAATTCATCTTCTACTGTGACTTTAATCCAAAATTTCAAGCTTCTAGCTTTCTTCCGGTTTGTGTCGCACCTGGTCGGAATCTCAAACTGTTGGTTTACTCGTGCGACGGCTCATATACAATGTACCGTCGTCGCATGTTTAGCCTCCCTGAATTCACTGGTTCCAATGCTGCCACTGCTGTCGAGAACCAGCATCATGTCGAGATAAGTCTGCCCACCTCCTAATCTGCCTGAATACCCGGGCCGACTCAGCAAGCTATCTATCTTATTCGTAATAGATAGCCCAACATTTTTCTCAGATTGTGTAATCGCTGACGCCCTAGAACCTGTAAGAAAATGAGGCAGGGCATTTTTTTTCACTGATGAAGACTGAAAGGGCGGCCATCCAATCATTTGAACTTTTAACTCCCCTGAAACTGCCCTAGTTAGTATACTGTTTATCATCAGGAAAACTAGCCCGTGAAATAAATACCCCCTTATACCCCATTTTATATAGTAAAACTGGGGTATGTAGGGGTATACCTATTTTTTCTTATTTTTGCTCCAAAACATAGATTGTGGGTACTCGTTAGAACCGCCTCATCGAGTCGGTATCTAACATGTACCCACAATCAATGTTTTGAGCAAAAATAAGAAAAATATCAAAATTTTTCTGCTGAAAATTTTCATTTTTTGGAACAATAAAAATGCCTGTATAGCATGGACATGTTTTCGTATTGTTCTGTCTGCCTTTATGTTGTACTCGTCTACTTTGTCTTGGTTTTAAATGCTAGCTGGGTGGCTACCTTGTTGGAAAAGAGCTAGTCATCTTACATTTCATGTGCGTAAATAGTCGGTAAATAGCTATCCATAGCTAATGTTAAACTATCATGGCCGACTTCAAATAAATTTTGACTTTGTGATTTGTAATTGGTGTTGCTATTTCTTTCCCTTTATGTCCATTTTTATCCTTGTTTTAGTAATGAGGAAACGAGGGTCAGAATGATTTTCGGTCCTCTCGCAATGACAAACCGCTAACACAATCTGAGTCGCGACGGTCTTCGGGGTTTCCGACCAGGTCTGATACAAATCGACCTGTACAGTCACAAAAGCCGGTTAGAAGCTTGAAATTTTGGATTTAAGAAGAAGAGAAATTGTAGTATCCGTGTAGCGAAAACAAAGGTGCTGATCAGCTTCGCGGTTTCTGCGAAGCTGATCTGCGCCTTTTTTTTTTTCGCATAGGCAAAAGTTTTTCTCACGATGCGGTTCATCCAGAAACAATGCAGCGCCTTTTGTGTTTAAAAGTCTATTTACAATACCAGAATTTAATTGCGCCGTCACATGAGAAAATCAACAATTTGGGTTTCCGAACAGGTCCGACACAAACCAGACTGTACACAAAAGCACAAAAGCAGGCTAGAACCTTAAAATTTCGGGTTTAGGAAGAAGAGGGATTGTATTATCTGTGTAGCGAAAACAAAGGCGCTGATCAGCTTCGTAGTGACTTCTAAGCTGATCTGCGCTTTTGTTTTCGCCTATGCAAAGTGTTCGTTTTCTGATGCGACGGCTCAATTAATACTGTATGTCCCTTAACCGCCTCTTGACAATGGCAAACCATTAAGAGGTCAAACGCTATTATTTTAAATAAGACCATGGGAATGTTATTCTATTTGGTACTAAGAACATCTAACGTATCTCAGCTATACAGGAAAATAATACTTTTAGTTCATTCAATTTCCTAATGGGAGATAACTCTGTTGATATGATACCTCCCGCATTAGACGAACCAAACTAGCCAATGGCGAATCAGATAGTCTATAGCCCAAAGAAACCATTTTAGAAGGTTATTTTTGCACACAAATGGTGCCATCATCATGCAAAACTAAATGGTGTTTGATGGTATTGTGTTAATTTGCTTTGGTGCTTTACGTTCACTGTCAACAGCAAATGCCCTATCGGAAAGGTGAATTATACCGATTTAAGCATGTCTTATGGCTTTAATGAATCAATGTAAGCCTAAAAGCAAGAGGGTTAAACCACGACTTGCACCAATATTAGTTAAAAATGTTATTGACCAAACCAAAGTGACCCTGCGCGAGCCTTCCAAAGGTAGATTATCAGTTCTGCGTGCACATTCTTTTTACCATACAAAGCATGATTCACTATTGTCGAATTTATATATGTACATCTTTCCACGCTTATATCTACCATCAATGTCAAAACTTTTATCAAAAACATGCTTAATGTATAACTAGGGATGATAGGCAATAAAATAATGCAAACGTGGTTATATATAATAAAAAGCTTCGAAACGAGGTAAGAAACACATTTTATCTGAGCGTCACTTTTTGCGGAACAATAAACTAGGCATCTTAGGGGTTCAAGCGTTTTAGCAACCCTAATTTGATTGTCCAGTGAAATTTCGACTCCATTCTTTTACCAAACATCAAGGCATAGATGAAAGTAAATGACTGAGTTATATAATAAATAATATTTTGTCTAAGATTCAAGAAATTCTGCAATATCTTTACAAGTGATTCGCCATTGTCGATGATTCTCCATTGTCGAGTTCATTGTACTGCTTCCCGTGAAAGGATAAACTGTACAGATGTATGCATGCAAATGTGCGCTTGAAGAGCTAAATGTATGGTTTCGATTAGTTATTACTTAAGAAGACTAAGAAGAACATAAAATTTAACATAAAAATGTACAAGTAGGCAAAGATCAGGAAAAGGCGCAATCAGAAAAAGATTCCCACTCCAAAAACCGAGGTGGGAAAAAAACAAACTAACAATCAGGTACTTATACCATGAAACAATCGTAGGCCGAATGGGCAGCTATTTTCCCAATAGGTGGCCACTCAGTTACCTTAACTTAACTAAAAATATGAAAACATACATAAGGCGCCAACAGCACAAAAAAAAAAATTTAAACACCAAGACATAAAACAAAAAGAACCACCACAGAAGTATCGACTTGGAACGATCAGTAACACAAAGTTACTGGCGGGCTTAAACCGGTTTTACATGGCCATAACCTCACCCTTAGCTACCGCAGTGGTTCATAACATTTAGTTAGTTATTCGGTCCTCGTGGTGAATCTCTAACTAGTCAATGAATCATCAAGAATAAACAAATAAATCATGATAAAAATCCTGATGAATCAAAAACCAGGACTCACAGACTGAGTAAGCTGCCCGACGATGGAGATCCCTGGGCGCCGAATAACCTACTAACTCCGGAGCAAAAGAAAAACACCAGTTGGACCCCGGTGGGCCAAGCAACAGACAAGAAGCTCCGGCCCCAACCAACTAAAATGAATAGCTTTATGTCGGGGCCATCATAGAGTCTGACGCCCGACCCACCGGCGTGCAATTAAAGAAGGCAGCATAGTTATCAACCATGATTGGGTTAAAAACTAAGCATGCAGACTGTCGCATAACATTCAAGTCATAACCTATACGTTTGTAACGTGTTATGATTTTTCTGAACTGAAAAGAAAAATCATTAATTCCTTTAAGTTTCTTAAATTTGTAAACCAAGTCACCATAAAATTCAGGTTCCGAAAGGCCCTTACTTAAAAGCGTCTTTAACCCAACATTATATTTGGAAATCAATTCATAGTGTCTACGATAAAATTTAGAAAATGTTTTTCTAAGTTTATGATACCGATAGCCCTGTTGGAGAAGTTTTGCCGTTAAACATTTATTTCGAGCGTTGAAGTCTGTAACATGATTGCAGACTCTAGCAAACCTAATAAGTTGCGAAATGTATACACCATAAGAAGCACGACGAGGAACGTCACCATCCAAAAAAGGAAAATTTACTATATCAAAATCAAAGTCATCGCGCTTATCATAAATTTTAGAAGAAACAAATCCATTTGCAACAGAAAGATGTAGATCTAAAAAGGGGGCTTCAGTATCTGAGATATTGGCTTTGTTCAACTGAAGTTCAGGTGGATAAATTTGATTGACCATACCTTCAAAATAAGGGTTGTCAATGTTCAATAGGTCATCGAGGTACCTAGATGTGGAATTAAAAGCCTCGATAACATCAGCTTGATTATCATGGTTAAGAGAATCCATGAAATCTCTTTCGTAGCAGTATAAAAATAAATCAGCTACGAGAGGTGCGCAATTTGTACCCATCGGAATTCCAATAATTTGTCTGTATAACTTGGTCCCAAATCTAATATAAATATTATCAAGGAGATAGGATAAGGCGTCGCATACATTCTGACATGACCAAAGTGTATACCGACTTTGGTCAGAGGAAGTGAAAAAAGCTTTTCTGTCATTACATGCCAAATAAAGTGAACCATAGTTTTTTAATGCCCTTTTGAAGGTCCACTCTATCAAATCCAGAAGTTTTTCTTTAATTAGATTATGTGGTAATGTTGTATACAGAGTAGAAAAATCATATGTGGACAAGCTTGTCGCACGGAACCCTCTACACTTCAATTTACTGAGCACCTCACCAGAATTTTTGATTGACCAAAACCAATTTTTATTTGAAGTTTCATACACTGTCTCACAGTATCTTATAACATGAGATTTGATAGCAGTAAGACAGGAAGTTAATAATTTAGAAAGTTCAGTGGTAGTACAAGAGCTAGAATTTGCAATAAATCTAGCTTTGTATGGTCTTTTGTGAAGCTTAGGTAACCAATACATCGTAGGAAGTTTGTCTTGGCCTTCATTGACACAAACAGAAAACTGAACAGGTAAATCGTTTAAGTGGGCAAAAACCGTTTTTAGAGAATTTAGAGAACTAAATAATAAAACATACTTACATAGGACAAAAAGAAATATAGCTATCGATACAAATCTCAGCATGTTTCTCGCTTGATCTTTTACTGTTTGTCCGTGGCACCGAAATGTCGACTTTGTTTAGGACAGGGGTTAAATAGCTGAACAGGGGCAAAATGAAAATCTGCTTACATCAACTCTGGGGACTATACTACAAGGCTATCACCACCGTTCGTTCTAGGAGAGATTGTTCAAGTCAGCTCTGACACATGTGACGTTACCATTAAGAACAGTGCAGACCCATAGCTTTCTACCGAGAATACGTAGAAGGTACAGGGCAAACTCTGCGCATGTATATCTGGTCACGCTGGTCAGTGCAATAGTTTTGTCGCGTGTCGGTCCATAATGACCACTGCAACAGCTTTTAGGGTTTAAGCCTTTTCGCGAGAAATCGAATGTTAATACTATGCGTGCTTACAATAGAAGCGCAGCCTTGCATTTATAATAGACATCAAACAGACTGTATTCTTAGTCGCTAAACCTTATCAACAGGCCTATTATTGGTTCAGTACCGGCTAATTGCCCTGTTAATAGCTGTGCAAGCTCAACTCTGCCAAATATGGGTATCCATTACAAGGCGCGTTTTCTTGTGTGGCAAATCATAGAATTTTGGCAAGGGCAACAGATTGGGGTCGTGGACTAGCCTTGGACTTATATTTCTGAAGTATCAAACGTCGGAACCATCTGTTGTTTGACAGTCATGGATTACCCAGTCATACCTAGCCGCTTGTCTCTCTATAAGCCTGTGTATGAGAATACAAACAATTTGGGTTTCCGACCAGGTCCGACACAAACCGGCATGTACAGTCATAGAAGAAGGCTAGAAGCTTGAAATTTCGGATTTAGGAAGAATAGAAATTGTAATATACTTATAGCGAAAACAAAGGCGCTGATCAGCTTCGCGATTACAGCGAAGCTGGTCTGCGCCTTTGTTTTCGCATAGGCACTGTCCGGTTTTCTCGTGACGCGGCTCAAATAGTAAATGACCAACCTATCTTTTTCATTAATTATTGTCATAGGCGGTCCACGTGCCTGAATGTTTTTTTTTTTTTTTTTTTAAAGTCAGTTTTACGTCCCTTTCAAGATTATTTCAGCTCATATGAGACTGCCAAACAGCAGGCGGGCGAAAACGGGAGAACCCCGAGAAAAACCACCTGGCACACCCGCAAGCAGAACATGGCTTGTCTCACATGTGGCCAGAGCGGGGCTCGAACCCGCACCAGACACAGCGGTGAGATGATCGAGTGATTAAGAAACAGCGCTCTTAACCGCTCGGCCACGGGGGCCGCCGAATGGTTAAGAGCGCTGATTTCGTTTTTGATCATCTCACCGCTGTGTCAGGTGTGGGTTCGAGCCCAACACGGGGCACATGTGAGACAAGCCAAGTTCTGCTTGTGGGTGTAACGTGTGGTTTTTCTCGAGGTTCTATCGTTTTTGCCCCGACTGATTGGTCTGTCACATATGAGCTAAAACACTCTTGAAATGGACATAAAGCTGATTCAAAAAGAAAGCTGATACTGTCACGCAGGAGACTAGTTATGACCAGGAATTAACACAATGTATAATCAATGTAAATGGAGATGTTTCCTAACCAAACTTTTATACATTTGGCTCTATTTGGATAATACTAATCTTTGTGTCGACTATCCTGTTGAAAGTTGCACAATTACAGTGTTTTGCTTTGGCCCTATTTTGCAAAATCTAAAGGGTAACTGAAGAGGCTGAAGTAGATGAAACCGCGTAATGGCTCATCCCAAATGAGCCTGTGCATGAGAAAACCAACAATTTGAGTTTCAGACCAGGTCCGACACAAACCAGGCTGTACAATCACAGAAGCAGGCTAGAAGCTTGAAATTTCGGATTTAAGAAGAAGAGAGATTGTACTATCCGTGTAGCGAAAACAAAGGCGCTGATCAGCTTCGCGGTCACCTCGAAGCTGATCTGCGGCTTTGTTTTCGCTTATGCAAATTGTTGGTTTTCTCATGCACAGGCTCAAATCTCATTAATATGCTCACTGTCTTGCAAGGTCTCAATTTTATTTTGTTTGCTTTTACTGCAGCTGGTGTTGTGCCGTGTAGCAGCCCTGAAAAGTATCCCCGTTTATCATCCAAAGTGCAAATTCATTTTCTAATCAACGTTTTTGTACATTTTGGCTTTATTTGGAAAATACTAGTCTTTGTATTGACTATCCTGTTGAAAGTTGCACAATTACAGTGTTTTTCTTTGGTCCCATTTTGCCAAATCCAAAGGGTCACTGAAGACGCTTAAGTAGCCGGCCATCCCATTTATGATTAATATGCCAACTGATCTTAAAGGACCTCAGTTTTATTTTTCTTCTCTTGTCTGGGAGGTCTGTATTTTCGACGAAATTTTAAAAAATTAACACTCGAATTGATAACAACAATATCAGCACAAAATTTATAATATAGCCCATCGAGAAGAAAAGTGTTTATACATTAGATTAAAAAGTCTATAAATTTCATATTTACGATATATAAACACTCGTCTGATAAGTAATTTATGAACAATCAGTTGTAAAACAAGAAAGCTTCTCCATTGAATAAGAGAATTTATTTCAGATTCATAACTTGTGATAAGAACATTGGATGTTTTGTAATTATTTTAACGTTTTAAACATAAATTGTAAGTTTGGTTATTGCTGATCAAGCACATTTTGAGCCTGAAAGTATAAATTTCGTATTGTTGCGCTGTATTTATTCGTGGATTGTGTTTGGTCTATCCTTGGAAAGAACACAGAAAATACGCCGCTACAAAACGAAATATAGCAAGAATATTGTGTCATTCTGGATTTTGGTATCATGCATTGGAATTACGAAACCACGCCCATGCAATATACAGAGACTTCTAAAGTTGTAAAATATGAAAATTTTCAGTAGAAATTTCTTGTTATTTTTCTTATTTTTGCTCAAACATAGATTGTGGGTACACGTTAGAACCGCACGAGTACCCACAATCTATGTCTTGGCGCAAAAATAAGAAGAATAGGTATACCCCTGCATACCCCAGTTTTACTATACAAAAGTGGGGTATTAGGGGGTATTTATTTCACAGACATGTTTTCCTGATGGCAATATGGGATATCCTTCTGAGCTTCAACTAAATAAGGCTAATCGGCCTGAGACCAAGGCCCCATTTCTGGTCAAGATTGCATTTGTCTATTTCTAATGGTTTTGTTTCATCCGAGATCTATGACAAACGTGATGATTTTGAATTTGATATTGTAAATTTCCCATGGGTGCACCAGACTCACCGGTGAGATGATCGAATAAGTTAGCGCGTTAATGAAATGAAATCGGCGCTCTTAGCCACTCGGCCAGGGATGCCGCCGACTTAGATTAGACAACCATTCTGTATTCAGATTTTGAACATGTTGAATGGCTTCACATCATTTAGCCCATTTTGACGAATGGATTCTCCCATCATAATCAATTGGATGAGTCCACTTTCATGTTTAGGGGTGTTAGATGTGATTTTTATTTTTTATCTCATTTTTTGATGAAATTCCTCTAAGCAAACAGAAAAGCCCCAGATGTGACGCCGCAGAACGCGGCGTCACATCTGGGGCTATTCTGCCTTTGCCTATGTCCCATAAAAATGACGCCAGGCTTATAATGATGAGTTAATGAATAAGATATCTGGTCCATTGTACATCTTTACATTTCACTTTCAGCAATATGGCTTCAGGTGACGGGCCACCGACAACAGCTCGAGGGACCTCTGATGAAGTTTTCAATTTCGAATGCAGCATTTGTATGAAAGAAGGAAAGCGGCGTATACAAGCGAAAAGTCATTGTAAGCATTGCGGTGAATATCTGTGCAATTCTTGCGTAAAGGCTCATGGTCACTTTCCTGCTTTGAGAACTCATACATTGGTCCTAATTGAAGATTTACATAATATATGTGGACTTCGCAAAGATGACGAAAAGCAAGGGACCAACTCTTACTGTAAGGACTATGAGTCAATGTCAGGTTATCATTGCAGAGATCCAAGTGATAAATTTCGGGATTCTCAAAATGATATAATTGTATCCAGAAATGCAGATTTTCAATATGATACAACAGTCCCTTGTGATATCTCTGTTCAGTTAGGTCAGTTATCTACAAAACCTTCGGACATAGATGCAGATGCGAATGCTGATGTGTGTAGCGAGAATAAACCATTACACTTATTAACACAAGATAGTGGCGTTGATTCTTCATCGCGACAGTTTACCAAACCTTCTTCCACTGAGCCTCAGACGGTTCAACGGGAAATCAGTAATGTACGAGTATTCTCAAACATTAAGAATGTTAAAGTAATGAGTGTCAATAGAACAGATCCTGACAGAGTTTGTGATATTAAGGGATGTTGTTTCATGCCAGGAGGTGAACTGGTTGTATGTGACTATGGTGAAATCAGATTGTTAGACCGTTCCTTCTCGGCGGTGGACAATCGTGAATTATGTGGGAGTCCCCATGATGTTGCAGTCGTAGATAACAATAATGTTGTAGTTGCTATGCCTTGGCAGAAACAACTACATTTCATACAAGTGTTACCTACTCTGAAAAAAGGTCACACTATAGACATCGGTATAGAAAGTTGGAGTGTTGCTGCAGCAGCAGGCAAAATCTTCGTGCCTAAGTTGGGTTATGGGACGGGTGAAATTGGATTATATGACTCCCAAGGAAGGGAACTTGAACCTTTACAGGACATAAGGCCAGACTTCGGTAGCCGCTTTCAGGATGACTATCCCAGCAGGCACATGAAGTCAGAATGACGTCAGATCGACGTCGATGCGACGTCATGACGTCGCATCGCCGTTGATATGACGTCATTTTGACGTCATGTGCCCGCTGGGTATATTGCTGTCAGTAGATCCGGTGACAAAATATTTTTGTCTGAACGTGACACTGTAAGCTGTGTTACAAGGGATGGGGAGATAGTATATCGATATAGTGGCGAAGGTTTTTGGCTAAAAGGGTTATATGATGATGACAATGAAAATGTTATTGTATGCTGTAGCTGGGACAATAGCACGACTGTTAAAATTATAACAGCAGCTGGCAAGAACCATAAGATAATTCAGAATACCAAGGATGGTATCTCTAATCCACATTGTGTAAGTTTTAGACCAAGTGACAGATCTCTTGTTGTTGGCTGTCACGGAAGGAAGAATCTGTTCATCTACAAACTGTCATAATATTCCTAGTGACTCGAGCTTTATTTTTGTCTCAGTCATTTGATGATTTTCCATTATATATCATAAAAAACATTCGTTGTTTTGTACCATTACGTAAACTTGCCCAATGCAATATACAGAATGTTTTTTTCATATGTGAAGACTAAAGAATGAAAATTTTCAGTAGATTTTTCTTATTTTTGCTCAAAACATAGATTGTGGGTACACGTTAGAACCGCCTCCGCCAGGCGGTTTTAACGAGTACCCATCCCATAATCTATAGTTTGTAACAAAAATAAGAAAAAAATAGTTATACCCCTGAAAACCCCACCAGTTTTTTTTTTTTTTTTTTTTTTTTATATAAGATTGGGGTTTAAGGATTATACCTTTCATGGACACGTTTTCCTGATGTTTTATCTATCCTGTCTTTTTCTTGCACTTTTTTTTTCTCAAATTCATATTGTGTGTTATAATTCTTTAATTGAACCATCCTCGATTTAAACCAGAATAGTGCATGGAATGCTTAGGCCGTGATATACTTTCTAACATCAGCAGTGTGGGTGAATCTTAGTTTATTTGGTTTTGGAACGAAATACGGCTAGGCGTATTGAATCAATTTTGAAAACCCTAGACGTTTTATGCGTCTAATAGAACGAAAAGGGTTATTCCGCCAAAAAGGTTACGTGAAGATATCGCCGAAATCTGTAGTTTGTTTGTAAAGATACACATTGAGTAATACCGTCCGGATCAGCAATACCTGCTGTACAATGAGATCGTGTCACTAGACACTATTGCCGACGGATCAGCCTCCCACGTCTGTTGGTATGTTACAGTCTGTGGCCAACAGTCTCCAGTGCTTTCCCTGTAATCCACTGATCCGCATGCATTCCCCATGTCCAGACAAGCTTGCTTGCAGTCGGCCAAGTTTAAAATGGCATTGAAGTGGTTGTAGCTCGCAACAGAAATGTTCTCGTACAGTTTAAATGTACTGCCGTAGTTGTCACATTCTGTAAAAATAAACATTATAAATGGAATTATTTCAGCGTAATATACCGAGTCCCACGTCACACATGAACTATTAGATGCGAAAATGAGCCGTGACGCGAGAAAACGAACAATGTGACTTCCGACCAGGAATTATATTTTCCTTTTGGCCCTTTGAGATCAGCCAGGGTATTCTGAGAAATCAGAGATTCATTATCGGTTAAGATTCATTTTCTAACCAACGGTTTATATGTTTGGCTCATTTTGAATAATTGAGGCTTGTAGGATACGGGATATTGGCCCTTTTTTAAGGGATACTGGGATATTTGTGTTTTTTATTCTGGGATATGGGATATTCAGGAATATTGGGATATGGGATATTGGAATTTATTTTGGGATACGAGTTAAATTAATTTTGGGATATGGGATATTTTGGACAGTTTATTTTGGGATATGGGATATTGCCTACCCCCTAACCAAGCCTCATAATTCTAGTCTTTGCATCGACTGGCCTATTGAAAGTTGCAAAATTATGGTATTTCTCTTTGGCTCCATTTTGCCAAATCTAAATGGTCACTGAAGAAGTGGGAATTCTTTCTGACTGCGCCTTTTCCTGATCGTTGCCTACTTGTACCTTTTTAGATTCTTTTTCTAACCAACAGTTTGGTATATTTGGCTCTATTTGGTAAATACCAGTCTTTTTATCGACTATTCTGTTGAAAGTTGCACAATTACAAAGTTTCTCTTTGGCTCACTTTCGCAAAATCCAAAAGGTCACTGAAGAGGCTTAAGTAGTCGAAACCGCGGTATGGTCCATCTCTTTACTCATTAATATGCTCAATGCTCTTAAGGAATCTCAGTTTTATTTTTATTTGCTATTACCGCAGCTGGTACTGAGCCGTGTGGCGACCCTAAAAAGTCTCCGCGTACATCATCCGTAGTGCAGATTCTATTTTCGTGTTTGGTCCTTGGAGATCAGCGAGGGCATTCTGAGAAATCAGAAATGTATTATCGGTTTAGATTCTTTTTCTAACCAACGTTTTATGTATTTGGCTTTTTTTGTATAATACTCCTTAATATGATCGCTGCTCTGAGGGGATAACAGTTTTATTTCTATTTACTACAGCAGCTGGTGTTGTGCCTAGCAGGTCTCCCCGTACATCATCCATAGTTGGTCTGTGAATGGTCTGTTAATTGTTTTTCATATAAAAATACATTTTAGTGCTTAGAAATTAAAGCAGACCTTTATCGCAGGACCTTGTAGCATTGTTGTATGTCGTCGTACTGTCACAAAAACAAATATTATCCAGACAAATACTGTTGATTTCGAAGCAATCCGAATCATCATTGCAGCTGTCTCCGACAGTCGTCACTGAAAATGAATAAAAATGTTACATTACGAAAACTTTCCCATGCAATATATAGGGATTTTTTTCAGTACCAAAAATTGAAAATTTCACCAGAAAAATGTTGATATTTTTCTTATTTTTGCTCAAAACATAGATTGTGGGTACACGTTAGAACCGCCTCGCTGAGGCTGTTCTAACGAGTACCCACAATCTATTTTTTGGAGCAAAAATAAGAAAAATAGGTATACCCCTGCATACCCCAGTTTTGCTATATAAAAGTGGGGTTTAAGGGGGTATACATTTCACGGACATGTTTTCCTGATGTTATTGTATGTATTGAGCCCCATAGCAAGAAACTTAATAAGCTAGTTAAAAGTCTGCAGTCATGTTGTCGAACAGAACAGAACAAACATAATTTATTGAACAACCGTGAAGATACAAAGTGCATAGACGTAAACATGATGGGAAAACGTTAAAACGATGTGCCCTTTGCTATTTTGCCTTTTTCATTTGTTAATGTACATCTGAAATTGTTCAAGTTTTGAAAACACAAATAATTTAATAATTTATGTACAAACTGTTCTTTACTTTCTAATTCAGAAAATGAATAGCCACAGTTCATGTTTTCGTTCATAAATAACAGAGTTATAGGCATTTGAATTTCTTAAGTGCATATTATATGACGTTAATTGAACGAAAAATTATAAGTTATCCAAACGGCTGATATCAATCACTAGTGAAAATATCAACATCAGTGAAAATATCACTTATATTTATTTTTGAAATACATTGATTTCTCTGCTACATATATAAAACATACTGAGGAGCCCATATTAATCCAAATACAGATTCTAGTTTAGCATACGGTCCATGCTGCCTTAAATACAATAGTGGCATACGATGCTGGCTCTGTTTAAATTATGACAGAATGACTAAAAAGGTACAAGTGGACAATGATTGGGATTACAAACCTTTTTGCAACTGATACAAACTGGATGGTTATTTAAATCTCAGGATAATTTCAGAATAAGATGTGTGCGTGTATTTATACTGACAAAGAAACTGCTTACCCGTTTTTGCAAGTGTTTGCCATCCCGCATCTTCAATCCAGCCATCTTGAATTACTTTGACTTTAAGGTCGCTCTGTAAACATTCTTGAGTAATATCATTAAAACTCACAGACCAACAGTCAGACTCCCCTGAGCAGCTGTACCCACATGCTAACACAGTCGGCGATTGCAGTGTGTTGGTAAACACAGTTACCCTCTTGTTGTCGTTCTTAACAAAGTACGTCGACGCTAAACACATCCCGAGACGTACCACAAACGCACAGTAAACGTAGAGGTTTATCATCCTTATAATAATTAACATCATGATAGAATAATCATTTATAAAATTACGGTTTGTCAATATAACGTCATGGGAAAAGGGGATGGCGAAGATACTGAAACAGGCTAGCGGTTTGAACTCTCGAATTAAGAAAGTCTGCGGACTTCAGAATTTTATTTATTTATCAAAAGGTGCGGAAACGGTACATTAATTAACTATGAAGGCGACTCTTGATGACGATCATGCAGGGTTTATCAACACGGCTTCTTCCAGTGCGCAGGTAGATCTACTTGTAATAATGACATATTGGTTTATTACATTCGATTTGTTAAGAATAAATGGAAATGAAACTTAATTGTTTGTTTTGTTCCTGCATTTGCATTGGGAATTAATAGGATCATGTATTTAATGGAATAAATGATTAAAACAGTTACGCTTCAATAAGTGTCCGTTGGTCATAACAAAACCACCAGGAAACATGTCCATGAAAAGTATACCCCTTGAACTGCATAGGTAAACTTGGGATTGAACGGGTATATAATTTTTTCTTTCTTTTTTTATCCAGTACATATACTGCGGGTAGAAGAGCCTCATTGAGCAAGGCGGTTCCACAGATTTACCTGTCTATGTTTTGAGTAAAAATTAGAAAAAAAAAGAAAAAAAAAAATCAATTATTTTTTTTTATTATTTTTTACAAAATCTGTATATTACATCTATAGGCATGTTTCCGTAATGTCATCAGTTAGCAGTTTAAATACTTGTGTTGCACGGTTTTGCGCTTCTTTTATTGATTGATTTATTTGTTTGTTCTTGATGATTCATTGACTAGTTAGAGATTCACCACGAGGACCGAAGAACTTACTAAATGTTATGAACCACTGGAGAAGCTGAGGGTGAGGTTAGGATCCTGGAAAACCGGTTTAAGCCCGCCAGTAACTTTGTGTTACTGATCGTTCCAAGGCGATACTTCTGTGGTGGTTCTTTTTGTTTTATGTCTTGGTGTTTATAATTTTTTGTGCTGTTGGCGCCTTATGTGTGTTTTCATATTTTTAATTAAGTTAAGGTAACTGAGTGGCCACCTATTGGGAAAATAGCTGCTCATTCGGCTTACGATATGTTTCATGGTATAAGTGCCTAATTGTTAGTTTGGTTTTTTCCCACTTCGGTTTTTGGAGTGGGAATCTCTTTCTGATTGCGCCTTTTCCTGATCTTTGCCTACTTTTACCCTTTTCTGACAAGAAACATAAGATAATTCAGAATACCAAAGATTGTATTTCTAAGCCACATTGTGTCAAAGTCAAAGTAAAAATTTATTTTAAGTCGTGTAGTTTAACATTAGCTTAGAATACCTATCAATACAGTGCATTCACAAATTCAAATTACAAGCATATCATAAAAGGTCATAATATTATCATTAAACATACATGTACACTTAAGATATGTCAGTTTATGCACATTTATATATAAAATAAATAAATAGGACATTAGCACTATACCAGGTGATGATTGCAGTAAAAGCCTGTAAATAAAATATAAAGGTTTGATCCTTTGGAAGCAATAAGAACATTCAAAGGGAGATAGTATGGACTATATTGCGCAATTACGGGTAATGAACCCTCATCAGTAGCCCTTTTAAAACCGGCGACGAAAGCCAGACTAATGTACTGTAATTTCGAAAATTTACACGAGAAGTCTAAATCAAAGACACATTCCTAAACGGGGTCAAGCTTAAAAGTATGTTTCTAAACTTGAATGTTTTGAACACTCTAAATATCTTTACTGATCTCAAAGGACCTAAATAAAAATATAATCTGCACTATGGATGATGTACGGGGAGACTTTTTACGGCCGCCACACGGCACAACACCAGCTGCAGTAATAACAAATAAAATATAAATATTGTAAAACTGTTTTAACACTCAATATCACAGACATCACACGAAAGCAGATTGTATGCATTAACAAGCCACCAACCAAGAAGCCTGAGCATAAGATAATTCAGAATACCAAGGATGGTATCTCTAATCCACATTGTGTAAGTTTTAGACCGAGTGACAGATCTCTTGTTGTTGGTTGTCACGGCAGGAAGAATCTGTTCATCTACAAACTGTCATAATATTCCTAGTGATTTGAATTTTAGTTTTTTCTCAGTCATTAGATGATTTTGAATCATAATAACATTTGCTGTTTTACTTGTACCATAACGAAAACTTGCCCATGCAATATATAGATTTTTTTCATATGTAAAAAATGAAAATTTTCACTAGATTTTTTCCCCTATTTTTTCTTATTTTTGCTCAAAACAAAGAATGTGGGTACACGTCAGAACCGCCTCCGCCAGGATACCCATAATCTAGATTTTGGAACAAAAATAAGAAAAATAGTTATACCCCCGAAATCTATATAAAATTGGGGTTTAAGGAGCATACCTTTCATGGACACGTTTTCCTGATGTTTTATCTATCCTGTCTCTTTCTTGCACTATTCTTCTAAAATTCATATATTGTGTGTTATAATCCTGCAATTGAACCATCGTCGATTTAAACCGTAGAAGTGCATGAAAGGCTAAGGTTGTGACATACTTTCTAATTGTAGATCTTTGTTTCATTTTGTTTTTGGTGAATCAATTTTGAAAAAAAAAATAAACACAAAAAAACTAGGCGTGCTGTGCGCCTAATAGAACAAATAGGGTTACTCTGAACAGATTTTTGTAGCTATATCGCCGAAATCTCTAGTTCGTTTGTAAAGATACACATTGGGTAATACCGTCAGGATCAGCAATATCTGCTGTACAATGAGATCTCGTCACTAGGCACTATTGCCGACGGATCAGCCTCCCACGTCTGTTGGTATGTTACAGGCTGAGGCCAGCAGTCTCCGGTGCTTTTCTTATAATCCACTGATCCGCATGCATTCCCCATGTCCAGACAGGCTTGCTTGCAGCCGGCCAAGTTTAAATTGGCATAATAGTGGTTGTAGCCCGTGATAGAAATGTTCTCATACAGTGTAAATGTACTGCCGTAGTTGTCACATTCTGTAAAATAAACATAATAAATATTTCAGGATAACATATCCTTGAAATGTAATCCACGTTATACCCGACTTTTATATAGTAAAACTGAGGTTTACCTATTTTGTTAGTTTTGATCCCATACATAGAATGTGGATACTCGTTAAAACTGTCTCGGCAAGCCGGTTCTAACGTGTACCAGAAATTATCATTTTTTTAAACTGAAAATTTTCTTTTTTTTTTTTTTTTTTTTTTTTTTTTTTTTTTTTTTTTTTTGCAACAATAAGAAAAATTTTCGTAATGTAATTCTTTCAGTATACACCACAGGAAACTTCTAACGCATACACTTTTGTTTTGGCATTTTCTTGAAAACTAGGTATTTGATTTAAAAACAATTTTGGAAATGATTAGAAGAGTGTGCATGCCACTTTTCATAGAAATCATACACAAATTAAACAATTAAATTATTACAGTTTGAAGTGAAAACTTTAAAAATCGAAAGTCACAAATTAGAAGGCATTTCTAAAAAAAATCGATACGGAATCAACATTCCAAAACAAAATAAAACAAATTTGTCAATGTAATCAAGTTTATTACATTTTTAGAGACACGCATTTTATTTCCAAAAATTAATTAAAAGTCTGAAATTCCATCATTCATAAAATCATTGCAAAAAAAATCGCAAATAATTATTCCGAACATCCACCTTACAATTTAGTCAATAAATACAAACATGAAACATGGCGTTACAAAGTCCCTCCTTGCAAGAGTCCTTTAGGTCTTGTGCCATCTTTGTGCTATAGTCGGACCATACTTCGAGTTTTTAGCCTTGTTTTTCATGTAAGGTAAGTTTGCTAAAGGATTTCCAAGAATTGATCAGATGATCGCTTTTTCTGGAATACAAAACATATACCATACGAAATTTCGGTGTACACGTGTAATTAAGTCTTACCCTTGTTACAGAGTAGATATCCCAAGTTTCAAGTGAGCAAAACCACTCGTATGATATGTGTGTGTGTGTGTGTGTGTGTGTGTGTGTGTGTGTGCTTGTGTGTGTATATATGTGTATGTGTGTGTGTGTTTAAAATGTATTTAGCATGGCGAATAAATTACAATTTCTACAATGTGTCTCAACGTAAACAAACTCCTTTTTTGTGACTTTCGATTTTGGCCCTTTCAAGTTTAACAAACTGTATTTTGAAAAAAAAAAAAAAAAAAACACTGCATTTTGATCTGGAATTTTTACAGATCATGTGAATAATTCTAAATTGATAAAATGTATAAACACATCGTGATTTATTTGTATGTCCTTGATGATTCATTGACTAGTTAGAGATTCACCACGAGGACCGAACAACTAACTAAATGTTGTGAACCACTGCAGAAGATGAGGATGAGGTTAGGCGCCTGTAAAACCGGATTAAGCCCCCTCCCTAGTAATTTTAAATGACTGATCGTTCCAAGGCGATGCTTCTGTTTTTGCTCTAATTGTTTTGTAGTTCGAGTCGAATATTGTGCTGTTTTAGCCTTATGTACGTTTTAGCTCACCTGAGCCGAAGGCTCTCAGGTGAGCTTATAGGATAGGAAGGCACCCATCGTCCGTCCGTCCGTCGTCGTCGTCGTACGTCGTCATCCATCATTTTCAAAGATCTTATTCTCTGAAACCGCTTCGCCAACCAAAACAAAATTTTATATGAAGCATCTATAGGAAGGGAAAACAATTGTGTATATAAGAAATCCAGGTCACATGATCAAGATGGCAGCCATGCCCATATATGGTAAAAACCCTTAAAAATCTTCTACTCCGGAACCGGTGAACCGATTTCAATGAAACTTGGAATGAAACATTTATGACTCGGATACTACAACGTATATATTAATCATGACCCTGCGATGACCTTGACCTATTTCACAGCAAGGTCAATTTTGGAAACATTGGCTTTTACATGGAAAAAAGTGAAAACTATTGATCTTTTGAAAACTATTGCAGCCTGAGACCTGAAAAGTGGATATATGCAATCAACTAATGGATTAGATGAAGGTATATGATTAATTTAGGTCAAGGTCATCTCTTGACATTGGCCGGTCTGTCAAGAATTTCTTATCTGAAACCACTTGGCCAATCAAAGTCAAATTTCATATGAATCATCTATAGGAAGTTGGAACCTATATGTATATAAATAATCCAGGTCACATGACCAAGATGGCCGCCATGCCAATTTATGGTAAAAACCCTTAAAAATTTTCTTCTCAAGAACAGGTGAACCGATTTCAACGAAACCTTGCATGAAGTATGGATGACTCAAGTACTACAATGTGTATATAAATCATGGCGCTGTTATGACCTTGACTTATTTTACGGCAAGGTCAACATAGGTCACCAATGCATTTGAACAGGGGAAAACTTTTAAAATGTCATTTAAAGTGAAAGTCTTGCAGGAAATGGGCAGTAGGACTGAATATTGATGATTCTGAAAAAAGGTCCCCAGGGCTTATATGCCCCCAACCCGGGGCAATATAAATGTTTATCTTCATAATATTCAAACATCTTCTCCTCTGAAACCACTTGGCCAATCAAGGCAAAATTTTATGTGAAGCATCTACAGGAAGGGGTAACCAATATGTACATATATAATTCAGGTCACATGACCAAGATGGCCGCCATGCCCATATATGGTAAAAACCCTTCACAAATCTTCTTATCCGGAACCGGTGGACCAATTTCAACGAAACTTGGCCTGAAGTACTACAATGTAGATATGAATCATGACCCTGTGATGGCCTTGACCTATTTTACGGCAAGGTCAACATAGGTCGCCAATGCATTTGAATGGAGGAAAACTTTTAAAATGTCATTTAAAGTAAAAGTAGTGCAGGAAATGGGCAGTATGACTGAATATTAATGATACTGAAAAAATCGGATCCCAGGGGTTCATCTGCCCCCACTCCGGGGCATTATACACGTATATTACCATAATATTCAAACATCTTCTCCTCTGAAACTGCTAGGCCAATCAAAGCCAAATTTTATGTCGAACATCTATAGAATTGGGGACCAAGATGGCCGCCATGCCCGTATATGGTAAAAACCCTTCAAAAATCTTCTTCTCCGGAACCGGTGGACTGATTTCAAAGAAACGTGGCATGAAGCATTGATGGCTAAAGAACTCAAATGTGTATACAAATCATGACCCTGTGGTGGCCTTGCCGATTGTTCGACAAGGTCAACATAGGTCGCCAATGCATTTGAATGGGGATCTTTTTTAAAATGTCATTTGAGGTGAAAATCTTGCTCGAAATGGGTAGTAGGACTGAATATTAATGCTTCTGAAAAAAAAACAATTGGACCGAAGGGCTCATATGCCCCCACCCCGGGGCATTTTACATGTATATTACCATAATATTCAAACATCTCCTCCGAAACCGCTTGGCCAATTAAAGCCAAATTATATGTGAAGCATCTATAGTATAAGGGGAACCAATGTACATATTAATAATTTAGGTCGCGTGACCAAGATGGCAGCAACGCCCATATAATTATATGTTAAAAACCCTTCAAAAATCTTCTTCCCCTTCAGAATTTCTTTCTGATTGTGCATTTTTCTGATCATTGTACCTTTTTATCTTTAGAAGCAGAAAATCAAATATTTTTAGAGTAATTGAGTTTTTATAAAACATTGTTTACTGTATGAGTTGGAAGTTTCCATGTTTACTGTATGCGTTGGAAGTTTCCATAAGTATAGTCCCACGTCACACATTAACCATTATACATGTAGATGTGAAGGAAGTAAATGAGCTGTGACGCGAGAAAACGAACGATTCAGACCAGGTCTGACATTTATAAACCAGGCTGTACAGGCAAAATGATGGCTAGAGGCTGCAAATTTTGAATGTAGAAAGAAGAGAAACTGTTCTATCACTGTGCTTTGACACAATTCATACTGTACAAGCAAAAAATATGGCTAGAAAATGTACTATCACTGTGGCGAAAACAAAGGCGCTGACCAGCTTCGCGGTTACATATGTTTTGCATATGGTAACCTTTGTTTTGTTTTAATGATGTGGCTCATTCATTTTATGTGTTACACCATCAAAACAGGCATGATATTCATATTCTTAACGATAAATATGTGACGGTGGCATATGGCGTAAGAATGATACAAACAACACATTAAGGAAGATTAAGTCTAAAGCCCTTGGTGGCGGTTCATTAGGAGCAAATGAAATGAGGATTTTTAAGTCTCTCATCAGAACAGAAACCAGAGGACCAATGGTCCTGTGACCGCTCGCCTGAGATCTGTTGTATATACCAATAAACATGTTTGAATATTTAGGAAAATAATTAATCCCAGTTAAAAGGCAGATGAGGTCCTGGTGCCATTTTTTTTCTTCAGAATAATCAATATCCTGTCCGTATGCCACTTTCCTGCAAGTATTTTTTCCCTTCAAATGACATTTTAACAGTTTCACCCATTCAAATGCATAGGCGACCCATGTTGACGTTGTCGTAAAATAGGTCAAGGTCATCACAGGGTCATGATTTATATATACATTGTAGTACTTTAGCCATCGGTGCTTCATGCCAAGTTCTTTTTTTAAATCAACCAACGGTTCCGGAGAAGAAGATTTTTGAAGTGGTTTTACCATATATGGGCATGGCTGCCGACTTGGTAATATGACCTGGATTATTTATATATACATTGGTTACCCCATCCTATAGATGCTTCACATAAAATTTGGCTTTCTTTGGCAAAGAAGTTTCATAGGAGAAGATGTTTGAATATTATGGAAATATACATGTATACTGCCCCGGTGTGGGGGCATATGAGATCCTGGGGATCAATTTTTTTCAGAATCATTAATATTCAGTCCCACTGCGCATTTCCTACAAGACTTTCACTTTAAATGACATTTTAAAAGTTTTACCCATTCAAATGCATTGGCGACCTATGTTGACCTTGCCGTAAAATAGGTGGTCAAGGTCATCACAGGGTCGTGATTTATATACACATTGTAGTACTTGATTCACCAATACTTCATGCCAAGTTTCGTTGAAATTGATCCACCAGATTTTTGAAGGGTTTTTACCATATTTGGCATTGCGGCCATCTTGGTCATGTGACCTAGATTATTTATATACAATTAGATTACCCATTCCTATTGACGCTTCACATAAAATTTGGCTTTGATTGGCCAAGCGGTTTCAGAGGAGATGATGTTTGAATTTTATGGTAATATACATGTACATGTATATTGCCCCGGGGTGGGGGCATATGAGCCCCTGGGGTCCAATTTTTTCAGAATCATTAATATTGAGTCCTACTGCCAATTTCCTGCAAGACTTTCACTTAAAATGACATTTTAAAAGTTTTCCTCATTCAAATGCATTGCGACTTATGTTGACCTTGCCGTAAAATAGGTTAAGTTCATCTCAGGGTCATGATTTATATATACATTGTAGTACTTGAGTCACCCATACTTCATGTCAAGTTTCGTTGAAATCGATTCACCGGTTCTGGAGAAGAAGATCTTAAAGTGTTTTAACCATATGTGGGCGCACCGGCCATCTTGGTCATGTGACCTAGATTTTTTATATACACTTTCGTTCCGTTCCCCCTTCATATAGAGGCTTCCTTTAAAATTTGGCTTTGATTGGTTAAGTGGTTTCAGAGGAGAAGATCTTTGAAATTAAGGACGGAGGACGGCGGACGACGACGGACGGACGCCGGAGCTAGGCCATCCAATAAGCTCACCGTGTGAACGTTAGGCTTAAGTGAGCTAAAAACGAATCTGCAAGCCATCGACAACAGCGAACAGAATAAAATGCATTTCTAAAGTAATAAAAGTGCGAAAATGCCTTGACGAATTCGGACACAAGTTCCTAATAACCATTGCACACTGGATGCAGAATATCATTCTACACTATAATTAATGAGATTTGTTAAAAAGTAGATATTCAATAACAGCAATGTTGTTTCCACTGTGATAGATGGTTTGTGTGTGGTTTGTTGTATTATATATAAAATAAAGTGCTTAGAAAATAAAACCCACCTTTATCACATGACCTCGTGGCTTCGTTATATTTCGTCGTACTGTCACAAAAGCAAATATTGTCCAGACAAACACTATTGATTTCGAAGCAATCTGAATCAACAGTGCAGTTGTCACCGACAGTCGTCACTGAAAACGAAAATATAAGCCACCTCGTGGGAAAACCAACAATGTGGTTTCCGAACAGGTCCGACACAAACCGGTCTGTACAAGCACAGAAAAGAGCTAGAAGCTTGGAATTTTGGAGTTAAGTAGAGGAGGAATTGTAATATCCGAGTAGCGAAAACAAAGGCGCTGATCAGCTTCGCGGTTACCGCGAAGCTGATCTGCGTCTTTGTTTTCGCCTATGCAGATTGTTGGTTTTCCCATGGGGCGGCTAATATGTTATCATTGTATATTTTGAGTCCCATAGTCATGATAGTCAGAAAAAGAATGAGCTGGTTAAATGTCTACAGCTATGTTGTTAAACAGAACAGAAAATGTACACAAGGCCGCCGTCACCGGTGCGGCAGGACCACGGTTTTTGCTGAATATGCTATCAGCTGTACCACGCTTTTTTTTACCTTCACAGTCTTGCTCGGCTGTTCTTGATATATATTTAGTCACGCCACCATTCGAATCATGTCTTATTAATGAACGATAACTTATCAAAATCAGTGGCAAATGTGCGAAAACTAACAGCACAGGAAGGTTTTTTTTATCAAATCGTGAGGATAGAAAATGCGTAGACGTAAACATGATGAAATAACGTTAAAGTGATGTACCCATTCCTATTTTCCCTTCTGTTAACGCACATGTGACAAATACACGGAATGGTAAACGTTTTGATCATGTTAAACCACAGGTCTTTCACCATGAAAAGTTATTTACATACTGAATAGAGCATATTTATCAAAATACTGATTCTAGATGACGAAAGGTGTAAATACGATAATGGCATATAATGCTGACCCATATTACAACACTAGAAACAACATGAAAAATAAACATTTTGTCCTTACATGGAATTTAACCTAAACTAAATCATTATCGTTTTTGAACACAAATTAACTGATGGTGATCAGCAGCATAAATGTTTACGATGTTTCTTAGTTTTACAAAACTGAACAATTTACAATA
This sequence comes from Rugalucina vietnamica, assembly GCA_964017185.1. Lineage (NCBI taxonomy): Eukaryota > Metazoa > Mollusca > Bivalvia > Lucinida > Lucinidae > Rugalucina > Rugalucina vietnamica. Next base: position 31,654,618 of record OZ024878.1, on the reverse strand, counting down.
TAAGAAAGTACAATAATATTGGACGTTTATTAAGGTTTTCAGATAAAGGTAAGTTACTTGTATAAAGCCATTTCTTGTTTTGTCAGCCATATTTTACACCATCTTGAAATTATAAAAACTACTAAATCTAACAAGAGCCTCAAAAGAAGCACCTTAAAGAACTTTATCCCCAGCAGAATATGACACCCAAGTTTATCATGTCAGTTGTAAAAGAACATTTTTGCACCAAAATGACCTTTGACCTAAATCTACACTCTTTTGTTATAACAAAATGAAACTGATTTAAAACCATCAAATACAATAGATGTAATTAAGGGGTCATTTTAGCAAATAAATTGAATATGTTTCATAACATAGTGCTATAATGTTGAAATATATGACATTTTGCACTAAGTTGACCTCTGACCTAGTTTTTGGTCTCTGGGGCATTTTCAGACTTGGCATCCACCCTAGCGTGTATTGTTACACATAAAGAAACACATTTACCATGGATGCCAAAATGTACTCGGTAATGCCAACCGAAAAATATTTTGGGCCTTGGGAGGCCAACTAATATGATGCTGACCCTGTTCAGTTTAAAATAAATTAACACGACGTTATCGTTTTCCCATTGAACCTAATGGAAACGTCACCGTGTGCAAATTAACAATAGTTCACTGTAAACAAAATTAGGCGCGTAAGGTGGTGTTTTTGTGACCTTGCACATAAACATTCATGTCAACCGAGAACGAGTCCACTGGAAAACATTTTAAAGTGTAAGCATTTATTTATTAGTCGTGTTAGAATCGAAATAATTTTACTTTACGCGAATTATTTTTCATTAACGCGCGATGTTGTCGGGCAGATGCGATATTTAATTCACTCCGGCTGCGCCGTCGTGAATTAATACATCTCAGTCTGTCCTCCAACATCCCGCGTTAATTAATCACGATATTTCATCGTAAAGAAAAATTATTTCTTAAATAAATTATATTTAAGAAACTAATAGTTCACTTTTTGGAGGTCAATTGTAAAGAAGAACAAATATTTATATTGATTTTCTGATAACTGACCGAATTAATACGTCGCAATCTGCCTAGATCAGCTGGCTAACCTGCACTCCGATACACTTCGTGACCTCGCTCCTCTTCCGGTATGAAGAGGTCTAACGGAATACCGATGGAAATATTCCGTCTACAATCTGCCCTCCGACATCCCGCGTTAATCACGATAGTTCGCCGTAAAGTAAAATTATTTCTTAAATGACTACAAGCATTTTGCAAATGATACGAACAACATAACATTGTTGTGCGTGTAAAAACTGACAAAGAAACTGCTTACCTAATTTTGTAAATGTTTGCCACCCCAAGTCCTCAATCAAGCTATCTTGAATAACTTTGACTTTAAGGTCACTCTGCAGGCATTCTTCAGTGGTATCCCCAAAACTCGCAGACCAACAGCCAGGGTTCGTTGAGCAAGTGGATGCACAAGCTGACCTAGACGGCAACTGTTCTATGTTGATAAACGTTGAGACTTTCTTGTTGTCGTTTTTAACAAAGTATGTCGAGGTTAAACCCACCCCGAGACGTACCACACACGCGAAGAAAATATAAAGGTTTATCATCTTGATGTGAATTAGACTGTCAATATTTTTAAATATCAATGTGTCAATTTATCGTCATGAGAATGCTAAAGGCGCATGCTAAAGTCTTAAATGTCCGATGTAAGGAAGTATTCGAACTAGAATGAAGCGAAATAAGCGTTATGATCACCTGCAATACACAGATGCCCTTGATTTTGCATACGTTACGGTTCCCATGTGCAGCACCAACATGCTTCTTCCAGTGCTAATTGGGAGGCAAATTATGATTGCCAATTTGTTCATGATTGTCGATGCGTTAAGGACCGATGGAAATTAAACTTTATCGTTCGTATTGTTCCTGCAATGGCATTGGGAATTAATAAGGTCTCGTGTACTTATTTAATAAATAATTAAAAGATTGAAGCTCAGTAATATTCTCCGGGGTCGTAACAAAACAAAGTTTCATTTGTGCACACTGATTGCCTAGCTAACTGACGATATATAGTTATATATATACGACGAAGGGAAGACGATGGTTTTCCTAAAATTGAACAATAGATCCAAAAACATTTGTATTTCATCAATTACATGTACAATGTAATTAAAGTCTAAAACCTTGTCTCTACTGCTTTTTCGTAGAAAATTATTGCATTGAGGATGGGATTTTTTACCGTCAAAATCTTGGTCTTAATATATCATAAAAGGACCTGCAAACATTTTGAAAATCGGTGAGCAAATCAAGTTTTTTATGGCCAAATGAATTTGAAAAGTAATTTTGCGTTGGCAAGGGAGATAATCGATGTTCATGAAAAAGCTTATTTCTTTAGAAAAAAATACTTGAGCAAGAGGATTTTGTCTCACGTATGTCATTTGTGCCATTTTATTATGATTTCGAGCGATTAGCATAAATGATCAATCGAGTCAAGAGAATATTTAATCTCTATTTAAACAGTTGCAAGTTATCTGCGACAAACCATTATCAGACACAAGGAAACACACTTTAAATGCTTTATGATTACAAGAATGATATGTTGTCTTTCCTGATTAAGATCTTTTCATCATGTTCGTCGTTTCATTTAAAAACTTGATAGATAAAGAAATCTTTTCATTTAATTTTGTTTACGAGTTTTGGCAACATTTGAAAAATTGTGTGAATTAAAGCAGAAACACGTTGGAAACCATTTTACAAATTTTGCATACGCAGTCTTATCAATAACCTGCGATTATACAATCGTGCGATTGATTTCGATTCAGTGGGACCGCACTTTTAGAATCGATCATGGAAATTAAACTGTATACCATCATAATTTGCTTCTCCATCAGCACAGGAAGAAACATGTTAGTGCTACATACATGGACCTTAATGTAAGTTATTTTGAGCACAGGGATCTCCATCGTCGGGCAGCTATCTGAATCTGTGCGTCCTCGTTTTTGATTCATCATGGGAGTTGTCATCATTTACTTTGTTTATTCTTGATGATTCATTGATTAGTTAGAGATTCACCACGAGGACCGACCAACTAACTAAATGTTGTGAATCACTGCGGAAGATGAGGGTGATGTTAGGCGCCTGTAAAACTGTTTAAGCCGCACAGTAATTTTATATTACTGGTCGTTCCAAGGCGATTGTGTGTCCATTTGTCTTATGTTTTGGATTCGAATTTATATGCTGTACGAACCTTATATATGTTTTCATATTACGTTAAGTTTTGGTAACTGAATGACCGCATATTGGGAAAATAGCTGACCATTGGCTTACGATGCGTTTTCTTAGCACATGTATAAGCATTTGATTGTTCATCTAGTATTTCCCACCTCGGTGGGAAAAAAACTAAATAAACTTTCTGATTGCGCCCTTTCCTGATCTTTGCCTACTTGTACCTGTTCATGTTTGAATATGTGGACGCACAGACGGACGGACCCCGACACGATTACCATCATATAAGCTCACCCTGTTGGCCTTTGGCTCAGGTGAGCTAAAACACAAATTTATGATGAAGCGTTATATATATAGTAGAGCGTCTGTAAATCTAATAAAATAAATAAAAATGGCCGCCGTCCGTAGGTGAACCGAAAATGATAGGGTCGCCTTTGGCGGTAAATAATAGGCCGCTAAATAGCGTCAATGACGTAAAAGGTTTATAGATGCTAAAATTGGCGTACAGAATCGGAAGACCGCGGTGGTGTAATGTTTAGCACGTCTGCCCGGAATGGAGGAGGTCCGTGGTTCGATTCCCGGTCGTGGAACGACCGATTTTTGTACGCTAATTCTGTTTGTTTATATAATTTCCTGTATCGTGCTGTTCTCTGTTTCTTATATATATATGTTGAGATTCAACTTAGTTGATTTGCTTATCTGTGACACAGAAATGACATACTTACTAGGTTAAGAATTTATCAATATTGACATGAGTGGGTGGGGTATGCTAAACAGACATTTACTGTGTTTTTTAATCAGTCAATCAAATGATGATGTGCATTTATTGCTAATAGACGTCACAGATACTAGGAATGACTCAATATAGTTATCTTTTTAAAATTTTATATAACTTGGTTTAGAATTGGAAATGTAACTGGTTTTTATGGGACCCATTTCTTGGAAAATGGAATGCATTTGAATAAAAAATACACAGAGCCTACATGTCTAGGATATATAATCTCAAAAATTAAGGATTATTTTGGGGTCATGGAAATGTATTTCTCTGGGAAAAGTTAGTATAAACATGCTTTTCTGGAAATTTCTCAAATTGGGTAACTTGGGGCGGCTCGTAAGCGCTTATTGTTTGCTGAAAGATGGCATGCCTTTTGGTTCAGGTTCTTATATGATTGAAGTAAATGACTACATCGAAAAATCTGGTTTATTCTTTTCAAAAAGCCCGGAAGTAACTGAAAAATGACTGACTTGCTCTGAGCTGACCACTCATTTCACAATCATGTATACACAAATCCATGTATTTGCATCATATTCAACAGCCCCATGATAAAGCATGCTAAAGAATGTAACATTGTTGACAAAAATAAACAAAACTTTTTTATACAGGTAAATCTTCAAACATGTATATACAGTGACCACACAGAAGTCCTTAACTTCATTATAGCTAATCTATAATACTAAAGGAGCGAATTAGACGCGTAAACTTGGAAACGGTACATTTGACCAGCGTGGTGTGAATATATAGCTCTCGTTGATAATTTCGGTGTAAACGTCTTTTTGTTGTTTTCAGGGTTTTTTTTTAATATTTTGATACGAATAAAATTTTCTACTCTATATTTTCCCAACATCATGTATGTTTTAAGAGCAAACTTCAAAATGCTCGGGTTATAATGAAAGTATATTACGCCCACTGTGATTGGTTAAATGCGCACACGAGACGACACATTGGGTACGTTCGAACTTCTTACCATTGGTAACATTTTACCAATGGTAGACAAATATCGTTCAAAGTTTTACCAATGGTACCATTGTTACCTATATATGGCTGCAAATAATGCAGACAAAATACAGCATGGGTAAATTTACCAACACGTGATTCAATATGACGAGCCTAAAATATTTCATGAATTTCGTAAATAAGCACAATATACATTAAAAAAAATGTGGTGTTTTTTTTATCAATATGATGAAGATATGATAAACATTCCACCATGTGATCTAACAATGGTACCATTGTTACCAGGGTTCAGGGGTTTCTAATTAGTATTGGTAAAAATGTTACCGTTGGTAGATTTGCAGATTTTACCATTTGGAGAACCCCGTACGTAGCCAATTAACACAGAACCGCTCGGCTTTTCGATGTATAAACAACAACAGCAGCAGCAACAATTTTCCAATCAAGCTGTATTTAAAACTGCTCTCATACCCATGTTTTGACACAGTATGTAATCTGCATTTGAATTTACATGGTTGTAGTGGCTTGGGTTCCACAAGTAGAACTCGCCTTGGTCATGTTAAATAGAAGCGCCCACAAGACGGCACAAAGATCAAGAAGTATGTAAAAACCCACGTTTTGACTATTTAATCTGCATTTGAGTTCACATCAGTCAACACAAAAAATGTGTAGTGTTTGGCACACGAGACACCCGGGGGGAGGGATTACTCTGCATTATACGGATGAAAACTTCCTGTCACTCATCCCCCCCCTCCCCAAAAAAAAAAAAAAAAAAAAAAAAAAAAAAAAAAAAAAAAAAAAAAAAAAAAAAAAAAAAAACCCTCTCGAAAGTAAAGATAAATTGCATATATTCAGTATATATATATTTGCCCATGCATTTTACCGAAGGGTAATGGATAAAACAGTGATACATGTATGTACTAATCATTATTTTCTTTCCATTCCCAACATCCTACATGCAGCTTTGAGTGATACTTTCTTTGTAATGAATTGATCTGAAATGTACTGGTGATCGACAATTTAAAAACTGCCTTCCACTAACTGAGTCACTGAAAATTTCAACATCGTATTGCCTAAATGCGACCTTACTTAAAATGCATTGTTTTATAGAAACACAGAACGCCCACGCAACATCAACAAATACATCTTCGCACTTATGTAAAATGAAAATTCCGGGCTCTCTTCTAATAAACAATAATTGAGCCGCATCGAAAACCGGATATTTGCAAATATGCGAAAACAAAGGCGCCTTTGTTCCCGCTACTCGGATAGAACAATTCCTCTTCTATTTATAGCCAAAATTCCAAGTGGCTGTACAGGTCGGTTTGTGTCGGACCTATCGCTGGTTTTCTCAAAAACAGAAGTATACTCAAAAAAGTCATCCTGAACAATAGGAAATATTTTATCAATTTATTTAACTATTAAAGCATTAATCTTTCACAATATGTAGAATCACCTACGATGGTTGGAAAAACATCAAAGTATGCACATGGTAAAAAACATAATTACACTTAACGAATGATGTTTATTATCTGGCATTTATCTTTGTAAAACAAAGCTTAAAATCTGTTTCCTCCGTAACTTCTGCAGAACGATTAAATGAATTGTTTTACGCAAGAAAGAACAGAAGCTATAAAATGCAAGAATTCTTGAATATTTTATTATTATTGTGATGCTCTCGTACAGAGCCCTGAATCAATAACCAAGAACGGACGTAATAACCTCACCCTCTGTACCCGTGATACAATCAATTACCTAACGTCGGAGAATGATACAACTAGACGCGGCGCGTGGCGGAAGATGGAGTCAGGTGAGTTGACGATTATTTTAATTTTACAGGCATTATGCGGGGGAGTTTGGGTCAAGAGTTGGCAGAGAAATAAAGTGTACACACCTCTGTTTGTTTGCCATCAACAGTATTCTAAACAACATCTCCTTGCCACAGAAACAATAGTTTTCTCGGCAGAAAATTCCACCATCGTCACGAAAAATGATTGCATTTGCTAATTTCTCCAATCTTTCGTCACCTATTGACATTTTTAACGTTTCAATATAGACCAAAAGCATTCTGTGGCAAGGAGATGTTGTTTAGAATACTGTTGATGGCAAACAAACAGAGGTATGTACACTTTATTTCTCTGGCAACTCTTGGCCCAAATTCCCCACATAAATGCCTGTAAAATTAAAATAATCGTCAACTCACCTGACTCCATCTTCCGCCACGCGCCGCGTCTAGTTGTATCATTCTCCGACGTTAGGTAATTGATTGTATCACGGGTATAGAGGGTGACCTATTACAAGCCAAACCGTAAGAAAACCAACACTGTAGCACTGAACCGGACCATGTCCTGGTTATCGATCCTCATTTTCCAGTTTATAAACGTCCTACCTCGATTAAACTTTTATTTTTCTGCATTGTCAAAATACACCATCTTTGAAAAATCATATGAGGTCTTATTCATATGAACAAATAATAAATAAAAAAAATCGAGTTATAAAAAAATAAAATATACAATTATCCTAATCATTTCCATGTAAGACATCATTCACATGATCTGCTGTATATTGAATAAAGGTTATTCTGGCCGATAGCGGAAGGGTGAGCCTCCGACGCTTGCTGATATGTCACTGTCCCCGGCCAACATTCGTCCCCGCCAAACTCGAAAGATCCACATGCATTGCCCCTGTCTAGGCAGATTAGCTTGCATTCCATCAATAGCGTATTTTTCATATCGTGGTTATAATGAGTAATCGCAAATCCCTCGTACACTGTAAATGTACTGCCATAATTGTCACATTCTGCAAAATGGATAGAAATGCAAATAAATAAATAAATAAATAAATAAATAAATAAATAAATAACATCAGGATAACATGTCCGAGTAACATTTACCCCCTTATACCAGACTTTTATAAAGAAATAACTGGGGTTTGCAGGGTATGGTATAGATTATTTATGTTTGTAGCAAAGGTGTATACTGCCTGATTGAAGGCAAACCGCCAATGCAACATTGTTTTGTAATTGTAATTGAACACTTCAGTAAACAGGAAAATATTTTAATACTTTAAAACACACACACACACACACACACACACACACACACACACACAGAGAGAGAGAGAGAGAGAGAGAGAGAGAGAGAGAGAGAGAGAGAGCAGTGACCCTATTTCCAAAATGCTTCTTAGACATGCTAGCTATTTTTATCATTACGAAAACTTGCTCATGCAATACACAAAGATTTTTAGAAAAATTAAAATTTTCAGCTGATTTTTGTTTTATATCTTTCTAATTTGTGCTCAAAACATAGATTGTTGGTACACGTTAGAACCACCTCGCCGATCCGGTTCTAACGAGTACCCACAATCTATGTTATGGAGCAAAAATAAGAAAACTAGGTTTTCTCCTGCATACCCCAATTTTGCTAAATAAAAGGGTTCAAGGGGGTATACATTACATGGACATGTTTGCGTGATGATCGTGGGCATGATTATGTGATGATTACATTTTTGACATGCGTAGCGGTTCAAACACGTACCCACAAGATATGTTTTAGCAATAATACCAAAATTAAAGAACATTTTAACTGATGTTGTTTTGTTTTCATTTTCGCGTTGTCCCCAGTAATAACGATAATCGGTATCCCAGGAAAAGTGGTTCATCTTCACTACTGTTTATTGTGCCTGCCCCTCTGTCGTGTTCCTTGCCTTTCGTTTCAGTTGAAACATACCCGGATGGCTACCTTGTTGGAAAAGAGCTAGTCATTCTGCTCTTCGTGTGTATTGTCGGAAAAAATGTTTAGTTGTGGTTTATGTTTTTTCTTTCCACCTGGTCTCTATGTTGTGACTTTAAATTTAATTACATCGATTCCTGGTCCCTCTATTCTTACTTTACAATCTTAAACACCATGGTGTTGTCTTCAAAAAGAACCCACCTTTATCACATGACCTTGTCATTGGGTTGTATCTCGTCGTACTGTTACAAAAGCAAATTCTGTCCAGACAAATACTGTTGATTTCTACACAATCTGAGTCAATCATGCATGGTTGTCCTATAGATGTCACTGCAATTAAATAAACTAATCAGATAAAAGGACAAATGACACGTTTACTAAAAGAAAATCATAAAAATACACTTCCAAAATCACATTTTGTTAAATGCATTTTATTCAAATGTCGTTGAATACGGCTATAGAATGATCACAGCAAGTACGCGTACATACTGCACATGACAAGGAAAACCAAGTAACCATTTAAAATAAAGCTCGTATTGATAAAATGATCTTATCAGTATAGAACTGACAATGACGAAGGCCGTATTTCGATCATCACGCATGCATTGCGATAGATACATGCATTGTATCCTATGTATTGTAATACAATACATCTGTATTTCCATAATTGGAAATTGGATCTAATTGTTTTATGTTAAGGCGTTTAATATTTGTTCTGTTTGTACCTTATTTGCACGTTTTCATATTTAATTTCAGTTTGGGTAACAGAGTGGCCGCCTATTTGGAAATAGCTGCTCACTCGGTTCACGATATGTTTCCATAGTATAAGTACCAGGGGCCAGTTGTTCAAAGCATCGTAATTAGCTTAACGATATCGTTAATACATACATTTGTTAAGCAAATATCAGCTAAAGTAACAAATACACTGTTATTTTTTGTTGAAAAAATGTGAGAATCCTTTGCAGTGCAAAAGATTCTCACATTTTTTCAACAAAAAATAACAGTGTATTTGTAATATTAATGTTTGAAATTTTAACGAAACGTTAACTAACGACGTCGTTAGTTTTGAACAACTGGGCCCAGATTGTTTTAGTTTTTCCCACCTCGGATTTTGGAGTGGGAATTTCTTTCTGATTGTGCCATTTCCTGATCATTGTCTATTTTTACCTTCATTGGCGGGAGATTGTAACGTTAGGTCGCGAGACTGCACACTGATTTCAAGCATCAGAAGAATGAATTGCGTCAAACGTCTCAAGAATGACGTCAAATATCACGAAAATGACATGGAACTTGAGAACGTCGCGCGCCGAATAAGCAAACTTTGACAATGAAATCGCTTATGGTACCTAGTTCAGTTGGTTAAATAAGTTATTTCATAGATTTATTTCATATTATCAATATTACTTAAAATATTACTGTACCATCCTGGCAGAATCTGCTGTGTATAGTAAATGCGTTGCTCTGCTGAATGGCAGTAGGTTCAGCCTCAAACACCTGTTCATATGTCGCTGTCTGTGGCCAGCATTCTCCTTCATCGCTGTAATCTACTGATCCACAGTCATTCCCCATGTCAATGCATTCTTGTTTACATCTATCCAGGCTTAACATCCTCTTATCGATATTGTAACCGCTAATCTTGTAGTGCTCGTGCATGACGAACGCATTGCCATAGTTGTCACATTCTAGAACAAGAGGACCAATGGTCCTGTAAACGCTCACCTGAGAACTGGGAAATGCTACCTAAGCTGACCTTGCCGTAAAATAGGTCAAGGACATCCCAGGTTCATGATTTACCCAAACTTTGTAGAGCTGTATTCATTGATGCTTCAGGCCAAGTTTCAAAATCATAGGGCTTCCGGTTCTGATGAAGAAGATTTATAGTGGTTTTTACTATTTATAGCCATGGCGGCCATCTTGGTTATCTGACCTGGACCATTTATATTAACTTTCTCTCCCCTTTCCTAACAATGCTCAACTTAATGTTTGGCCTTGATTGGCCAAGCGGTTTCAGAGAGGATGTTTGAATATGAGGGTCATATACATGTATATAGCCCCAAGACAGGGACAGACAACCCCCTAAGGACAATTTTTTTCATAACCATAAATTTTCTGTCCATTTGCATACTCAGAGCAAGTTTCCTCCCATTTAATAACATTTTACTAAATTTCCCCATTCAAATGCATAGGCAACCTATGTTGACCTTGCCGTAAAATAGATCAAGGTCATCCCAAGGTCATGATTTACATGTATATAACTTTGTAGAGCTCCATTGCCTTATGCTTTATGCAAAGTTTCAAAATCATAGGCCTTCTGGTTCTTGACAAGAAGATTTTTAAAGTTTTTTGCTATTTATAGCCATGGCGACCATCTTGGTCATGTGACCTTGATCATTTATATAAACTTTCATTCTCCCTTCCTAAGAATGCTCCACATGAATAAAATATAAAAGTTTGATCCTTTGGAAGCAGTAAAACATTCAAAGGGAGAAAGTATAGACTATATTGCGCAATTTCGGGTATGAACCCTCATCAGTAGCCCTTTTAAATCCGGCAACGAAAGCCAGACTTTTGTACTGTAATTTCGAAAAATTTACACGAGATGTCTAAATCAAAGGCACATTCCAAAACGGGGTCAAATATTTTAAAAAGTACTTAGAAGTATGTTTCTAAACGTGAGTGTTTTGAACACTCTGAATATCTTAACTGATCTCAAAGGACCTAAATGAAAATATAATCTGCACTATGGATGATGTACGGGGAGACTTTTTAGGGCCGCCACACGGCACAACACCAGCTGCAGTAATAGCAAATAAAATATAAAAGTTTGATCCTTTGGAAACAGTAAAAACATTCAAAGGGAGAAAGTATGGACTATATTGCGCAATTTCGGGTAATGAACCCTCATCAGTAGCCCTTTTAAATCCGGCAACGAAAGCCAGACTTTTGTACTATAATTTCGAAAAATTTACACGAGATGTCTAAATCAAAGGCACATTCCAAAACGGGGTCAAATATTTTAAAAATTGCTTAGAAGTATGTTTCTAAACGTGAGTGTTTTGAACACTCTGAATATCTTAACTGATCTCAAAGGACCTAAATGAAAATATAATCTGCACTATGGATGATGTACGGGGAGACTTTTTAGGGCCGCCACACGGCACAACACCAGCTGCAGTAATAGCAAATAAAATATAAAAGTTTGATCCTTTGGAAGCAGTAAAAACATTCAAAGAAAGAAAGAATGGACTATATTGCGCAATTTCGGGTAATGAACCCTCATCAGTAGCCCTTTTAAATCCGGCAACGAAAGCCAGACTTTTGTACTGTAATTTCGAAAAATTTACACGAGATGTCTAAATCAAAGGCACATTCCGAAACGGGGTCAAATATTTTAAAAATGGCTTAGAAGTTTGTTTCTAAACGTGAGTGTTTTGAACACTCTGAATATCTTAACTGATCTCAAAGGACCTAAATGAAAATATAATCTGCACTATGGATGATGTACTGGGAGACTTTTTAGGGCCGCCACACGGCACAACACCAGCTGCAGTAATAGCAAATAAAATATAAAAGTTTGATCCTTTGGAAGCAGTAAAAAAATTCAAAGGGAGAAAGTATGGACTATATTGCGCAATTTCGGGTAATGAAAGTTTGGCTTTCATTGGCTAAGCGGTTTCAGAGAAGACGATCTTTGAATATTATGGTAATATACATGTATATTTCCCCAGGGTGGGGGCAGACCTGCCCCTGGGGTCCATATTTTTCAGAATCATAAATCTTCAGTCCATTTGCCCATTTCCATAAAGTTTTTCTCTTCAAATAACATTTTGACAATTTTCCCCATTCAAATGCATAGTCGACCTATGTAGACCTTGTAGGTCAAGGTCATCCCAGGGTCATGATTTATATAAACTTTGTATAGCTCCTCCTCCAGATGTTTCATGCCAACTTTCAAAATCGTAGGCCTTCTGGTTCTGGAGAAGAAGATTTTTAAAGGTTTTTGCTATTTATAGCAATGGCGGCCATCTTGATCATGTGACCTTGACCATTTATATAAATTTTCGTTCCCTCATCCCAAGGATACTATAAATAAAATTTGGCTTTGATTAGTCAAGCGGTTGCTGAGAAAATTAAGTTTAACATTTAATTTGTAACTGCCCTTTGTAACTGACCTTTGGCCAAGGTCAAAGAATGACCCTGACCTTTAATACTCATAACACTTCATTGGCTCAACATGCTGTCTGCATCTACCAACTTTCAGGTCATAGGCTTCAAAACTTCCTGAAAAATTCAACATTTTCACTTTTTTCCATTGAAAAGCCTATGTAAGCAAAATTGACCTTGACATAAAATAGGTCAAGGTCAACCCAAGGTCATGATTTATATAAACTATGATGGGCCAGAGTCCCGAATGCTACATAACAAGTTTCGTTGAAATTGGTCCACCGGTTCCAGAGAAGAAGAATTTTTATGGTTTTTACCATATATGGGCATGGTGGCCATTTTGGTAATGTGACCTGGATCATTTATATAAACTTTCGTTCCCCCTTCCTAAGGATGCTCCACATGAAGTTTGGCTTTGATTGGCTCAGTGGTTTCAGAGGAGAAGATCTTTGAAATTGTGGACGGACGGACGACGGCGGACGACGGACGACGACGAACGGACGACGGACCATGGCCATCCTATAAGCTCACCTTGTGAGCCTTCGGCTCAGGTGAGCTAAAATACACAAACGAATCATTTATTGTCTACGCGCCAGCGCGTAGACTACTCTAATGTTTGAGATTGACCTACTTACAAGACAACTCATACACCTCTCTACAACTGCAACTGCACAGTTTGAGTCTAGTGGCTTGACCATCGTGTTAGTAGGATTCCGGGTCGTTTCGCCAAGGACCGTGTAAACACCCAAAAACACCCATGCAAACCTCCCTTTGGTTGGTAACATTTGTACCAATGGTGCAGTTGGTAACAAAAATGGGGCAAATTGTAAAATTCGTGGAATTTGTGCATGATTGCATTCTATCTAAGCAACAACGGAATGAAATGAACCGACGGGTCAGGTATGAAAGCTTTGACCGCGCCCCACCTGTGTAGCCAATTACATTCTTCCAAGCCACAACGGAATGAAATGAACCGACAGTATTGTGACGGTCGATTGTCAGGTATGAATGCTTTGACCGCGCAGCGTTTTATTTCTGTTCAGACAAATGCACCACGATGAAATGGGAGCACGGTCAGATTCTTTGACATTCTAATTTATATATGCGAAGTGTAGACCAAGCTTTTTGTTAAAGCTTATACTTGTAGTAACTAAATGTTGTGATTCACTACAGAATCTGAGAGTGAGGTTAGGATCCTGTAAAACTAGTTTAAGCCCGCCAGTAATTTTATATTACTGATCGTTCCAAGGCTGTACTTCTGTTGTGGTTCTATTTTTTATGTTTTGGTGTTGCATTTTTGTGCTGTTTGCACCTTACGTACGATTTCATATTTTAGTTAAGTATGGGTAGCGTAGTGGTCTCCTATTGGGATATAGCTGCTCATTCGGCTTCTGAGATAATTTCTTAGTATAAGCACCTTATTGTCATTTTAGTTTTTCCCTACCAAGGTTTTTGGAATGGGAATTTCTGATTTCATGATCATTGCCAAATTTTACCTTTGCCAATAAGAGGTCAACCGGCACAGTAAAAGAAATCGCACTATACAAATCTTTCACCCACCTTTATCACATGACCTCGTGGCTTTGTTGTATTTTGTCGTACTGTCACAAAAACAGATATCATCCAGACAAACACTATTGACTTCAATACAATCTGAGTCTGCCGTGCAATCTTTTCCAATGGTCGTCTCTGAAATGAACAAAACTAATCAGTCCATTTGTGGCGAATGGGCAAGTTCACTATTGTCATTTTGACCACTCAACTGTCGGAGTAAGGGCGCGAATATTTCATTTTTATGAATACCCCTTGACTTTTCTACGATTTTCTCATACGTGTACTAAACTGGTTAAAATAAATTAGCCCAACCTAAAATTTTTCTTATAGGCTTAATGAAAGAACGTCTATCTTTGTTTTGTCATAGCTTTCTACCGAATCAAAGTTTCTGCATGCAATCTTCAGCAAAACAGCAGCAATGATTCGTCCAAACAAGGGCTAGTTTTCACTTACATCGATGAATTTTCCATAGAGCGCCATAAGTTTCAGTAACAGTCCTGAATTTTTCCCTATCATTACTATAGTAAAATTGGCACAAATCGGTACTGAGCACATATCGAAAGACAATCGCTATTTTAAATGGACATTTTGCGTACTCACACCTTCGATACTGTTGCCTAGTTTGACTTAAGTTTGAGTTGTCTGTCGTTTTTGACGGTTTTGAAATAATTAACCAAACATTGGCAAATCAACATTGTGCCTATGGAAAATATTGGTCTTGGCCTTAACTTATTTTGACCTTTATGAACGAAACATCAGATTGAATTGAGTCGCGCCATGAAGACCGGCTTTTTGCTTATGCGAGAACAAAGACGCAGTCACTGCACAGATGATCAACACCTGTGATTTTACAGCACAGATAGAACAATGTTTCTTCCTCCTAAATCAGAAATTTCAGTGTTCTAGCCATTTACTGTAGCTGCACAGACCGGTTTATGTCAGACCTGGTCGGAAACCTTTAAAGACCGGTTTTCTCGCGTCGGTGCTCAAATAATACTGTACTTCAAGACTTTCTGATATTGTCCTATAAAACACTCCAAACGGAATTATAGCACTAACGAAAATCTAATCTTTTCCAAATTTTCATAATACTGAATTCAAACTTAAGATATGCATTGAGAAAAAGGCTACCTTATTTCTGCACAATTTTCCAAATTTTACAAAGCCTCATTTTTTGCAATCTCTTGTATAGAATATTAAATTTCAGCCTTCAGCCTCATCGTGTAAATATTCCTCTAACAGATGTTATATATATATTAACCACGCATATACATTTTGAAGTATTACATATAATAATAGCCCTTAATGTGTTTTTGTTTATGTAATTTTAATGCTTTATTATATTGAGGCAAACCTTTGCCGAAAATGACTGAAAATATTCTCAAATCACTTCAAAAATAGCTTAATTATTCACGTGTCAATATCATCAGGAAAACATGTCCGTGCAATGAATACCCCCTTAAACAAACCCCACTTTTATATAGAAAAAACTGGGGGTTGGCAGGGTATACCTAACTTTCTTATTTTATATCCAAAACATACATTGTGGGTACTCATTAGAACCGCCTCGGCGAGGCGGTTCGAACGTGTACCCACAATGTATATTTTGAGCGAGAATATTAAAAGATTCAAAATTTTTCAAATGAATTTTTCTTATTTTTCTTCTGAAAAAAAAAAATTCTGTATATTGCATGGGTGTGTTTTTCGTAATGATTATACGAGGCAATTTGCTTTGAAGGACCTACCTATCTTTGCAAATGTCTGCCACTCCACATTATTATCCCAGTTATCTTGAATCATTTTGACTTGAACGTCGCTTAATCGGCATACGCCAGTGGCATCATTGTAGCTCGCAGACCAACAATCATCATTCATGGAGCACGTAGCACTACATTCAAACGCGGATCGCGAATTGTAAGTCTCCAGCAAGTGCGTCGATAGCATCTTTTGTTTGTGCCGAGAAAAGAAATATTTGTTCAAAATCACGAAATCTAAGTTAGACAAACAAACCAAATAGATATATACCACCTTCTTAAAGAGCAACATTTTATTATAGTACCAAAATACAGACTGTCTATTTGGAATTTGTAGCAATCACTTGTCTCTATTGGTAATCAAGTAGAACAAATTGCAATAAATTGCATAAAAATGTCGATATGATTTGCATTTTAATTAAATCACTTCATTTCAGTTTTCTTCCATTGTTTATTTTTACATAACAGCGTGCGACATTGATATTTTTTAATTGTTAGAAATAATGCTCTAAAGCTATAAATAGGGCAAGTTTACTTAGAAAATGGCAATATGATACCTCAGAAACACTCACTTAAAATGATTACTTAACGCTCTTTGTGCAATATAATGGCCAAATCAATATAAAAATCAAATAGAATAAAACAAAAAAGAAGTGTGTCAGTTATAACAATTGATTCTTGGAAAACATTAATAATTTACAGTAACATTTTGAAATTTAGTTTTTTATGTGTACGATATCACCATAGAAGTCTCTATATATCTATTACGTGCACTGCTCAAAATATTTACAGAAACACGGTACTATTTTATATACCTCAATATAAAATACTCTTACTTACTTTGACCCAACATTTATCAGTATGGTTGTCAGCATGTTTCACACGTCGAGTTGTGCCTCGAAGTTTTTGATCCATATAAGGTCCATGAGTCGTTTATTTTTGTTGTAGTTGTTTTATTTAATTAATTAATTAATTAATTAATTAATTAATTAATTAATTAATTAATTAATTAATTAATTAATTAATTAATTAATCAATTAATTAATTAATTAATTTATGTTTTGTGAAATTTGAGAATTTTGGACATTTTTCGGATAGTCCACAGATAAAAGGACATTCACTTTGAATCATACCTTCTTCTCAAAAGACTAAAACGCATTTTGATAAATAATGGCGTTGTCCGATTCAAAGTTCCTTGCAACGACAATGTATGGCGTCATTTTGAAAATAATGCCAAATTGACATTATTGAAACTCTACAAAACTTGCCTCATGGGCAACAGTTTCATTATCAAATTTCCCACAAAAATGACGTCGATTTACCGCACAAGGCCCCAAGTGAAATAAAAAATGTACTCAGCTACAATATAGAACCTACAGACGACCAACAACATTAAACTGTCTAAATGACAAAGGTCGACAGTCCTGCGAAATTCATACATTCAGCAAGAAAAAAAGCTGTATGTGGTGTACATATTTGTCACATTACCTCTAGCTACTCAAGGCTTCTACAAAAGGATATCACAGATATCATGGTCTCCGTGGAAATAGGTATTTAAAGTTCATGTGAACCAGGCATAACCGCTGCTCCACCATAATTAACCGTGGCATACCGGCTATATGATTTGGACCACAGTGAATACTGGTAAGATCACGATTCTCGCTGATAACACACTTTCAATAACGGGTAACACTGGAACACCGCGAGGGAATAACCGTTGCACGACCGAGAGCCGCAGTTGAACGTCGAGTTTACTGACTGATAAACTGGGAATAATTGTGCCTCCATGGCTGCCCATCTTTTCCAAGACCGGGGGTTTCACCAGGATAGAACTCGATCAGTTTTGCATTTCACTGCTTGTGCTGCAGAAAGCTAAACATTGAAATAATACGTTAGCATCACTACTTGAATCTCTAGCCTGTATGTACGCCTGAAATGGTGTGGGCGTTTGCGTGAGAAAAACAACAATTTCTAGTTACGACAAGTTCCAACACAAATCGACCTGCACAGTCAGAGTAGAAGGCTAGAAGCTTGAAATTTCGGATTGAAAACGTAGGGGGAAAAGCGCTAATCAGCTCTGCAGTTACAGCAAAGCTGATCTGCGTCTTTTTAACCCATATATGAAAAAAGTCGTTTTTCTCATGACGTTGCTTATATAAAAATAACACACGATCCACCATTATCTTTCTAAAACACAATTTCCACAATCTCCAAATATCCTTAGATAGGGGGCTTGAAATATATATACTCTTCGCCAAAAGTTTAGCATATTTATTTGTGTAAAAGGAGGCAAAATATCTGGTTAGAGCTAATCCCAGCGAATAAATATGTCGACAAAATTGTCCCCATTCGACGATATGGTTACTGTGGAAACAATCAGGACTTTTACGGATTCAAAATCGACAGTAAGTTAGATACTGAAGGACAAAAGATAAGGTCACTAGTTTGAAAAAAGTTCTTTTCGATACTTTTTTAAAATCTTGTACACAAAGTACACTCATTTACAGTATTTTCAATCAAAAGTTTTGAAAATCTTTAGGCGATAGATAGAAAAATAAGGTGGTATAACATTATTATCGTGTCATTTGAGATGTAGGCATTAGACATCTTTAAAGACAAACTTGTTGTCAAAATGTTTAACATTGAAAATTTGCTATACTTTCTTAACATTTTTGTTCCTTCTAGAAATGTCAGTGTTTGATGTCTCTTCTTCCCTTTTTGTTTATAACAGATCATTCCAACACACCCTTCCTTGACATGGGGTCAATTTTGTTCTGACATAGCGTATTGTGTGCAAAAGTCAGCATTTAAAACACGGCTTATCATTAAAATAATGCATTATTAACATTTCCAAAAATTTACAAAATCTAATAGGCAGAGACAATGCTGTCATTTGTTCTTTGCTACGACATGCCTCCTTACTAAATCAATGAATGCTATAGTCGTAATATGCATTGGGAATATTTTTCAAGCCATTTTACTTTAGAATTTTTAAACTAGAATATGCTAAACTTTTGGCGAAGTGTATACATTTAATACAATGGCCACAGTCGTCCCCCGTGACCAGCTACATATTCACAAATTCACATAATATATTAGCCTGTGCATGAGAAAACCAACAGGTAAGTAAAAAAATATATCAAAGACAGATCATTATATCGACATAAGTATATAGTTGCAAAACACGATCGCATACGAGTATGTGTATCAAAGCAGTCATAATTTAAAGATACTCCATGCAATACAGTCATTCAGATGGTCGAATAATATTGACGTTCAATGCTACAGATCTTATGTATTAAATATGTTAGGCTCACAAACTGGGCCATTCCCACAAACTGGGATAATCCTACAAACTGGGCTGTAAAATATATTGAATTCCCACAAACTGGAGCGATTTTCTTTCCGTGAGCACAAAACTTGACGTTACTTTGCACCCTTTCGACGCCATTTTGATTTTTGTGACGTCAGCTGTCCCATCAAGCATTGAAATCTTGACATTAGACGGTAAAACGTCGTTTCAATGCGTAGCAAGCGTAAACTGTGTGTAAGTATCCGTAACACAGTCAAACATTTAGCGGGATTTCTACACTGCAATGGTGGACAGCTGAACGATAACAAAGTTTAAAGCGGCATGAGTTCTGTTTGTTACAGTACATGTATGTTACAATGGAAATGTACAAGCTCTAGTGCGAGACATGACGAGGAACTGTTTGTTGGTCAGTTGTAGGAAATGAATTATATTTTAGTTGTCTACATTGATTAGATTAGCCGAGTTTGTGGAAATCGGCTCTGGATCAAGCCCTGTTTGTTGGATTGGCCCAATTTGTGAGACTGGCTTAGTTTGTATGACTGGTCCAGTTTATGAGTCCTACAAATATATTCAAACATAATACAAGTATGCACGAAACTAGTAGCAACAAATTAAGCAGGTTATCTAGAGCAGGTTCCAACGTTACTTTACTTTACTATCCAAAGGATCAAAACTTTATTTTATCAGATAAATCTGTCTTGTGTCATAAGTATAATAAGTATCAGCATGGTTTATGATTTCCTACTTCAACAAGCCATAGAAACTAATCCTCTTGTTGTCATACTGAAACACAGCAAGTTCCTCCTCCACCAGTCTTAATGGATGAGAATTACCAAAGATTAAATACACTTCTTGTCGTTCACCGCTGAAATTAATCTTTTCCATCTAGAATTTATTGTCGACAGCAACACCTATGAAAAGCCCATCACTATCAACTACCAATCCATAATAATAACCAGCCTCTTCTTTCTGATAGTTAAACATGATACGGCTGTCTAATGTTATTCCATAGCAACCTTTCCAACAGTCAAGAACATAAATAGTGTCCCTGTCAGTACTGAGACCAAGAAATCCGGGGACTTTGAAAAGTCTACCATCATCCTTTAGTATATCTTTGATAATATTCTCCATGTTTTGGTCTAGGATACATATCTGCACCTGTCAATTGTGAAGTATAACACACAGCTGGTCCTCACCATAATTTGTCATAGCATAAATGTCATACGTTGTGTTTATTTCACTAACTACCAACTCGTCACCAATCATGACGTTGAAGACTCTGAGTTTCTAAATTGAAACCAGAGCCTCGGTGATGCTTTTAAGAACAACACTAATACATGCCTCACCTATCTTGACAGGTGGGGCAGTCTATGTGACGAAGGTATTATGCATATCATATAGCTGTATCTTGTTATTGTTTTATCGAGTACAAGCTTTCGCCCGTCTGGTAAGACATGATGTAACAAGAGGATTTTTATCACCATATGGTGTATACATTTCGCAACTTATTAGGTTTGCTAGAGTCTGCAATCATGTTACAGACTTCAACGCTCAAAATAAATGTTTAACGGCAAAACTTCTCCAACAGGTAAATCGATATCATAAACTTCGAAAAACCTTTTCTAAATTTTATCGTAGACACTATGAATTGATTTCCAAATATAATGTTGGGTTAAAGACGCTTTCAAGTGAGGGCCTTTCGGAACCTGAATTTTATGGTGACTTGGTTTACAAATTTAAAAAAACTTATAGGAATTAATGATTTTTCTTTTCAGTTCATAAAAATCATAACAAGTTACAGACCTATACGTGCTCGTAGGTTATAACTTGAATGTTATGCGACAGTCTGCATGCTTAGTTTTTAACCCAGTCATGGTTGATAACTATACTGCCTTCTTTAATTGCACGCCGGTGGGTCGGGCGTCAGACTCTATGATGGCCCCGACTTAAAGCTATTCATTTTAGTTGGTTGGGGCCGGAGCTTCTTGTCTGTTTCTTGGCCCACCGGGGTCCAACTTTTCTTTTGCTCCGGAGTTAGTAGGTTATTCGGCGCCCAGGGATCTCAATCGTCGGGCAGCTTACTCAATCTGTAAGTCCTGATTTTTGATTCATCAGGATGTTTATCACGATTTATTTGTTTGTTCCTGATGATTCATTGACTAGTTAGAGATTCACCACGAGGACCGAAGAACTAACTAAATGTTATGAACCACTGCAGAAGCTGAGGGTGAGGTTATGGCCATGTAAAACCGGTTTAAGCCCGCCAGTGATTTTGTGTTACTGATCGTTCCAAGGCGATACTTCTGTGGTGGTTCTTTTTGTTTTATGTCTTGGTGTTTAAAATTTTTGTCCTGTTGGCGCCTTATGTATGTTTTCATATTTTTAGTTAAGGGAACTGAGTGGCCACCCATTGGGAAAATAGCTGCTCATTCGGCTTACGATTTGTTTCATGGTATAAGTACCTGATTGTTAGTTTGTTTTTTCCCACCTCGGTTTTTGGAGTGGGAATCTTTTTCTGATTGCGCCTTTTCCTGATATTTGCCTATCAGCATTCTTCAAGTTACTTCCTGGTTTGATTCCGTTTTCATCCATCTGGCATACTGGATAAATTTTATTAAAATTATCACCATAAACACGATTTCCAATTTTTAGACTGCGATCTTTGAAAGTGTTTCTAACCAAAAGTCAATATTTTGGGAGAAATCGTCCTATTAACTGTATCTGCTGTAAAAGGTTTTCAGCACATATGATAAATACCACGTTTTCCTCAAGAAGAAATAATCTCTGAGTGGACAAGCTTTCAAAGATTGTAGTCAGGCTTGTGGAGATCATTTTCCAACGTCATATGTTCTATGATGGGACTCATTTAAACAGACAGGGAACAGCACAGCTTGTCAGCAACTATAAGTTTATGCTTGGGAAGACACGGACCCAGGCATCTACACACGAGAATGGGCGGGGAAAAGACCAGCAACCAAGGGGCGAGAGATCAATGAGACCGGACGGCAGGCGTAATTATCAACGTGGGTTTTCTACGGCTTTCCCGGGAGAGAAATCAAGCCATCAGTATGGACGGTATAAATCGTATGGACATAGATCTAATAAAATGCAGACCTTGATCACCCTTCTTAAAGGTATTATGGAATAGACGATCTTAAGAGTTGTAAATCGTCATGTTTTATATTTATTCATCAGAGAATTTAAACAGTGTTTGGATCTTCGAAAATTTACATGTATCTATCAAACATTAAATTATAGACTATTTTGGGGGCATCAGGGATATTTTACTGCACTAAAATTATTGAAGTGCTTGTTGAAGTAAGTTGGGTTTCAAAGAAGTTTTGTGATGTCAAAGCGGAGTGTAGAAAGTCCCTTTTTGGATACATTATTTTACTGATTAATAATGACAGGGACATAATTCATTACTGTTCAAGTTCTGCTTTTTTAAAAAAGAAAGTCAATATTTATTTACATATGACTGTTTTGCAACATATACTTTGAGCCATCGTATACATGTATGTATACGAGACCTGTGATAACTAGGACACACATCGGCCTGCGTATTCACGCAGTTGGATCTGTTGTCTTGTTGTCTAGACACTGAAATAACTATTCAGTTGGAAAACATTAATTTCTTATATTGCGAAATTGCGCTTTGTGTATGGTAAAAGGTTCCGATTCTTTTTGAAA
This sequence comes from Rugalucina vietnamica, assembly GCA_964017185.1. Classification (NCBI taxonomy): domain Eukaryota; kingdom Metazoa; phylum Mollusca; class Bivalvia; order Lucinida; family Lucinidae; genus Rugalucina; species Rugalucina vietnamica. The sequence goes on along the minus strand of OZ024878.1, from coordinate 31,631,462 downwards.
ATACATGACAACATGTCTAAATATTGTTCAAGACAAAGTGTGACAGCGTCTTTTGGGACGACAGCGAACACTCGGTTACATGTGGGCCACTGGAATTTAAATGGGGTAACATCAAGAGAGTTAGGGAATAAATTAGAGTTTGAGGATGTTCTAAAAGTCATTAATTCGTGCGACATTTTTGCTGTAAGCGAAACACACTGCTTACCGTCAACTGGCAAACAAATTGAGAATTACGTAGATTTTCATTCATACAGGAAGCCGGGCAAACGAGTCAATTACGGCAGTGGGGGCTTATCTGTGTATATTAAAAAGAATATATCGAGAGGCACAAGGGTTATACATGGAGTAGTTCCAGACTTCATATGGGTAGAACTTAATAAGTCATTCTTTCGTCTGGAAGAGAACATATATATTGGTTTTGTATATCTACCTCCAGTAAACTCTAGTGTAAACATTAACCAGGAGGTTCAGGCTTTTGAATATTTGGAAAATGATATATGCAAATTTAAAGAAAAGGGGTCTATTGTTTTAATTGGGGATACAAATTCAAGAATTGGTACATTCAATGATTTTATATTAAATGACGATGACAAACATTCTCCTGTTCCTGATGCGTACGTTAGTGACGAAAATGAGAACTTATTGAACCGCCACAACGAAGACATATCATCTGTAAATACATATGGCAGGAGACTTTTAGATTTATGTAAAGACCATGAAATGAGGATTTTGAATGGTAGAACAATTGGGGATTTATCGGGAAAATTAACATGTTATAAATGGAACGGAAGTTCAACTGTAGACTACGGGATAGTACAAAGGAACATTTTCAATAACGTTGATTTTTTTAAAGTACACAATTTAGAGGGGCATGTCTCAGACCATTGTCCAATATCATTGGGTCTAAAATGCAGGTTCTATAATGATTCTGTTGATTCATCAAATATACACAATTTGCATCTAGGATTTAAATGGAATAAGCAGTCTGAATTTGTATATAAAACAAAGTTATCTTCAGACGAAATCGGCCTTAAAATTAAACACATTTTAAATGAGAGTAAACATTTTGACATTGACGATTTCACAGAAAATGTTAATGATGTACTTCTATCTGCGGCACATTCTACGCTTGTCCAAAAGAGGGGATTAAATGCTAAAAAATCGGTAAAAAAGAAAAAAGCTTGGTTCGATCAAGATTGCTATAAACTTCGGAAGGAAGTGATCAAGTTAGGCAGGAAGCTGTGTAAGGTTAATTCCACGCATGAGCAACGCCAAGTGTTCTTTAGAAAGAAAAGGGAATTGAAAAAATTGGCTAAACATAAGAAACAATTGTTTAAGCAATTTATTTTAGATCAACTTAATGATTTATCTGATGGCAATCCGAAACAATATTGGCAGCTTGTTAACAGTTTAAAAGATCTTGAAAATCAGTCCTCGAGTAATGGTTCGCCGATTACACCAGAGGAATGGATAAAACATTTTAAAGAACTTCTATGTACAAACAATAATAGAAATAAATCTGAACTAGAGACACTTATAAAAGAAATGTCATCAAAACCTACTTTTAATAATTTGGACTATCGCATTACGAAGCAAGAAATTAAATCAGCGATAGCAGGTTTAAAAAATGGAAAGGCATGTGGTCTTGACACTATTTCAGCGGAAATGGTAAAAACTTCGCTTCCTATCTTGTTAGATGTGTATGTGAAATTATTCAATACGATATTTTCAAACGGACTGTATCCAAAATGTTGGCGAGACAGCTATATTGTCCCGCTTTTTAAATCGGGTTCGCGATCAGATCCATCAAACTACAGAGGAATTTCTATAAATAGTATACTTGGTAAAGTATTTAGTATTGTTTTAAAAAATAGACTAGAACAGTTTGTTCAAGAAAATACCCTAATTGATGATACGCAGATTGGTTTTAAACGAAATTGTAGGACGTCTGATCATATGTTTGTACTGCGAACTCTGATTGACAAATATGTTAAGAAATTGAAAACGCCTTTATATGTTTGTTTTGTTGATTTTAAGAAGGCATATGATAGTGTTTGGAGACAAGCTCTGATGTACAAATTGTTAGCAAACAATGTCAGGGGGTTATTTTTCAACATGTTACAATCGATGTATTTAGATAATAGTATATGCATAAAACTAAACAATCATGAGAGATCTAATTTCTTTGAAAGTAATACAGGGGTACGTCAAGGGGATGCGTTAAGTCCCTTGCTTTTTAATTTATATACAGCAGACCTGCAGAAGTTTTTACAAATAGAATGTAACAGTCCCTCATTAGATAAGACATATGTCAACTGCCTTATGTATGCAGACGATCTTTTATTAATGTCTCAAACAGAAGATGGCCTACAAAGGCTTCTGGACCGACTAGGGGAATATTGTGATAAATGGGGAATGGAGGTGAATATTGAAAAAACAAAAGTTATGAAATTTAGTGGGAACGGTCATAAGTGTAAAAGACATTTCATGTACAAAACGAAAACAATAGAAAATGTTATGAAGTATAAATATCTAGGCATAGAATTTAGTTCGTCGGGAACGTGGAATCATGCAATATCTAACTTATCAGATAGAGGTATGAAGGCACTTTACTTATTAAAACGATATATTTCTATTGGTAACATAAAGCCGAAACTTGGGCTGAAATTATTTGATCAAATGATTAAACCCATTTTATGCTACTGCTCAGAAGTATGGATTGCCGCTGACCTTACTAAACGAAACTTCAATCAATCAAATGGGGTTGCCAAGTTTTTAGAAAATCTAGATATAGAAAAAGTTCATGTTCGGTTTATTAAATTCATTTTAGGGGTAAATAAAAAGGCTGTAAATCTAGCCGTTAAAGGCGAATTGGGTCGGTTTCCCATTGGCATATCGTGCTTGTTACAAGCCCTGAAATACTGGGATCATTTGCAAAGTTCCGAGAACACCCTGTTACGTGAAGCTCTTTCTCTATCCACCACTCTGAATAATGAGGGAGTATTTTCATGGGTTACGTTTGTAAAATCTTTATGTAAAATGATAAATATTGATGCCGAACACATATCACAAGAAGCGGTTGTACTGTTACGCAATAAACTATGTGATCTTTATATCAAGTACTGGATAAATGGTATTGATAGTTTTAGTAAGATGGATTCCTATAGATCTTTCAAAAGCAACTTTATACAGGAAGATTATTTTAATGATATTACAAATAGGGCTCATAGGGCAAGTTATACAAAAATAAGGATAAGCAATCATAGGCTAGCAATTGAGAGAGGGAGGTATTATAAAATCCCACGCAACGAAAGATATTGTGAATTTTGCAAAAGGCATCAGATATTACAAGTCGAGGATGAAATTCATGTTTTATTAACATGCTTGAAGCATAAAGCCCCTAGGACCGATTTATTTGAAGTCATAAAAAGTAACTGTAGTAACTTTGAGAAGTTACATAGTAAGGAACAGTTCAACTACCTAATGAATTCCAGTGGCCCTATTGTAAGAGCCGTCGCAAAATTTTGTCATTTAGTACAAAATGCATAAATTGACATTTTTGTTACTTCATCATTTGCTCATGTTAAATCATTTGACTGGAGAATGTATGTGTTTGTGTGCGATTTTCTTGTCATGTTCATGCGTTACATGTATTTTGATTAATACATATATGTATTTATTATTGTGAATGTCTCATTATTGAGGTGAAACAATAAAATATTTGAATTTGAATTTGAATTTGTTTATGTTGGTAAAAATCCAGCATGCCAGACAGATGAAAAAGGAGTCAAACCGGGAAGTAACGTGAACAATGCTGATAAGCGTGTTGCTGAGCCCTCTAGAGCTGAACTTTTGGGCATAAAATAATCTGTGTTCGATGTTTGAATGACTTGTACAAGAATGTTTCAAGAATATTAAAGTCTCCTTGGTAAAATTGTCAATTTTCTTTATACAGGTAAAATTATACAAGTATTAGATTTTGACAATTGGCATCTCCTTAATGTATTGAAGACACACGTATAGTAAGATTTGTCGATCTGGTATCATGTAGAAACAAGGTGTTTACACATGGGTATAGGTAGAAATGATAAATGACCAGGAATTAGTTAAATCTGAACTGAAAACATACTCTGAAAACTGAATTGTAGGAAATACCCACCGTAGTTCAGGTGACCATTCTTAAATAACTGAAGCCTAGGTTACATTTGCCCCGATCATCGTACGATTTTTCGGTCTGCGATTTTCTCTACGATTTTTAGACATCGTAGGAGATCGTGGGCTACGACGTATGTGTTAACAATTCATACGGGCATCGTGCGATTTTTTTGATCTGCCATTTGTCGACGTTCTCTTACAAAAACGCAAGGCGATCGTACGGCAGTCGTATGTCTCCGCAGCTTGATAGTACGTAGATTACGTACGGAAACCGTGCGTTGTCCTTACGGAGTCCCTATACGTTTTGATACAAAACGCAAGGAGGCCGCACGGTAGTCGTAGGGTCTCCGCAGACTGTTAGTGGATATCGTACGGAGTCCCTTGGACTTCTGACTGATGCCTTGGTTACATTTGGCCTACGATTAGCTTGCGATGATCGTACGATGCCATTTTTTGCATTTTCGTGCGGCCTCTGCAGGGTGACCTTACGATGTCCCTACGATTCTACGACTTCCTACGATCTCCGTAGCCTCTACGATCTTGTAATAGTCTGCACTATTACAAATTTTAAAATCGTAAGACCGTAGGCCGTAGACACGTCGTAGGGCATCATACGGGCACCGTACGGATACCCTGCGATAATCGAGCGGTCACCGCACGATTTTTTTTATGAGAATTTGGGAACAAAAATCGTACAGTGATCGTAGGGAGGCCGCAAGGGGTCATGCCTAGTAGGTTACATTTGCTCCGATCATTGTACGATTTTTCGGTCCGCGATTTCCCTACGATTTTTTAAAAATCGAATGTGATCATGGGCTACGACGTAGGTGTTTACAATTCATACGGGCATCGTTCGATTTCTTGTTCTAGCTTTCTTCGATGTCCTGAGTCGGAACTGTTTGGAGATCGTAGGGAAATTAAAGGGTCTCCGCACACTTTAAGTTGAAATCGTACGGAGCCCGTGCGATGGCCGTGAGGAGTCCTTACGATTTCTTGCGGTCTCCCTACGATAGCCGGACGATGTTAGGTGTCCGTACGATTTAAATAAACTTGTGATATAACCGTAAGGATGCCGCACGATCACCCTTAATAAAGGTCTACGATTATCTTATTATTTTAGTCCCCAAATTATCATAAAACCGTGCGGTGACCGCACGATCATCGCAGGGTTTCCGTAAGGCGCCCGTACGATGATGCTACCTACGACGTGTCTACGGGCTACGGTCTTACGATTTTTAAAATTTGTAAAAGTGCAGACTACTACAAAATCGTAGAGGCTACGGAGATCGTAGGAAGCCGTAGGAAGTCGTAGGAAGCCGTAGAATCGTAGGGGCATCGTAGGGTCACCCTGCGGAGACCGCACGAAAATGCAAAAAATGGCATCCTACGATCATCGCAAGTTAATCGTAGGGCAAATGTAACCTAGGCTTGAGTTTACAAACATATCAATTGTCAGTTATTTAATAAAGGTAAGTATGATTTCAGTATGTTTTACGTGCATACTGAATATCCTCCTTCCTTAACTTTAAGGGAGGAAAATAATTCTTGGAACTGGTACTGATACAAAGAGGACATATCGTAAGCTTCGTGACAGCGATATACCTAAGGGTGGGCACTCAGTTAAGATATGCTCACACAGACCTTGAAATCACTTCGCGACCTGTCCGCGACTAATTTCGTTGAAAATGACGCGCGACCGATGAGATTAAAACAATCCTTTTATGCAAATTTTGCCAAACATTATCATCGCCAACCAGTCGGCGACAGGTTTGCGACTGGTCTACGACCGGTCGGCGAGCAGTCGCCGAGTGCTTGCTATTTTATTGCTGATTGCATCATATGTACGTTTTCAGTTAAGTCCGTGTAACTGAGTGGCCACCTACTGAGAAATCGTACGATATGTTCTCTTTGTGTTAGTACATGTACCTGTTTTTTCCCACCTTGGGTTCTTGATTGGGACTTTCTTCAAGTTCTGATCGCGGCCATTTCCTGATCATTGCTTACTTTTACCTCTTTTACTAAAAGAGCGTGGGGTGTAATCATGGACATGATATAATCCGCGTCGCGAGAAAACCGGTCTACGGGGTTTCCGACCAGGTGACCTCTACAGTCACGGAAGCAGGCTAAAGTCTTGAAATTTTGGCTATAAGTAGAAAAAGAATTGTACTATCCGAGTAGCGAAAACAAAGGCGCTGATCAGCTGATCTGCGCCTTTGTTTTCGACCAGGCAAAAATCCGGTTTTCTCATGCCGCGGCTCGTATCATGATGAACTCTTCAGATAAGTCTTATTATATTTAGAAAAATGCTATATTATACCTCAGCAGTCGCACATTTGATAATAATTCTGGCCTTTGCGTGAGAAAACCAACAATTTGGTTTCAGACCAGATCTGACACAAACCAACCTGTACAGTCACAGAAGCAGACTAGAAGCTTTAGATTTTGGATTTAAGAAGAAGAGGGGTTTTATGTATCTATGTAGCGAAAACAAAGGCACTGATCAGCTTCGCGGTTACCGCGAAGCTGGTCTGCACCTTTGTTTTCGCATATGCAGACTGTTGATTTTTCTGATGCGGCGGCTCAATTAACGTTCTTTGTGCGGTAAAATAGTTCAATCAATATAAAAATAAAGAAAATAAACTGAACGAATATTGAGTGAGACAGTTTAAACAAAAGGCTCTTGCAAAACATTGACAACTCGTTAACAACATTGTAACATGTCAGTATTCAGTATTAAATGTGTGCAATACATTATAAAAACACGCCCATGCATTTTAAACTGAGATTTTATCAGCTGAAAAAAAATATATATTTCAACAGAGAAAAAAATTGATATTTTTAATATTTTTGCACTAAACATAATTTGAGGATACGCCGGTGTGGTTCTAGCTAGTACCACAATCTATGTATTGGATCAAGAATAAGAAAAACAGCCATACCACTGTACAATCCTATTTATCTATTTAAAAGTGGAGGAGGAGGGTGTTTACATTTCATGGACATGTTTTCCTGATGAGGACGGCTAGCGAATTCCTTTTATCATATGACGTCGCTGTTTTCCAGCCCTGGGGATAATCTCATATGACCACACGTGTGAACGCTTTTGCGGGAATACGTAACGTCATTGACGACGTCCGTAACAACAATGTAAATTTTCATTGAAAATGTGTCCACTTTGAAGGCGTTAAATTCCTATTTTAAAAGTCAAATGATAAAACGAATCTTACACCCGTGGTCATTTCACATGGAATGACCACGATGACCACTCGTGTAAGATCCTTTATTTACATTTTTAGCTCAACTGAGTTACAAACGTTTAAAATAAAATCTACAAAGATGCTAAATATCCGTTTCTTTTGTGTTTGAATATTACCTTCTTTTTTATACAGGACATGTCCTGCTTAAGACCAAACGAAATATTGCACTTTTCGACAACAATCAATTTTGACATTTTTTCTCTGAAAATCTACTTATTCAAATACATCCATAATCAAAGTGACATTTCTGTCAAAGTTTTTAGCCCACTTGAGCCGAAGGCTCACAAGATGAGCTTATAGTATAGAGCCGGCGTCTGTGCATCTGTGCGTCCGTGCGTTCAATCTTGAATATCTCTAAGACAACATGGCCAATCACAATCAAATTTTATCTGAAGCATCATTGAGGAGTAGGAAAGGTTGCATTAAGTTTTGGGCCAGGTCGGATCAGAACTCTAGTTTCCGTGGCAGCAGATAGCTCCCATTGAGTTATAATGGGTAAAATGTTGTGGCCACTCTAGCAACTTCATTTTTGATTGGATATTCTTCAATCTTGGGAAATAACAAGGACAACCACAACATCTCGGATGAGTTCGAATTTCGGCTAGGTTTGACCTCAGATTGCGGAGTTAGCTGCCCTTGAGCGTCTGGAAAAATCACCATAGACTTATAATGGGGAAAAATGTTGTGGCCATTCTACCGCCATTAGTTTTCAGTGGATCTTCTTCATTCTTAAAGGTATTGAGGACAACTATAATATCTCAGATGGGTTCGAATTTCAGCTAGATCCGACCTCTGACTGTGAAGTTAGCTGCCCTTGAGTGTTTGAAAAATTGTTATTTCGTGTTGTGGCCACTCTAGCGCCTTTAATTGTGATCGGATCTTCTTCATACGTAGAAGTAACAAGGATAGCCATAACATCTCAGATGAAATCGAATTTCAGCCAGATTCGACCCTTGACTGCAGAATTATCTGCCCTTGACTGTGTGAAAAATCAATATTTAGTGTTGTGGCCACTCTAGCGCCTTAATTTTTATTCGGATCTTCTTTATTCTTAAAAGTAACAAGGACATCCGTAACATCTCGAATGAGATCGAATTTCGACCAGATCCGACCTCTGACCGCGGAATTATCTGCCTCTGAGTGTTTGAAAAATCAAATTTTAGTGTTGTGGCCACGCTAGCGCCTTCATTTTTATTCGGTTCTTCTTTATTCTTAAAAGTAACAAGGACATCCATAACATATCAGATGAGTTCGAATTTCGACCAGATCCGACCTCTGACTGCGGAGTTATCTGCCCTTGAGTGTTTGAAAAATCAATATTTTGAGTTGTGGCCACTCTAGCATCTTTGTTTTACAGTGGATCTTCTTCATTCTTGCAGGTAACAACGATAACTACAATATCTCGGATGATTTCAAATTTCGGCCAGATCCGACCTCTGAATGCGGAGTTAGCTGCCCTTGAATGTTTGAAAAATCAATATTTTGTGCTGTGGCCACTTGAGCGCCTTCAATTTTGATCGGATCTTCTTCGTTCTTAGAAGTAACAAGGATAACCATAACATCTTGGATGAGTTCGAATTTGAGCCAGATTCGACACTGGACTGCGGAGTTAGCTGCCTTTGAGTGTTTGAAAAATGAAATTTTAGTGTTGTGGCCACTCCAGCGTCTTCAATTTTGATCAGATCTTCTTCATTCTTGGTAGTAACAAGGATAACTACCAGAGGACCAATGGTCCTGTAAACGCTCACCTGAGATCTGCTGCATATATGTGTACCAATAAACATGTTTTAATATAATGGTATTTATCATCAGTGTAAGGGCAGATGAAGCCCTAGGGCCATTTTCTTTTTTCAGAATGATCAATATTCTGTCCATTTGCCAATTTCCTGCTGGCTTTTCCCTTCAAATGACATTTTAACAGTTTTTCCCATTCAAATTCATGGGCAACCCATGTTGACCTTGCCATAAACTGGGTCAAGGTTGTCACAGGTCATGATTTAGATATACATTGTAGTACTTTAGCCATCAATGCTTCACTCCAAAGTTCATGGAAATTTGTCAAATGGTTCAGAGAAAAAAAATTATATGGGCATGGCAGCCATCTTGGTAATGTGACCTAGATTATTAATAAACACATTGGTTCCCCCATCCTATAGATGCTTCAGATAAAATTTGGCCAAGTGGTTTCAGAGGAGAAGAAGTTTGAATATTATGGTATTATACATGTATATTGCCCCAGGGTGGGGGCATATGAGCCCTTGGGTCCATTGTTTTTTTTTTTTTTTTTTTTTTTTTTTTTTTTTTTTTTTTTCAGAATCATTAATATTGAATCCTTCTGCCCATTTCCTGCAAGATGAGCCCCTGGGGTCCATTTTTTTAAGAATCATTAATATTCAGTCCTGCTGCCCATTTCCTGTAAGACTTTCACTTTATATGACATTTTTAAAGTTGCCGTAAAAAAGGTCCAGGTCATCACAGGGTCATGATTTATATACACATTGTAGTGCTTCAGCCATAGATGCTTCATGCCAAGTTTCGTTGAAATTGGTCCACCGGTTCTGGAGAAGAAGATTTTTGAAGGATTTTTAACATATATGGGCATGGCGGCCATCTTGGTCATGTGACCTGGATTTCTTATATACACATTGGTTCCCCCTTCCTATTGATGCTTCACATAAAATTCGGCTTTGATTGACCATGCGGTTTCAGAGGAGATGATGTTTGAATATGATGGTAATGTACAGGTATATTGCCCCGGGGTGGGGGCAGATGAGCCCCTGGGGTCAAAATTTTTTAGAATCATCAATATTCAGTCCTACTGCCCATTTCCTGCAAGATTTTCACTTTAAATGACATTTTAAAATTTTTCCCAATTCAAATGCATTGGTGACCTATGTTGACCTTGCCGTAAAGAAGGTCAAGGTCATCACAGGGTCACGATTTATATATACATTGTAGTGCTTGATCCATTGATGCTTCATGCCAAGTTTTGTTGAAATCGGTCCATGGGTTCTGGAGAAGAAGATTTTTGAAGGGTTTTTACCATATATGGGCATGGCGGTCATCTTGGTCTTGTGACCTGGATTTCTTATTTACACACTGGTTTCCCTTCCTATTGATGCTTCACATAAAATTTGGCTTTGATTGGCCATGCGGTTTCAGAGGAGATGATGTTTAAATATTATGGTAATGTACAGGTATATTGCCCCGGGGTGGGGGCAGATGAGCCCCTGTTTTTTTTTTTTTTTTTTTTTTTTTTTTTTTTTTTTTTCAGAATCATCAATATTCAGTCCTACTGCTTTCCTGCAACATTTTCACTTTAAATGACATTTTAAAAGTTTTCCCCATTCAAATGCATTGGCGACCTATGTTGACCTTGCCGTAAAATAGGTCAAGGTCATTACAGGGTCACGATTTATATATACATTGTAGTGCTTGAGCCATCAATGCTTCATGCCAAGTTTCATTGAAATTGGTCCACTGGTTCTGGAGAAGAAGATTTTTGAAGGGTTTTTACCATATATGGTCATGGCGGCCATCTTGGTCATGTAACCTGGATTTCTTATATACACATTGGTTCCCCCTTCCTATTGATGCTTCACATAAAATTTGGCTTTGATTGGCCAAGCGGTTTCAGAGAAGAAGATCTTTGTAAATGGTGGACGACGGACGACGACGACGCCGACGGACGGACGCCGGGTGCCTTCCTATCCTATAACCTCACCTAATAACCTCAGCTAATAACATTTTGGATGAGTTGAATTTCAGCCTGATCCGATCTATGACTGCGGAGTTAGCTGCCATTGAGTGTCTGAAAAATCAATATTTAGTGTTGTTGGCACTCTAGCACCTTCAATTTTGATCGGATCTTCTTCATTCTTGGAAGTAACAAGGATAACAATAACATCTTGGATGATTTCAATTTTAGCCGGATTCGACTCTTGAGTAAGCTGCCCTTGAATGTTTGAAAAATCAATAAAAATCAGTGACTGTACTTGTTGACTCTCAGGTGAGCGATCATTGCCCTTGGGCTACTTGTAATTAGGTTTTGCTATGTAAAATCACGGCTTAATGTAGGAGATTCAAAAACATTTCTCGTAGAAATGTTCGCGTTTTTCATTATTGCCACAAGTAGAAAATACAGATGATTGGATTTGAAATGGCGAAACAGTTCTTTGATAAATGTAGACAATATAAGGAAAACTAACCCTCGTGGAGCAACCCCACCCCCTCCCCCACAATGTTTACAGTGAGTATCTATTTCTTTTATAAGAAGAAATTAACTCCTTACCTAACTTTACCTAACAATTAAAAAAAATATTACGGCGATTGATTAATAGACATTTTTCACTTTTGAACGTAAATGCTGCTGGCGCTTGCGGTTACGACTTTGTGTGTGATGGGCGACGACTCGTGAGGGCATATTTGAGACGAAGGCGAGGGGCGATATGAAGAATTACTCAGTCAAAACTACCAACAGCCCACCGTAGGTGTATTAAATGAGACACGCAAAAAACGAAATTGTCGAAGACGCCTAGCTGAATAGTTCAGTAGGTAGAGAGTAAGACATAGAATCGAAAGGTCCTGGGTTCGAGTCCGGGTAGGACAAAAATTATTTTTCCTTTTCTTTGTTTCTTCCTTTTTTCGCACCTGTGACATTAAAGCTTAAAAAATTAAAAAGAAATAAAAAAAAAGGAAAAAAGAAAATAAAATTTTATCTATTGGCAAATGCAAGAATCACAAAATGCAATGCTGCATTTAATACTAAAATCGTAAGTTTCTGGATTAAACTGTCTAGTTTGAAGGCAGACCGCATGTATAGGTTTTTTTATAGGTCTTGTAGGAAGCCGAGATATTGATCGTCATTAGAAGAACGGATCAGCGACCGATCCTAACGTCAACATTTATTTCCTGACTGGCTGGTACAGATAATGTGGATAGGATAAGCTGACCGCCTCTAATGACTAAAAAAATACGCAAGCGTCCCCCGTGGCCGAGCAGTTCAGAGCGCTGTTTCATAATCACTTAATCATCTCACCGTTGTGTCTGGTGTGAGTTCGAGACCCACAATGGCCACATGTGAGACAGGCCAAGTTCTGTTTGCGGGTGTGCCAGGCGGTTTTTCTCGGGGTACTCCCGTTTTCGCCCCACCTACTGTTTGGCGCTTTTCATATGAGCTGAAATAATCTTGAAAGGGACGTAAAACTGAATTTTAACAAATACACAAGACACCAAATCAAAAAGTATAGTCACGGTACATGTTCAGATATATGTGTATTACGTATTAGATGTAAAACTACAGTTTCACGTGCTATCTCGTGAGCGAACGATGTTTATTTTGTCGATGTCTCGTTTTGAGTCCATTCGACAGTAGGAAGAGCGATGGGGGCAATACCCTACATGTAGCTACAATATGCCTAGCCACACAACTGTTGTTGTTAATTGTAGACTTTCAACAGTATTTCTGCCATATCGAGTGCGATGGTTACGATGTAGAAAATTAATTTGGCAAGGCATAAGCTTTCGTTCTGATCCTCATTTATTCTGTGTGATAGTATGCGTGTTGTTTCACCTGGTTGAATTCAAATAAATAAATTAAAATCAAACTAACACAATTATATTATTTTCATGAGTTTCTAAAGTGTTTCCGTAGAGGACGCATAGTGTTTCAGTCGCCCCATAGTTTACTTTTGATGTTCGCCATTTTCACATACACGTAGAAGCAATTTTGGACACTACACATTCTGTCAAAGTGCACAAATTATTCATTTGTTTTACAAATAATGGTGTATACAGTCTTCACATTGACACGTGTTTTCTTAAGATTATTGCCTCGTGTATTGTCCCTTTTAACAGAATGGACGCTGGTCTTGTTTGGAAAAAGCTAGTAATTTTGTTTTTTATGCCTGTTGTTAAATTGCTTGTGATGTGTTGCACCGCCATGTCTCTCCCGCCTGGTGTCTATGTTAGGATGGGAAATTTAATTGTATAGATTCTTGGTCATTCTATTGTTACTTGATTACAGATAAGGGTCTCATTGTGCTCATTTCTGATCATAATGATGCGTTTTTTATACAATTTTCGGCCCGTTCAAGATTATTTTAGTTCATATGAGACTCGTAAATCAGTAACAGGAGGAAAAGAGGAGAAAACGAACTTGCACACCCACAAGCAGAACTTGGTTTTGTGTCACCCTTGATTGTAAGACTGATCAATTGGGCAGCAACCTAAGGCGAAGAGTTCATTGTCTTGGTGTTGGTAGTTGCCAAAGCGATATTGCTGCGCTGAAGGTTGTTTTAATCCATTTTATCACATGTTGTGTGATGTTGCATCAATCTTTGTTGTAAGGACTTTGATTGTATCGCAAGCATATACGATGGTGCTGACACTGATAGACAATACCCGAATACACATATTCATGTACAGTATACCACGCAGACATTTCACGTGTCCATTTACTGACCTTTTATACAAACGTACCGCCATTCATGATTCTAATATATATACATGTAACAGGGGAAATTTAATTGTGTTGTGTTTGGCTATTGAAATTTTGTCCTAGGGCCCATCGACAAAACAAAGATCATATCAAGCCGGATCAGTTATCAAACCACATTGCAGCTTGGAAAGCCGAACGCAGTTGGTGTTAAGGGCATGCGTTCCTTTGTCCTTTTTTAACATTTAAAAGTACGATTTCTATCATGATAAAGTTTATACTGAACCTATTAAGCAAGCCTCTATGGTGCAGTGGTTATTTCACGTGCCTTATAAACCAGAGATGGCAGGTTTGATCCGGGTCTTCTTGAGTCTGTCGGATGAGACTATAAACTGAGGTCTCGTTTCCATATGACATTTGCTGTTGGATTAACGCTCAAATCAACAAACCGATTCAATTTATTATTTATTTAAATTCAGATTGAGTAAGAAGCTTATGTGCTTATATGCTTGCCCGATTCCGGACGCAAAGATGGGTCCGAATGAGTAAGGTTGAGAATGATCAAATGTTGTAGATCTGCCGTCAGCATGTGTAATACATGTGCACATGTGCATGTGTGTTAAAATCATGACGATATCATTACAAAACCTTATCAAGCAAAATACAGTTTTTTGGGTTTTTTTTAAGTTGAAAAAAAAAATGAAAATTTTCAATTCAACAGTTTTGATATTTTCTTATTTGTTCAAAACATAGATTGTGGACACAAGATAGAACGAATACTCACAATCTATGTTTTCAGAAGCATAGACAACCTAAGTTGACCTTGTCTTATACATGTAATAGGTTAATGTAATCCCTGGGTCATATATAGACTTTGTAGATGCTTCATGCCAAGTTTCAAAATCATAGGCCTTTTGGTTCTGAAGAAGAACAATTTTAAAGGTTTTTCAATTTATAGCCATGGCGGCCATTTTGGTCAAGTTACCTTGACCATTAATACAAACTTTCGTTCCCCTTCCACGAAGTTTGGCTTTGATCGGCCATGCGGTTGCAGAGAAGATGTTTAAATATTATAGTCATATACATGTATATATCCCCCCAGACAGGAGCTGACAACCACCCGGGTCTTAATGTTTTCATAAAAATAAATCTGTCCATTTGTATTATCATAGCAAGTTTCCACCCATTTAATTACATTTAACTAATTTCCCCATTTAAATGCATGGGCTACCTACATGTAAGTTGATCTTACCGTAAAATAGGTCAAGGTCATCCCAGCGAAATGATTTATACAAACTTTGTAGTGCTTTTAATATTGTTTGATGCTTCATGCCAAGTTACAAAATCATAGGCCTTCTGGTTCTGGAGAAGAAACATTTTAACGGTTTTTGCTATTTATAGCCAAGGCGGCCATCTTGGTCATGTGACCTGGTCCATTTATGCAAATTTCGTTCCCCCTTCCTAAGAATGCTCCGCAAACAGTTTTAACTTTGATTGGCCAAGCTGTTTCAGAGAAGAAGATCATGGTAATTGTTGACAGACGACGACGGACGGACGACGGGGCATGGCCATCCTATAAGCTCACCGGGCTCATGTGAGCTAAAACTAGATATACCCCTGCATACTCAAGTTTTGCTTTATAAAAGCGTTGTTCAATGGGGTAAACATGTCACGGACATGTTATCCTGATGAGGATAACAGACCATGCTCGATATTACTTAAAATGTGTCAAAACGTTGTAAGGCGTAGAATAAAAAAAAAAAACCTGCACATAAAATTAAAGATCAACTAAATGTTTCAAATCGTAAATCTTGCCATGTTTACACGTAAAAGGAATTCTGTGTGTTCACGAAAAACATGTGAAATGTAGCTAAACAGAACCAATGTACGTATATACATGCACCAGTATGTTGAAAGTCACATGGCGATAACAAATAGTTGATAGTTGTTTTCCCACCAACAGTTATCGTCATATGCAGACGGGATCTCGGTTTATAGTGTCACCATAAAGCCATGGGCAGCTCAGAATTGAACTATACACACGAGTGTCAAAAAATAATATTCTGCACTGGAAGCTGTTTTATTCGCGCCAAGCATTTGTAACGCCGACTCGCGTTGAACGCGTAATGTATCTTTAATGGCAATCATGACAGTTGATGATGCGATTTTGTAAACATGTCGTGTCAAAGGCCACTTCTGGTTCATTGTTCAATTAGAATCAGACAGTTAAACGGGAAGACAACAATAATCATTGTTACCATTGCATATGACAACATTGTTTACGATTTATATGTTTAATTGCTGTCTGGATTTCTTTATTTTTGCATTTTACCAATGCATATAGGTTTTAAGTTTTTATTTATTTTATTTTTTTTTTGTTTTGTCCCAGTCAACATTTTTTTCAGTCATGTCGGGACGGAGCCAACGCTTCCTGGGTTTAACCAGTTAGTAAGGAGTTAATGTGTCTTGCTCAAGGACACAACACGGCTGGCGCCTGTGGGGATCGAACCCAGGACCTCTCAGGAGTCAGACGCCCTACCACTACGCCACCGCGCTCCCTAATAATTTTGTACCAGTCTTATATCAACTACATGTACGTATTTATTCTCGACATGTGATTTTACGAAGCGACTGACTGAACCACTGCGACATGAAGTCATCTACGGAAATTGTGTGTGTGTGTGTGTGTGTGTGTGTGTGTGTGTGTGTGTGTGCTCGCATAAAGAATATTGTCGTCCTGTTTTAGGGTAAGCAAGATACGTTATGAAAAAACGAACTGTATGTTTCTCAGACTATAAACATTTATTTTCTTGAAAAGGATACTGTTTTAGTTTGAAGTTTAATTATACTCGTATTTATTTGAATTCACCCAGATAAACATCACGCATAGTTCAAGAGAATAAAGGAGGATCAGAAAGAAAGCCTTTGACTTGGAAAAAACATTCCAAAAATCGTAATTATCGCATTCAAAATGCTGAAATACTGTGGAAGGTCTACAAAACTTATTTCTATGTCTATGCAAAATGTAGCTAGGATATCGCACTTATGACTTGCAGATGATTGTCTAATGGACTCAAAACGAAACATCAACCGTATAAATAACATCAAGATTTCGAGTATCTGTTTGAAGTACATGTACATGTATAAACATGCCAAAATAAATTATGTTCTCTCACGAGACAGCACGTGGAACTGTAGGTCTTACACCTAATAAATATACATATACTTGTATCTTTACATGTACACTATACAGTGTACTGTTTGAGTTAGTGCCTACGTCCGCGGAAAACATTTTTAAGTCGTTCAGGGTGGCTATCCTTATCCTAGCCACATTATGCCTGTACAGGCCTTCAGTATATTCATATTTTCATGTCTCCCAGAAAGAAATATTGACGCGAGGATAGATCAGCTCTTATACCAAAAATACGATCGAGCTCCCAATACAAGAGAAAACATACATGTGGGCTGCCGTCTCAAACTTCAATTCCTTTACGATTTAAGAATTTAATGTAGTAGGGCATTTCATGATTCTTGCATTTGCCAAAAATATAATCAGCTGATAATATATGTTTTATTTCCAAAGCTTTTTTGTCACAAGAGAGACAAATAAAGAAAAGAAAAAAGTGATGCGTCCGGGACTCGAACCCAGCACCTTTCGCTTTCAATTCCAAGCACGCTAGCTACTGAGCTACAGAGCTAGACGTCCTAAGATATAGCATTTATTGCATGTCTTATTTAATACGTCTTCGTCGGGCTATTGGTAGCTTTGATTAAGTAATTCTTCATATCGTCCCTCGTCTTCGTCTCAGATATGCCCTCACGAGTCGTTCCCCATCACACGGAAAGTCATAACCGCAAGCGCCAGCAGCAGCTACGTTCAAAAGTGAAAAATGTCTAATATAAGTCCTTGACTTTCTTCCGAATCTTCCGAATCCATTGCTTTGTATGTTTATTGTGCATATACATTCGTGAAGTGTGTACCCCCTCAAACCCCACTTTTATATAGAAAAACTGGGGTTTGCAGGGGTATACCTATTTTTCTTATTTTTGCCCCAAAACATAGATTTTGGGTACTCGTTAGAACCGCCTCGGCGAGGCGGTTCTAACGTGTACCCACAATCTATGTTTTGAGCAAAAATAAGAAGAAAAAAAATCAAAATTTTTCAGCTGAAAATTATCAATTTTTAAAGCTCAAAAAATCTCTGTTTATTGCATGGGGACGTTTTCGTAATGGAATGCATTTCGGTAAATGATGACGCTTTCGCATTCAGATTTCGTTGTAATGTGAAAGTTTGAGCTTATTTTGATTCTTTGTCTTTGTCCTTATTTTTTTGTGTTTAGGTGTTGACTTTTTGTGCTGTTGCATCATATGTACGCTTTCATATGTTAAGTAAAGTCCGTGTAACTAAGTGGCTATCTATTGGGAAACAGTTGCTCACTCGGCTTACAATATATTCTTTTTGTGTTAATATCCAATTGTCAATTTAGTTTTTCCAACCTTGGGTTTTGGGGTGGGGATTTCTGCATTATAAAAACTTGTCCATGCAATAAACAGAGATTTTTTAGCTTTAAAAATTGAAAATTTTCAGCTGAGGTGAGCCGAGGCGGTCCTAACGAGTACCCACAATCTATGTTTTGGAGCAAAAATAAGAAAAATAAGTACACCCCTCCATACCCCAGTTCTGCTATATAAAAGTGGGGTTCAATGGGGTACATGTATTCATTGCACGGACATGTTTTCCTGATGTTTGTTAGAAGGGTCGTACAGTTAAGTGCAATGTCTTTGACACTACCGCTTTACCTCTGACTTATAGTATATTTGCTATAGGCAGGTTTTAAATATTTAAAATATTTTAAATATTTTAAATATTTTTGTCTTTGACACTACCGCTTTACCTCTGACTTATAGTATATTTGCTATAGGCAGGTTTTAAATATTTAAAATATTTTAAATATTTTAAATATTTTTGTCTTTGACACTACCGCTTTACCTCTGACTTATAGTATATTTGCTATAGGCAGGTTAGGGGTAAACCGGCACGGTCAAAAAACACCATTACGAAAACTTGCCCATGCAATATACAGAGATTTTTTCAGCTGTAAAAATCTAAAATTTCACCAGAAGAAAAAAAAAGATATTTTAAATATTTTTGCTCAAAACATACATTGTGGGAACACGTTAGAACCACCTCGGCGAGGCGGTTCTAACGAGTACCCACAATGTACATGTATGTTTTGGATCAAAAATAAGAAAATTAGGTATACCCCTGCAAACCCCTGATGTACAGTGACGTGCCAAATTAATGTCCACAACGCCAGAATCTCCATAGACTTCAATGTATGTTCACGTTTACAAGAAAAATTATCCTGCCTCTGCTGGTCAACCGATTTTCACGATTTTAGTGTCATTTAAAAGGTAAATAAATAAAGCAATAAACAAGATATTTTCATTTAATTCTATGCGTACGTTTCAATGCTGCAATTGTTTAAAGAAAATATGAGATTATTTTTACAGTTTATTTGGCAACGTCACCATTGACGTAAATGGGAAAATGAATTTTTCAAAATTTCCTTCAGTTTTAAATTATAATATATGAAAAATGCAAAGTCAGAAAATTTCACCAAAAATCTTGTTTATTGCTTTATTCATTTACCTTTCAACTGATACCAAAATTATGAAAATATGTTGACCAGGAGAGACAGGATAATTTTTCTTGTAAATGTGTATAATAAATGCATTTACTAACATCAGTAATGATTTTATGTAAAGAGACAATGTCACAAATATACCAGCCTATCATGTGGTCCTCAGTTTATAAATGTCTACATACTGACAAAATAAATAGACAGAAAATGCGTTTCTTCTGCAAGTTCAATAACTGACTCGCTATCACATCACAAAAACTTACCCATGCAATATACAGATATTTTTTTCAGCTGTAAAAATGAAAATGTCATAAAAAATTGATAATTTAATATATTTGCTAAAAACAATGAGTGTGGGTACACGTTAAAACTTCCTTGCCGTTATGGATCAAAATTAAGAAAAAATATGTATACCCCTGATAACCCCAGTTTTACTAGATAAAAGTGGGGTATGAGGGGGTATATATTTCAAGAACATATTATCCTGATGGCTTTCTGTTCTTCAAAATTATCATTTTCTGTTTGTTTGTTTTTTTCAATTTATGCCAAAATCTAGCAGTATTTGCTATAAATGGTACCCCCGCTAATCGCGTAGATGATGGTCGGTTTCGCTTCCACCACTTGCTGGTATGTCACATACTGCGGCCAACACTCCTGTGATCCTTCATTAAAGTCGATAGATCCACATTCATTTCCCATGTCCATGCAGATTTGTATGCACTCCGCCAATGTTGCAGAAGTTTTGTAATGATTATAGCCGTATATCGCACTGTTCTCGTGTACTTGAAATATGCTGCCATAGTTGTCGCACTCTGAAAAATGTATACAAAAACAAAACAAAAAAAAACAAAAAAAAAAAAAAAAAAAAAAAAAAAAAAAAAAAAACCAAAACACACAAAAATTGCAGATATGATATGGAAAATATATATACTATAAGACTTAAGTTTTAAAGCAATTTTTTTATCCATTCTTATGTTTAAAAACTTTCGTTTCGCTTTAAATATGTCAAGTGATGTTGAAATTCGTTTTGTGTGATTTTCTTACGTCCACGAGTTGCTACGTTACGTTTAAAAAATCATGCGAATCACGTACCCAGCATTCCGCCTGCATGTATGTTTTGGGAAAAAATTAGAAAAAATATCAAAACTTTTCAACTGAAAATTTTCAATTTTTACAACTTAGGAAAAATCTGCATATCACATGGGCATGTTTTCGTATTTGTGGGCGTGTATTCGTTTTATGCGATCCATCACTTACCTTTGTCGCAGGACCTTGTAAATTCATTATATTTCATTGTACTATTACAATGGCAAACGTCTTCCAGACAAACACTGTTGACTTCATAGCAATCAGAATCACTGCCACATGCGTTTCCGAGCGTCTTCACTGAAAATCATGATCAGACATGATACTTATATACTGATTGTTTCCAGAAATATTAACCGCGAAATGGCTATAATGTCTAGTACACTTCTTTTATTGTTTTAAACTACATGTACTTTTTGGTTCTATGGCATGTTTTTGTTCGTAATTTTCCCAAGTACCAAATAAAAAAACCGAGGTGGGAAAAAATAAATTAACAATCAGGTATTTATAATAAGAAAACATATCGTAAGCCGAGTGAGCAGCTTTTTCTTCAGTAGGTGGCCACTCAATTGCACAAACTTAACTGAAATATGAAAACGTACATCAGGTACTAACAGCACAAACATTCAATGCCAAGGCAAACACCGCCGCCTTGGAACGATCAGCAATATAAAATAACTGGAGGGCTTAAATCGATATTGTTTCTCTTTTGCTCCATTTTGCCTAATCTAAAGGGTCACTGAAGAGGCTTAAGTAGCCGAAACCGCGTAATGGCCAATCCCTTTTCTCATTAATATCTTCACTGCTCTTTAAGGATCTCAGTTTTATTTTTATTTATTGATTTTGTTTTCCCTTTTCTTATGGTGAAAGAAATTAGACGGTGAACATCTGTAAAAATCGCCATTGTGATTTCGACACGGTTATTTTCAAGAACCTACGAGTTATCAAATTAAGCGTATAAATTATACTTAGAAAAACAATGGAGGAGAATTGAACTTATTTCAATTTCCTTGCAATGAATGTAATTCACTCTACAAAAATGATAAATATTTCTGTTAGAGTAGTCTATTTGCAGTCGATCAGAAAGCAAACGAAATTTTACGGATCACTGGTTCCAATACAGTAATGAGCCAAATGAACTAACCCTACATACCCAAAAGTCACATGCACAATTTCCTCTGGATTCAGTTTGCTGCAACCCATTTCAGTCTACTGCTTACCTTTTTAAACCGACCACGAAAAAGTTTGAATGACCCTGTATGACTCTCTAGTCAAAACAAATGCGATACAATGCATGCAAATATGCACTCAGATGACACCCTTCGGTCAATATTACGACAAATGGCAGCAATACATTGACACTGACGAGGAAATTGTGTGTCAAGTTTGGCTACGAGAGGAACTCGTGATTTTGCACACAAATTTGCTTGGTAAACTTTCTACGAAAATGGGTTTTATCATTTTCAAATGTTTGCGAAGTTTCGGTATGGAGGGTTATGCCATTTGGGACTGCTCTGTACCTGGACCATTGAAGGGTGACTAAATCCTGTTCACATGACCAGCTTTACTGACGTATGCAAATTTAAAGTCTACCCATATTTTACTCACGTAAGCAAATCTGTCCTTGTGAACGCATTTTTCCACTTTTGCGTATACCCAAAATTGCATATACGCAAAATTTGCACTTGGTCTAGACCAAGTGCAAATCTCAATTTGCGTATACGCCCATTTTGCATACATATAATCTGTTCAATCCGTATTCATTTGGTGCTTACCCAGTCAACAACCACTGTCTTATCATATAACCACCCAATTCAATTATTAAAATATGGATGATTTGACATAACCACTTTTCCTCTGATATAAAAATCACAACTTTACTCTTTGACAATTTTAGCTGAAATGACAAGTCATCAAAAGCTCGTGAACGCAAAGCAAAATTTACTTTTACTTTCGTAAGTAAAATTTGAACCATGTGAACGGGACTTAAATTATGGAACTGTCGACTGCAAGTATTTTCACATGTTATCAATTTTCATTAAATGTAAGAAACCCGATCAAAGTTAAATATTCTTCAATTCTTTTTCTACGGCCTTAGTGTATTATTGAAACAAGAATCTCTTTCTAGTTATTCTTGAGTTAATACCTTTATAGGCCTATACTTAAAACCAGTTTTGAAATGGACTATTCCGGTGGGTGTGCTCACTTCTGAATTATTGCAAAAAAGTGTATTTATTGAATTTTGACGAGTTTCAAAAGCTGATGTTTTGATATTACGTGGTCTCTGTAAAAATTAAAAGGTACTCATTTGTCTATACAGTGAGTTTTTGCTTTTCGAAATTTGGTTAAGAAGTACCTGAATCACCCTTGGACTACCAACTTCGAAATACGTCATAAGTCAGGAAGCAGTTCCATTAATTTAATAATGGCGTCCTTTCATGAAGCAGTTTCATTCATAGATTTATATTTAGTGATCATATTTCAGGAGTTATTCATGCTGTATCCTAATAATCATTGTATTAGGATGAAACGTATTCTATTATCAAAGCATTGCTACATAGAATATAGTGTCAAAGCAACTAGTTTTATTATTTTGGTTGACATTAAATCAATATGGGCTGGTCCATGTGAGACCGTTACAACATTGCCTTCAATCGAAACGGGGTGTAAAGAAAAGAATGAACATGATTCACTGCTTTCTGTTTCATAACTGTGTATAATAAATTTTACAAGGAAGGTCCAAATTGGTCATTTTGAAATTATAATGAACAAAATCTAGTACTTAGAATGTAGAAATTGAATGATTAATTGTTTTATTCACTTGACATACCTGTAAAACGTGTTATTCACTATAATAGACTAATCCAAACTTCCAGCACACTTACTACCAATTATCAATGAAGGGTTGTTCCATTTGCTGCACAGGGGTGTAAACAAATGCGTCCGCATGCTTCCGTTGCTTTCTATTTTATAACTCATGTTCATTAATCTCCAATCACGAGAAAATGTCTTTTCAAAGACAACTTGTGAAAAAAATCTAGCATTTAGTATGTAGAACTATATGGGCCACAACGTGAGAAAATGTACCTTCGGACAATTTTTTGAGTATATGAAAAGCAAAGTTACTTTGAATGTATGATGTTTCTAGAGTCTGTTAGTCTTTATTTGACCAGATTATTTCAGTTATTTTGTGAGTTATGACCAATTTACTATATGAACCCTACATGCGTTATTGTCCTGAAAAATGACGTCAAAGTTGCGTAGTGCATTTCTGCATGTTAGTAGAGCTTACAAAACTCGATGCATTTTCTTAAAACTGTTTAAGCACTGGTCCAGAACCTATTGTTAAGATAGAAGTATACCATCCTTACATGCAATATGCCAAAATTATTTTGTCTATTTTATGATGATGCGGTTGCTATGGTTACCGTTTAACGATAGATATAGGGAAATTATGTGTATTATGGGCTAAAACAAGGGCAGATAACTCCATATATTGAACAACAAGATGTTTTAAAACTCTTTCATTTGGTAGCCCAGTGCTCAAAGATTACAAATACAGTGTTATTTCTAAAACGTATATAACATCATTTTCCCGCTTTTTGCTGCTTTCTACTAGTAATGTCAGAATGTCCGAAGGTACATTTTGTCACGTTGAGGTTCATATTATGTAATTTAGTTTGTTTTCTTATTATACATGTAAGTCAATAGAATGGGCAAATCCAATATTCCAAAAATAGATTGTCTTCCTAGCAATTTGGGTAAAATACATCACCAAGTATGGTGTACTGGAAGGGTCAAAATGAGCGAAGTGGTAAACCGAACTGTCCATGCCTATTTCGAAATAGACATGCACCCGCAAATATAGGGGTGCACCCACATATTTAGAGGTTCACCCCTATTTTAAGATAGAGGTTAACCCCTAGAATGCCGGTACACCGTCATAGATTGTGGTTTTGCCTGGTAGTCCGTTTGATTGTGACTGCTTGGTGGCACTGTTGAGTGTGACTCTTCCAGGTAGTCGTGTCTGTATTGTTGTACGTTGGTATAATAAATATATTATGTATGTATCATATTAAATACTATGTTATGTTCAGTTACATGCACTGTGTATGTGGCATGTTATTTCACATATGTGGCATTATGTTATGTTGCATATATAATGTTAGGTTACATATGTAATTTTATGTTACATCTGTACGTTATGCCATTTTGACCCTTCCAGAACACCATAACTAAGATTTGGAGTGCGTCGTCTTAAATAGGGTAAAATACGTCAATTAGTATGAGTCACTTCGTCCTAAGGTTAAGATTTCTGAATAAAAAAAAGTTGAATTAAATAAATAATAATGAATAAATCATGAATCGAAATATGCGGCATCGCCCATGGATCCACAAATGGGTCTTTTTAGCTATAATTAAATAAATATTACATCTTCATTGACCATAAGGTCGTAAGAAAAAGACGAGCTTCTTGACGCCTAAACACGTATATTGCGGGCATTTTGTTGTTGTAATTCAGAAATGGTGACCCAGTCCCGACATAACCATAGCTGTTGCGTTTGGTATCAAATCAAATAAATGCACAAGTGTGTATTATTGTACTCCATATAGCTACGTTCATACAGTTACATGTGAGTGACTAAATAAACAGACATGCACTGAACAAACAAAAAGCTCTTAACACTTTTTAACGGCTGCCGTACTCCGTGTTTGAGAAATGGTGTGACAGTTGATAGAGGCCAAATCCAAAATAACAAATCAAGTCCAGTTTCGAATGATGTCTCTAAAGTCATTGATTGTTGAAAATGTTAGAACGCATGAAAATTAAAGTTGACCGCTATTAACCGCTGACCTACATGCGTTATGGTACTAATAGGGTTATATCTCGGCGCTGTAGCTTATGTTACTTTAATTTGAATGCGTCGACGATGTCTCCGCTTTTTTTGTACCCAAGAGTTTATGGTTATTTTTATGACAACAATGAAACAACTCTACAGTCCGTGTTGCATGCGTTTCTGTCGTCCTGACGATTAACTTGCCCACTACTATTTATTGCGCTCAACCTGACATTAATGTGGAATTGGCACTGTAAATTCAGAAACTTCATTTTCGATGTGCAGACTGGGCATTTAGATATTCACATAACCAACTCGTAAACTTATAATTCATATAGTACAGTTTAGCCTTATTTCTGTGATGAGCATTTACGACAGATCAATTATCATTTTTTTTTTGAATTATTAACCAACAGTTATACGTACAAAGAGTCAATACATGCTACTATTGAACCATTCTGTGTCTATTCAACATAAACTTATTGAAAATGAAGGGTAAACACACTGTCACAGAAAAAATACAATGTATAAAACACACACTTAAACGCTCTCCCTTGTAGTCATTTTGATTGTGACTTTGTCTGGTAGTCCGTTTGATTGTGACTGCTTGGTGGCACTGTTGAGTGTGACTCTTCCAGGTAGTCGTGTCTGTATTGTTGTACGTTGGTATAAGAAATACATTATGTATGTATCATATTAAATGCTATGTTATGTTCAGTTACATGCACTGTGTTCTGTGACATGTTATTTCACATATGTGGCGTTATGTTATGTTGCATATATTATGTTACATATGTAATTTTATGTTACATCTGTAACGTTATGGTACATGCGTTATATAAGATGCATTATGTTACGTGTTTTGCTACAAACATAACGCTATGTTGCATAACGGGTGCTGATTCATTCATGTTGTTACATATGTTGCGTTTTGATACATTATGTTACATACATTACATAACTTATGTCACACACGTTATGTTACATACGTTACTTCCGTTTATAATGTATTCAATACTGAGATTTATCAAGATATCATAGATTTGACTATAACAACACTGTCTGTTTTGTGTGTATCTTTGATGAGCTACGCTATTTCAGAATGTATGAAAATTCTTAAGATGCAACGACACCACATATGTGAATGAGAGCATGAGAGAGTGCATATATATAAGTGAAACATGTATTGTTTTAATATTGAATTAATTGTTTACACCATTATGCCATAAATAGCTAGCTATGTTAATTTATTTGGGGGAGGGCTATCTAATGTTTATTTTTGCAAAATTATGTTTACTCCTAAAGCTCTTACACGCGCAAACATGTTACATTGCGTTATGTTACATATTTTACACTATGTAACATATGATAAACTTTGTTACATGCTATGTTATATATGTTTTGTAATGTTGCATATGTTACATATTTTACGTTATATATGTTATGTATGAAACATACGTAACATACGTACATATGTAACATATGTTGCATGATATTTACGTTGATTAACTATGCGCAATGTCGAGAATATATCATACGATTCGTCGACAACGATAAAAATAACTAGTATAGATAATGAAAATAAATTGTAAAAATCGTGAGGTCATTTCAAAAACAATGGAAACCTGATATTAAAGACGTCTTTTCTTCAAACACTTCAGAAAGTATGTTTACTCTTTAAATCTTACACGCACAAATATGTTACATACACTGCGTTATGTTACAACTTTTACAGTATGTAACATATGATTAACTTTGTAACATGCTATGTTACATATGTTTTGTAATCATGGTTTCATATATTACATATAATACGTTATATGTACGTTTGTAATGTACGTAACACACGTACATATGTAGTACAATGTTATATATGTTGTATTATGTCACATACGTTACATTATGTTTCATATGTTTTGTTACAAATGTTACATTGCTACAACATGCCGAGATTATGTCGAGAGTATATCGAGAAGCATGGCGGCTTCGAGTACAATCCACTTCTTCAAACGTAAATGCATGAAAAGGCATGTTTGATCGGCCACTCAATATTAGCATTAACTAAAATGAAACAAGGCCGTATATAACATGTAGCACATGTTATAGTTTTTCTTGTTAAGTATACTTGAAATGATGTCGATACCTTAGCCTTACAGGCACGGCTAATAAATTACATGTGATCCGGTTGCATTTGTCTTATCGCTCATACACACACAAAAAAAAGATTTTTCAAGTTGTAAAAATTGAAAATTTTCAGTAGAATTTGTTTTGTTATTTTTGCTCAAAACATAGATTGTGGATACACGTTAGAACCGCCTCGCCGAGTACCCACAATCTATGTTTTGGAGCAAAATTAAAATAGGTTTACCCCTCCATACCCCAGTTTTTTCTATATAAAAGTGGGATATTATGGGATATACATTACACGGACATGTTTTCCTGATGAAACAAAAGTCCCACCTATCTTTGTAAATGTCTGCCATTCCACATCTTCAATCCAGTAATCTTGAATCTCTTTGACTTTGACGTCGCTCAGTAGACATACTTGAGTGGCACCATTATAGCTTACAGACCAACAGTCATCATCCAGCATGCAGGTAACACCACAGTCTAACTCGCTCCGAACGATGTAAGTATCGGTATGATTTGATAACAGCGTTTGCGTTTTTCGTGAAAAGATGGCTTCTTTCGAGTATCCAAAACGTAGCATAGATAAAAGGAAAACGTAAATACACATCATATTGAAAACACCTAACGCTCCACTACACATTACGAAAAGTTTCAATATACACTCAATATACAGAGATTTTTTTCAGCTGTAAAAATTAAAAATTTCACCAGAATTTTTTTTTTTTTTTTTTTTTTTTTTTTTTTTTTTTTTTTTTTTTTTGAAAATTTTAATATTTTTGCTCAAAACATAGATCGTGGAGGCGGTTCAAACGTGTACCCACAATCTATGTTTTGCACCAAAAATAAGAAAAATAGGTATACCCTTGCATACCCCAGTTTTACTATATAAAAAGGGTTTACTGGCCCAGGGGTATTCATTATACGGACAAGCTTTAGTGATGTAACGTACAAAAATCACTGACAATTTAAAGTTTGTAGCTATCACCTATCGTAACAAATGGAAAAATAATAGGTAAATGACGTTTATGTCAATACGATTCAAATTTTCAGGAACTGCATTTATTTACCTATAATTATTTGTTTATTTTTACATAAAGAGCATGGGACATTGGTGTTACCGTTTCAACTGTTTCTAACAATAGACTAAAAGACACCGCTAGAAAGGCCAATGTTCCCGCACCATATTTGTGGTCTTCACTAGAAGACCAATCAATAAAAACTAACAAAAAGCAATATCTATCTGCCAATACTTTAACCTCCATAAAGGACTTCACAAGCGTATTATAAACACAACTGGAAGAAAGACATGTTCACATAGATTTAGAAAACCATCCTTGAAAAGTATGGATAACAAAAAGCAAAATATAATATGATAATCAGAGAGGTACTGCTTTCCATATAATGACCTTTCAGCATCATTAACAGAACAATTAAGGGCTTGATTTATTTGGACAGAGAATTTTAAAATCGCCCCCATCCCCTGTAATATCTTTCTGCTGATCTTTCCAAGGCGACACTTCTGTTGTGGTTCAAATTGCTTTGTTTTATGCTTCGATGTTGAATTTTTGTGCTGTTTGCACCTTTTGTATGTTTTCATATATTTAATTAAGTTTGGGTAACTGAGTGACCGCTTACTTAGAAACAACTGCTCACTCGGCTTACGACATGTTCTGTTTGTATAAGTAATTGATTGTCAATTTAGTTTTTTCCCCACCTCGGGTTTTGCAGTGGGATTTTTTTCTGATTGCGCCATTTCTTGATCATTGCTTACTTATACCTTTTTAGTGTTAGTCTTTTGGTCGTCCAATGGGTCGCGTGCCATTGTAGCGAGAATTCCCATTTCAAAACCCAGGAGGAAAGAAAACAAAATGACGATTAGGTACTTATATAGACCGAATATATCGCCAGCTGGATGAGCAGATTTTTTCAAAAGGTGGCCACTGAGTTACCCGAACTTAACTAAAAATATTAATAGGCATAAAAAGGTAAGAACAGCACAAAATTGGCACAAAACATGAAACCAAGTATTAATAGACAAGGAACATTGAAACAAGGGTCAAAGCTATTGAATATTCAAGTAATAATAGACATATAACATTGAAACAGAGGCCAGTTCTTAGACTATTGAAATTTAAGCCTGGTTTCCACGGACAATTTTTCTTCGACGAAGATTATTTATCACAGAAAGTTTGGCAATGAGTTTGCGTTGAATCACAGCAAAAATTACTTATATTACTTAGCTCGCTCACCTTTGTCACAGATATTTGACAATGACACTTCGCCACAGAGTTGAGTTTACACGAGCATATTTTTCTGCGACAAACCTACTTTGTCAAAGAAAACTTGTCCGTGGAAACGAGGCCTTAAAGACAATAGGTCAGTTCTTTTGTGCATCTAAAAATTTATTGCCAAGTAACAATGAAACAAAGATCAGCCCCTATCTAGTGCATTTGATCAACGATAGATAAATTACAATGAAACAAATATTATAATTCTATTTTCATTCAGATAAAATTTTAATAGGTAAACATTACAACATTAATGCATAGATATAAATATTACAAAAAGGGCAAACCTTCATTGTCATCGAAAAGTTGTGCTCTTTTAGCGCACCCACAAATGGGATCAGACAAAATATGTATAGCATAGCATACGGGACTATATAAGCGATTATCGATTTTATCTGTCTGGTTATCTTCCCTTGGATATTTGCCACTCTCTTCACCTGGAAAAAACTCCGACTCGCGTTCACTAAGAAAAGTATATAAAACATTAAAATAATTCGTAATAATTTACTTATTATTGATCTGTCACTATTTTATAAGATATCACAAGAAAGTGTAAAACATCACCGACATGCTGGTGTAAGAAAATATAAAATAACTTAATGTTTGGCAGGGTCACTTTATAAAATAACTTAATGTTTGGCAGGGTCACTTAATTCATTCTTTAGAACAGCAAACCCCCATTCAAGTCTATGTCTCTCGAGTTGAAATGCTTAGTTTAAGCATTTTATCACCAAATAATACAACTTTTAATTAACTTCCATTTATTTTATAAGCTATACATGGTTTCACTAGTTTCCATATTTTTCAAAAATGTGAATTTCTCAAAAATAGATTAATGTTTTAAATGGTCATTTTTTTTTTTGTTTAAAAAAACTGGTTTGAAGGCTCTCTCTAACTAACTGACTGTGGAGGCGAAGAAAAAAATCCTAAGTTCGAATATTTACTTCAGACTGTGTTACCTGGACAGGTAATGTAGGGATTATGTTCTTGTAGGTAACCAGGTAACACGCGAAACAAACTTTGACAAAGTCTTGATTAAATTTTAAATTAGGTTTTAGTTTTATTCAACTTGTTAGATTTGAAATATATTTAATTTTTAATATTGTTTCTTGTCCCTTGAATGCGTTGCCATTACCACTTATCCAAGCAAACTGACATTTTTTGTGGGTGATGAGCAAATCATAACAATTCATTTGTACGTACGAAGGGCGTTCAAAAAGTTCGCGGAAAAGTGCCATCATATTTTTATTTTGTATATCAGCTGAATTAAACTATAACAGTTATATAGACAAACATGATTTGTACTTATACAGCAAATTTTGCTGCTCTGGCATGAATGCAATGTTAACAGTGGTTGCTATGGAAACCGTACATTACGATTACCGGCCCTCCTTTGTTCATTTTTGCAAAAAGTCGATGTTTAATGATGACGTTACATTTGATAGTTTACCATGCTTTTTTCACCAAACTTTGTATGAGCAGAGTTCAATATGTTTGCGGTGAACACATGACGTCATATAAGTGCGTCACGTCATTTTGGGCTTAAAGAGGCCATGTTGTTTACTGGGTATGCCTAAAATGCGAAAGGAACAACGGTGTTCAATAAATTGTGTGTTTGGAACGGACTATAAAAGAAAGAAACACTGCTCAGAGCAGAAAGCGCATATGGCAACAAGGAAATTAAGAACACTGCAATCAACAAGTATTATGCATGATTTCTACACGACAAGAAAAAACGTCAATGTCGACTCACGCAGCGTAACGTCAAATAAAGTCATACTGTCGAAAATGATTGTCGTGATAGAAAAGAGAAGAATTCGTGAAATACACAACAGATCGGATTGTAGTTTCGACACAATTCACCGCATTATACACACAGAACTGACGCCCGTATGCTATGCCACGTAGATTCCAAACAATGCTTAAGAGCTAGCCAACAGCGACATGAATGGGTATAGCATGACGTTGTTATGACGTTGGGCCGGTTTTACTGTTGTTACCTTAGAAACGCGCGTGATTTAATGCCTAATTTTCATCCGATTGTATTCAAATTTTGTGCATATGTTAACTATATGTTAATTTACAACATGCACAGAGAACGTAAATTTCCCATGACAATTACAAATTTGGCAGCACTTTTCCTCGAACTTTTTGAACCCCCTCGTATTTGTCAATCAAAGAAATCTCATTGCATTCTTTCAAGTACTGCATTTTTTCCCAAAACGTAAGCGGATGTCGATAGATCTACTATTTATTTCAATATCCATCTCGTTTTCGTTAGACAGAGGTAGCGTTGAATCTCATGGAAATAGTCAATCCGGTAGAGCATTGTCGTATAGAGCTATGTTATTTCAGCATACATTTAAAATCCATTAATTCCATAATACACCTTTTTTATTTAATACATTACATGAATCTATCAATGCCCCGTTCTTTTAGTGGATCAATGTTATATTAAGTTTCCTTCCTGTTGCTTAAGAATTAATTGTATTTTTTAAACAATATAACACATTACGTATCTCTAAATCTCAAACTGAAAAATAGGCGACATGCTCAGAAATGGTCATTTTTTACATTTGAAAAAGCAGCTTAGTGTTATTAAGATGTTGTTTGTAAATGTTTTCTCCATGACTGTGTTAAGTATGGTGATGAGTTTGAGTCCTACTCACTTTTCTTGGAATGACAAAATGAGAGTGTTGACGTATAATTATAATTATCAGTCGCGATCCGCGTTAGACTGTGGAGCCAACTGCTCATTGAATCCTGATTGTTGGTCTGCGAGCTATAATGATGGAACTGGTAATTGTCTGCTGAGCGACGTAAACGTGTTTCAAGACAATTGGGTCACTGATGCAGTATGGTTAACGCTTGCAAAGACTGGTAAGCACTTTTAAATGAGCCTTTGCACGAGAAAAACAGACCAGGTTTGACACAAATTAGCCTGTACAATCACAGAAACAGGCTAGAAGGTTGAAATTTCTGATTATTGTACTATCTGCGTAGCGAAAACAAATGCGCTGATCAGTTGTGCAGTTACTGCACAGCTGACCTGCGCCTTTGATTTCGCATATGCAGATTGTTGGTTTTCAGACTTAACTTCATGGTCATAGGTCCAAAGTACTCAGCTGTTAAGCGCTTTGCTCTTGTGCCACGTTAGTCACGGCTGGTAATGTCGTTTGGGGCAATCAGATGTTATGCAAACGGACGCCTTACGGGAGCTTCCGGACATGAGTAACGGGAACAGAACACGAAAAACAACATGTGACATTTGTTTATGTTTACACAAATTTCTTTGTTCGGAGGTGAATATTGTGAAATCGGGCAATACTATTCCAAAAAACATTTATTTCTGCATACTTTTTTGAGATCGTGGGAGTGGGAAATGCTGCTATATCTCTAAAATTCAGTTTTTCCGGTTGAGCTGTTACTGGACATGTTTTGGTGCATTGTCGACGAGCTGATGTAGACAATTCGAGCCTTTCACTGTTTAATGCCAAAGAATTTGCCATAGAAATTCTGCTTAAAAACGTTGCTACAGAATTCGAGAAATGGAAAAAAGTTATGACTTACGACATGACTACCCCTATCGGACTAGTTACACATACCCCTAACGAGCGGACTTGCGGAAGGGCTCATGGAAACACCCAAAACCACCCCAAACATTCAAAAGCCACGTGATCGGTTAGCAAAAAAAAAAAAAAAAAAAAAAAAAAAAAAAAAAAAAAATTCTGCTCCGATGTGGGTTTCTGTGCTTAAACACTAATAAATTTTTATGTTGTTCTAAAGGCAAATCTTTTTTCTATGTGATGGTAGGAAAGTGCAGTGAACGTCCAGAAATCAAGAAAAAGAGGAATATCTCCCGAACAGAAAACCACATCAATATGCTCGTTAGCACATCAGAAGAAGTAAAATCGCAAAATCTCGCCTATTAATACCTGTCAACCACAGAATAGGAGATACGAAATATGACAGAGCCTACTCAAACACTAACATGAGTAGCACGTCAGAATTACTGCTTTACAAGGCCACCAATCCAACATGATATCACTTGCTAATGGGCGAAAATGTTCTTGCTTTTCAGATAAAAACAAGAACAAGAGCAAAGCAATGTGCGATCATAAACATATTCAACTTGGACAAGAATAATACCGATTTTATATGCAATCATAAACCAGTCGCACAACGTGTGTTGTTGTGGGAAAATGCATTTTTCAAGCTATAACATAGATGAAATTGTCAAGTTTTTAGGGGTGTAATGGATGTTTTGGAATGTAATTCGTACCGCAAGCGCTACAATTCCATTTTACTCACGTCGTCTTCGCAAATGACATGAAGGGAAGCGTGTACGGACACCAAATTCTTCACCACCGGCGCAGATCGAACCTAGGACCTCTGGCATCAGATTTCAGTTTTCTTACCACTGAGGTATACCGCGCTTCAATTAGTATAACTGAAATAAAATCGCCGATATTTCAGTAAATTACCGTTTTCGGTTTGTTGCTTTATTATAAAGAAGGTTTAAATGGGACTAAACTGCAATAGCAGGAATTCGTCTCGTTAGGGGCAATAGTGCCGATAGGGACAACCCATCTCGTTATGGGCAACATAAACGAAAGGCTCAGTTTCTACACAAGTGACACCTATGAATTAGTCTTGACAACTTTTGTTCGTAAAACAAAATGGATAAGGATATGGTTATATGTAGCAAAAGTGCATTTTAAAGCATTTTATTGACCGAACGCCCTCACTTGCAACCACGAAATCTAATGACACCGAAACAACACACACCGGAGAAAGTGTATCGCAAATAAGTCATTGACTTTTGTGTGCCCGATTCATTCGTTTCGGATGCAGAAATATATACTATTTTGAACTGTATTCTCCTTTTTGTATATGCGAAGCTGCAATACTGTGAAAAAATATAAAACATAAAAACTTACTTGGCTGTTGACATTCTCTCTGATCTCTTGGCTCATGCCCGGAAGTTCCCGTGAAGATTCGCTTTGCATAACCGGACGGTTGCCCCTAACGACATTACCAGCCGTGAAATTCGACAACTAACGTTTACATCTGTATATTTACATTTTTATTGCAATCGTCCTAGATGAATCTTTCTTGGAGTTCTTCATTTCCCAATGAAAAACATTAAGTCACGTGATCAAAAGGGTAACGCCTATGGGCGGGGTGGCGTCATAACCAGCCAGTGACGTTGTTTGTTTACTCTTGTTGTCGTGACGTTGGTCGCGTATCGCCATGACGTTAGGCGCGAAAGTTTGACGTTTTGGCTGTTCCAAAATTACGTTAAGTCGGATTTAATGTCAAATAACATGAACACTAGCGGTGATGTTCGCAATTAAAAATCTGATACTTGATTGATAATATACAATGTAAATATAAGTATTGAAATTCAGATTTTAGCTTTCACTGGATGATGAAAAACATTAGCTGTTTTAATGTCTCCGAGAAGCCCTTCGGGCTTCACAGACATTAAAACAGCCTAATGTTTTTCATCATCCAATATTTACATTTTTCTAAAACCTCCTTAGATGAACCATTAGATGTTCATCTGTGTTCATACTTCCATGAACAACATTGTGTCACGCGACGTGACGTAATCCAAACTTGACGTCAAAAACATGAATCTCCCCAATCTGATTGGACGTTGTAAACGTCGACGCCGTTCCGCTGTTTGAACACACACTGTGTGTAGCTTCTCTGTTTGCTGGTAAATGTGACCGCCTTGGTGATTTTTCAACTAGCGATAGAGAGAAATGAATGTAAATATAAGCAATGAGTTTAATTTTTCTGTTGTTCATGGAGCTATGAACCGCAGTGGGTCGCTAGCAAAGCTTACATGAACCCCTTCGGGGTTCATTCACTTTGCACGCGACCCACTGCGGTTCATAGCTCCATGAACACCAGAAAAATGAAATTCATTTCTTAAGTGAAAGCTAAAATCTGAATTTCAATCCTTAAATAAACACGCTGTATAGCAACACAATGATAGAGAAACATGCAATATCATACTTGTCATGCCTAATTATCGCAGTTTCCCATTTATATTTAGACATCATAACATAACGTCATCCTTTTATGTGTACACACGTTTTATGTGTTCAAGTTTGTTTTAAAAAAGGTACAAGTAGGCAATGATCAGGAAATGGCGCAATCAGAAAGAAATTAAACCAAAATGACACTTAGGTACTAATACCAAGAAAACATATCGTAAGCCGAGTGAGCAGCTATTCCCCAACATGCGGCCACTCAGTAACCCAAATCGAACAAAAAATATGAAAAGGTACATAAGGCTCAAACAGCACAAAAGTTTGGTGCTATTACATTTTCGCACATTTTTCAAAAAATTCGTTTGCGTACAGTTTTCATTAGCTTGCAGAAATGCATATCATTTAGTTTTAGTGTTACATTTGCGAGTATGTTTTTGCACCTCTTCCTTGGCCAGCTGCTGTTATTTTATCAGCACTGTTATCCCTGTCCACCGACTTTGAAGTGGAAGAGTTCGAATAGGTTTACACAGTCACTAAAACGCTTTTAAAATAAAATTTTAGTTTTAGTTTTTAAGATATTTACGTTTTGCGGCACATTGTTTTGTTCATTGGGCATCATCACGCACTGTCTTTATACTTTCTCAAATTTTGATTAACATATTCATCACAGGCTGTGCCTTGAATGCCATCTGTCTGACGAACTAGTTTGGACTGGGAATGAGGGCTTTGCTTGTCTATACAGTCTTGCGGGCGCAAACATATCATTTACCTGTCAAGAGAAAATCTGATGTGCGCAAATGTATCATTTACCTACTAATAGGAAATTTGTGTGCGCAAATGAATAAGTTTACCTGGGAAAATTGTATGCACAAGTGAACCACATTCTTTCAAAAATGTGCGCAAATGTTCTTCCACCAAAAATTTAAGATCATTTCAACAATTATAATTGTTGACTAGGAATTACACTCACTGTATTTCTTCTTCGCAGCTCCAACCATTGGGACGAGTTGTATTGTCGACTCCGACTGCCGAGAAGCTAACAGTCGGTGTGTGGATAACAACTTCGACGGAAGAAGAAAATGTTTATGTGATCACCATACCGAGTTTGATGAGACTTTCAGGATGTGCAAAACAAGTAAACCATATCTTTATTTACATGCATTTTATTAATTTATTTCTGTATGTGCAGCCAAATTTCAGAATGCACATCGCCGACAATTACCAGAATAGATGAACAATTTTAATATATTTCCGATATTAAGAGCGTACAAATGATCTCAATCGCAGGTACGCACGTTTTATGTGTTCACGTTTGTTTTTTAAAAAAAAGGTACAAGTAGGCAATGTGTCTTTGGTATTCTCTATGGCATCAGGAAAACATTGTCCGTGAAATATACACCCCCTTAAACCCCACTTTTATATAGAAAAACTGGGGTTTGCAGGGGTATACCTATTTTTCTTATTATTGATCCAAAACATAGATTGTGGGTACACGTTAGAACCGCCTGGGCGAGGCGGTTCTAACGTGAACCCACAATCAATGTTTTGAGCAAATCTGTCAAAAATATCAAATTTTATACAATGAAAATTTTCAATTTTTTGTTCTGAAAAAAAAAAAAAAAAAAAAATAATAATAAATAAATAAATAAATCTCTGTATATTTCCATTCGTAATGGAATTATGCAATATCGTGTTCTCTGCCACCATTTTCATTCAAGAAATAGATGAAGTGTAAGTAATAATTCACTGTTTGGAGGTCAGTTGTAAAGTAGATCAAATCACGAGCGCGTATCGCGAATGATTTATATTCTTACAACTGACCAACAAACAGTGAATTATCGCACTCATCAAAGAATTTCTTTGAAAAAAAAAAAAAAAAAAAACTCCCCTGCAGTTTGGTGCCATGGAACAAAATTCAACCCTAAAGGGTATCTATGATCCACATAGGAATATATTCCTGTAAGTATTTGTTAAGATATGGACTTAGAGAAGAAAAAACACCATGTACGATGGCAAATTTTCAAGGTGACCTATTTTTTTGAACTCTAGCCCCACCCCCGGTCATGGACCCTGGGATCCGAACTCATGGAAATAAAGCAAACCTTATAGGGTGCCTAAGTTCCAAATACTAATGGTTTCTGACAATTAACTAATGAGATATAAACTACCAGAACTTTGGCCCAAATTAAAGGTGACCTAGATATCGACCTCCAGCCCCAACCCCGGGCATAGACCCTTGGGCCAAAACTCATGGAAACAAAGCAAACCCTATAGAGTACCTATGGTCAAAATATGAATGGTTTCTGATCATTGGTTCATGTGATATACACCACTAGAGAAACTTTAACCAAAACTTTGACGTAAATTCTACTAAGGAACGAACTAATTAACTAACGAACATACGAACGGAAAAGCGAAAACTATATACCCGTCGGCATAAATGCCGGGGGTATAATAATAAGAACGAAATATAACAATTCACTGGGCTTATAAACCATTGGCTATATAGGCAATGTGCGTTAGAATGTCCATTAACTGTACATAACGCACTTATAAGTGTAATAATTTTATTTGAAGTTTATCAACATTTTTTTTTTTATTTTCAGAATGTACAATGTATTCGGATACCTTTACTAGGATAGAACACACGTACATACACAAGTACAATATCGCCGATTACCACGACACCAAAATGACACTGGGCGAATGCAAACAACGTTGTATTGACGAAGGGCAGAATTGTGCCTCCTTCGACTACAGTAGCAATAGCGGTAGATGTGCCCTAAACTACGTTACTTACAAACAGATTCGGGATGGAGATCAGTCGCAGCTCGGGTCCACAGAGGACTGTGATGTGTACACCAGGGAATGTTCACTGAATTGAGGTCATTCGTTATCTAAACGGAAACATTGAATAATGTTGATAAATAATACAGATCTTTTCAGCGCATTAAGGGGTTGGGATACACCGAGGTTTCAGCCACTTAAGCCTCGTCAGTGACCCTTTAGTGTTGGCAACGTGGAGCCAAAGAGAATTACTGTAAATTTGCAACCTTAAACATGACAGTCCATCAGGAAAACATGTTCGTGTAATGTATACCCCCTTGAACCCCACTTTTATATAGCAAAACTGGGGTATGCAGGGGTATATCTATTTTTCTTATATTTGTTCCAAAACATAGATTGTGGGTACTCGTTAGAACCGGCTCGGCGAGGCGGTTCTAACGTGTACCCACAATCTATGTTTTGAGCAAAAATAAGAAAAATATTTTTAAAAATCCAATGAAATGTTCAATTTTTACAGGTGAAAAATATCTCTGTATATTGCATAGACAAGTTTTCATAATGCGATGCAAAGACTAGCATAATCCAGATGGAGCCAAACATATCAAATGTTGGTTAGAACATGAATCTAAATAAATTTCTGGTTTCTTAGAATATCCTCGCGGATCTCATCGGGCTAAAAAGAAAACATAATCCTATGCCCTATGAATAGTCAGCTGACTGGATTTTACGAAAACACGCCCATGCAATATACAGTGAATTTTTAAGTTGTAAATATTGAAAATTTTCATTAGAAAAATGTTGTTAGTTTTCTTATTTTTGCTCAAAACATAGAGTGTAGGTACTCATTAGGACCGTCTCACCGAGGCGGTTCTAGCGAGTACCCACAATCTATGTTTTGGAGCAAAAAATAAGAAAAATAGGTATACCCCTGTATACCCCAGTTTTACTATATAAAAGTGGGTTTCAAGTGGGTATATATTACACGGAGATGTTTTCGTGATGACTTGAAAAAGTGAATATAGTATGAGTGACTTAAAATCTTCGTCACAAATTCTTGTACAATTTTTTTTTTTTTTTTTTTTTTTTTTTTTTTTTTTTTTTTTTTTTTTTTTCATAATATTGAAATACTTTTTTTGTATAATAATAATTTTTCTTGTTCCATTTTCCTGATAAAACTGATTCTTTATCATGTAAATGATTTATGATGTAAATATTCAAACTTCAAAAAGAAAATCGTGACATCCAGCCACAGGCACAGTGTACAAGAAGTACTATGATAACCCATATATGAATGTGAGAAAAGCTGAATTATGATATATTTGTGTCGCCTTACAATATTTTACATGATGATAGTAATGGTTGCCTTAGTAATTAATAAAACATACCAGAACCGAAACGAACCCCACTTTTATAGAAGACAGCGTGGACATTTTCTGCTGCAAGGCTCATACGTATGACATTTTGTGTAAGCTGTTCCATTATATACACTGACTCGTTTTTAAGCAATATTCAGAAATTAAATGACTTTTTGCCTAAAACGTGTTTTTCAAACGACTTCAGTTTCAAAGTTTTCAGAAATAATTTTCTTTCACTATAGGTGTTTTTGGAGTAAAAGTGCAAAAATCTATGTTTTTTTTAAATAAAAATTGGTTAATTAAAAAAAAACAACACTTATTGAAATGAGGAACGGGTGTCAACAAAGGAACCCGTCAACAAAGGGACCCTTCCAGTTTGCAAAAACATCAAATATTCAATTTTTCTATACTGGGGACATTTTAAGCATTTTTTTTTAAATCGCTATTTTCGAGATTTTTTGAAAATTAACCAATATGCCTCTTAAACATGTAAACTCCTGTTAAATTCACTTGATGCTATGTGGACATAAGCGATACGCCTCGAAAGAACTTTATTAGAAGTTTTCACCGTGACGAGGACAAACATATCAAGACTACCACCTACATCCGGTTTCAATGGCAAAACTTTAACAAACAAACTGACGAAATTTGTGGACGATTTTTATATTTGAGCCGCCTCGTGGGAAAACCAACAATGTGGTTTCCGAACAGGTCCGACACAAACCGGGCTGTACAAGCACAGAAAAGAGCTAGAAGCTTGAAATTTCGGATTTAAGTAGAAGAGGAATTGTACTATCCGTGTAGCGAAAACAAAGGCGCTGATCAGCTTCGCGGTTACCGCGAAGCTGATCTGCGTCTTTGTTATCGCATATGCAGATTGTTGGTTTTCCCATGAGGCGGCTCATTTTTCAAAGTTTATTAGCATTGTGTAATAGACATAAATAATCTCTGAAAATTTCAGCGCCGTGCTGCTACACATTACGCATCCGGAGAAGAACAAAGTTTGTATGTAAACTACATGCATACATCTGAATTTCTGGTATTCGTTGTTGTCTTCTTGCGTTTACAAAACAGAAACGAAGATTCGTATTGCGGAAACGCATTTGACATAATTTTATTTGACATAAGTGTGACTTTTTGAAGTGAGGGTACCTTTATTCATGCTTCGTGTGCGCGAGATGTATCACGCATTAAGGAATGCAGCGACTCACAGAGCCGCTGTAAGACATTGGTTTATTCATATGATCTTAATATTAATTGATCGTATTTTACTTTCTGAACTAGAAAACAAAATACAAAGTGGTCTCTTATAACGTTCTTTCAGTGTATGCATAATTTATATTACAATTATTTTGCTTGATGGAGCTTATTATATCGAAAAGCTACAAAAATCTAGAAATTGCATTTGAAGACATAAGATCATTGCATTTGATCAACTCCATGGTTTTGAATAATGGCCCTTGAGTTCAAACGATTTTTTATGAATTTATAAAATATCTGTTTAAGCAAAATTTTCATAGACTAGTCTCAAAGAATGCTGTATTAAACTTTCCTTGCACCTTATTTTATTCTGCCAACATTAATGGATCCAGGTCCCGCGGTTATAAAACTTTTATATGCTCATCTCAACTGAGCATGAAATTTAACCCATATTTGACGAATGGACTTTCCTATCATTATCAATTGGGCGAGTCCACTTTCATTTTAGGGGTGTTAGCAGTGATTTTTAATTTTTATTCCATTTTTCGATGAAATTCCTCCAAGCAAACAGAATATCCCCAGATGGGACTCCGCGTTCTGCGGCGTCACATCTGGGGCTATGCTGTTTGCCTATGTCCAACAAAAAGGACGACAGGCTTAAATGAGTTAAATTCCTCATAAATACTGAATAGCTAAAATTAATTAGGTATTTTCGATTGGTCGAAAGCCGTGTTCAAACTGCAAAACCCATGTTCAAATCATGAAATTCACGTGCCGTTTGAACATGGGTTTTGGGCGACGTCATTGGTCAATGCGACGTGACGTCATGTTTTTTCTTTGAAACAAAATGGCCGACGTTGAAGAAGCTCCGCGGTTTTCGGTGAGTTTTTACGTTGTTAATGCTATTAATGAGATTTTAAGTGGATTAGAGTGAAAATGCATGTTTTGTTTCAGTGTTCAAACATTCGCTGGATCACTCGGAAGGGGTTTGAACACGTGGCCTGCGGCCTTGTGTTCAAACCCCTTCCTCGTGATCCATCGAATGTTTGAACACTGAAAACCATGGTTGATCCCTATATTCTTGCATAGATATCTATGCGCATGGCTGTTTGAAGCCGTTTTCGATTGGTCGAAAGCCGTGTTCAAACTGCAAAACCCATGTTCAAATCATGAAATTCACGTGCCGTTTGAACATGGGTTTTGGCCGGCGTCATTGGTCAATGCGACGTGACGTCATGTGTTTTGTAGAAACAAAATGGCCGACGTTGAAGAAGCTCCGCGGTTTTCGGTGAGTTTTTACGTTGTTAATGTTATTGTTCATGAGATTTTAAGTGGATTAGAGTGAAAATGCAAGAATAGCGATCAACCATGGTTTGTTTCAGTGTTCAAACATTCGCTGGATCACTCGGAAGGTGTTTGAACACGCGGCCTGCGGCCTTGTGTTCAAACACCTTCCTCGTGATCCATCGAATGTTTGAACACTGAAAACCATGGTTGATCCCTATATTGTCGTCGGCAGGATGTGCTCTTTATACACACCTACATGTAAAATGAGTTCTGACAAAAATATATATGACATACTTGCATTTTTTCGTATACAAAATTTTGACGTCATTAGATTCAATATTTATTTCAAATCTCTAGACCATTATCATTGATTTGTTTTATTTAAGCATATCTTATTGCTTAAACACACATGTACAAGCAAAAGGGTTGGGCCACAGGTTCTTCCAACCATACTAACGGCTCTTCCCGACAACGAAAATAACATTGTAAGCAATAATACAGATTGCGTTCTCATAGTAATACTCAGATTAGATTAAAGTGGAAAAAGAGTAGTCGTATACTGAATACTACTACTACTACTACTACTACTACTACTACTACTACTAATAATAATAATAATAATAAGAAGAAGAAGAAGAAGAAGAAGAAGAAGAAGAAAGGAAAGTAAGTAAAGAATGCAGAAAGTACACTCAAAAATGGTCAAATTTATTTAATAAGTAAATTAGAGATCACTAGAGAAACTAGAAAAGAAGAAAATTGAGTGCAAACCATCAAACATGTAACACCTTTTTTGAATTATACAACACGTAGTTTACAAATATAAGCCTTGTATGCATTAACAACGTTTTGTTTCCCTGGCGTATTCATGTAAAATACTAAAATTACTTAATTTTCTCTTCAATGGATAAAGCGTCTTGAGAAGTGTGTCTTATTTCAAAGGATGAAAGTCGTAGGTACTCCGAAAGAGTTTTCGACGTTCATTTAGGTATTTAAGACGATGAAAAAAGTAATGTTCGGCGTCCTCTCTTTCAAAACCACAATCTCATACTTCATTGTTCCTCAGTCTGCTCAAATATAGATCACAATGCCATTTACTACAATTGTTTCTTATATGGGCATGATAAACTGATAATTTTTTATTTCCATATTCCAAAGACATTGGAAATACTGGTGCAACGGAAACGTTCCGGAGTAAGCTCTTTTTGAAAGTTATCGTATGACAGAGGTAGCGTTAAATCTCATGAGAATGCTAGATCCGGTGGAGCATTTGCGCATAAAGGTCCCACAGACAGATAATATCAGCATATATTTAAATTCCATTAATTTCATTAATTTCATAATTCACCTTAATTTAATATATTACATGGATCTGTAAATGCCACAACCTATTAGAATGTTATATAATTAAAAGTTTCCTTCCTAGGAACAATGTTGTATAAAGTTTCCTTCCTAATGCTTAAAACTTATTGAATTTGTTAAACAATTTTACATATAACATATCTCTAAAACTCAAATTAAAAAAAAAATAAAAAAAAAAAAAAGAAAAGATAAAATGAAATAAAAAGAAAAAAAAAACACTGAAATTGTAGCTTTATCTTATTAAGATGCTGTTTGTTAATGTTTTCTCCATGACTGTGTTACGTATGGTGATGAGTTTGAGCACTACTCACTTTTCTTGGAATGACAAAATGAGAGTGTTGTCGTATAATTATAATTATCAGTCGCGATCCAAATTAGAATGTGGAGCCACCTGCTCATTGC
This sequence comes from Rugalucina vietnamica, assembly GCA_964017185.1. NCBI lineage: Eukaryota > Metazoa > Mollusca > Bivalvia > Lucinida > Lucinidae > Rugalucina > Rugalucina vietnamica. The sequence continues at coordinate 31,587,231 of OZ024878.1, read as the reverse complement.
ACCCTGATTGTTGGTCTGCGAGCTATAATGATGGAAATCGTAGCCATAGCAAACTTGAGAACTGTAAAGCATTATCTGGCAATACATCTAAACAAATTAACTTTCTATCACTTAATGTCTGTGGCTTAAAGTCTAAAATTTTGATCCCAGAGTTCCTTAGCTTTGTTGCTCAGTATGACATTATAGGCATACAAGAAAGCAAGCTGGACGATGTCGACAGAGTAAATATCCCCGGATACCAAGTATTTGCGAATAACCGTGCACGCATTTCGAGGTACAGGTCCGGTGGCATTGCAATACTAGTGAAAAATGAGTTATATCCATTTATTACGATTCAGAAAGTAGAGAGCAAATTGATTTCGTGGCTGGCCATTTCGAAACAAATCCTTCCTACTGATGACGATCTTTACTGCGGTATAGTCTATATACCACCATACCGATCCAAATTCGCACACGATGACCCGTACCTCGAACTGCAGGCGGAAGTTGATAAATACATGGCAAAAAGTAAGAACATTTTAATGTTTGGAGATTTCAATTCAAGAACGGGCAGTAAAGCTGATTATATCATATGCGACCAGTTTATGTGCGATATACAAGGGAATGAGGAGCTGTTTTTAGAAAATTTAAATACTATAAATTATTTCGATAATTACGATGTCTCTCTAAAACGCAACAATGCAGACACAACAGACAACTTCTATGGACAGCAATTACTCAATTTCTGTAAATACAACAATATATTTATCATCAATGGAAGATTTTGTTCAGACAAATTTTCACCAAAAACAACTTGCAAAGATAAAAGCACTATTGACTACTTTCTTTCAACGGTCTTAAACTTTCCGTATTTCAATTCATTCGAAGTATTAGAGTTCGACAGTTTGTATTCCGACGCACACTGTGGGGTAAAATTATCGATTAATGCTCTTTCCAGTGATATAAACCACGCAAAGCATTGCAAAGATAATTCGCCGACACCAAGACTATGGGAAGAATCGAAAGCCCACCGTTTCGAAGAAAATATATCAGAAACTGAATTGAACACTATTAGCGAGTGCTTTGAGAATTTAAAACACCAACCGACAACCCAAAAACAAATAAACGAAATAGTTACAAAAATTGAAAATATGTTCGCATCAACGGCCAAAAAAACGTTCGGGTTCAAAAAGCAAACACAAAATGAAAATTCAAATCACAAAAAATGGTTTAATCAAGAATGCAGAGTGGCAAGAAATTTATATCATAACGCTAGGAAGTTATATAATAAACATAAAACTCTTTATTTTAAAAATGCCCTCAAAACGGTTAGTAAAGAATATAAAAGTACAATTTCCAAAGCCGTTAAAAACTTTAAAAAACAAAGAGTCGATAAATTAAGAAATTTAAAAACATTAAAACCTAGAGATTATTGGAAAATCATAAACTCAGTAGATAAGCATAGTTCCAGTTTGCCGCCGTTAAACGAATTACATGCATTCTTTAAAGAATTAAACAGCGCCGAAAAAGAACAAACAAAAAAAGACGAACATGCAGAGAATAATTTTGAAAATTTAAACGAGATTAACATAGAACTTAATCAACCCATCACACAACAAGAGGTGCTACAAGCAGTGAAGAAACTGAAAAACAACAAAAGCTCTGGCCCAGATTGTATATTAAATGAACATATCAAAAGTACTATAAATCTTCTTTTACCGACCTACACTCAATTATTTAGCACGATATTCGACACGGGTATTTTTCCCGAAAGCTGGGCACTTGGGGATATTCTGCCTATTTATAAAAATAAAGGAAGTTTGCAGCTGCCTGAAAATTATCGCCCTATCACACTTCTAAGCTGTTTAGGCAAATTATTCACGTCGGTCTTAAACAACAGAATTAGCACATACGTTGAAAAATATGAAATAATATGTCACAATCAAGCAGGTTTTCGAAAAGGCCTATCAACTACTGATAATCTATTTGTTATTCAAAGTTTGATTGATATTGCAAAAAGTTATAAACATAAACTATTCTGTGCATTCATAGACTTCAAGCAAGCGTTCGATAATGTATGGCGCGATGGATTATGGTATAAAGTAGGTAATTTTGGAATAAATGGAAAATGCTTAAATCTTATTAAAAACATGTATAATAATATTAAGTCTAGAATTATTACGCCGGAAGGAAATTCAGCGTTCTTTCCATGCTGCAAGGGGGTTCGACAAGGGGAAAACTTGTCGCCGATTTTATTTTCCTTATTTTTGAACGATCTTGAGCATTATCTTATGGCCAATAAGGCTAATGGCATTGTCTGCGAAGCAAATACTGAAAACACGTACTCGTTCATTAAAGTCTTAATCCTTCTTTTTGCGGACGACACAGTATTATTTGCCAACAACAACAAAGATTTACAAATTATGCTTAACATTTTTGAAAAATACTGCGAAGATTGGAAATTGACCGTAAATGTATCAAAAACCAAAATTTTGATTTTTTCTTCAGACCGCTCCGCACAAACTTTCCATTTCTACTTTAAAGGAATAGAAATTGACATTGTGACAGAGTATAAATACCTGGGTATTTATTTATCTAAAAATGGTTCTTATCTCAATTGTAAGAAACATGTAGCTGAACAGGCAAACAACGCTATATTTGCTCTTATGAGGAAAATTAGAGTGCTAAACTTACCTATAGAAATGCAGATAGAACTTTTCAACAAACTTATCAAGCCAATCTTATTATATGGGTGCGAAATTTGGGCTTTCGGAAATTTAGACATCATCGAAAGGGTTCAGCTCAAGTTTCTTAAACGAATATTACACCTTAAAAAATCCACACCGTCATACATGGTGTATGGAGAAACTGGCGTCATGCCCCTTAAAGTTGAGATTCAGTCTAAAATAGTATCATACTGGTCAAATCTTTTGGAATTTAACACAGGCAGGCTATCAGCATGATCTACAACATACTGTACATCTTGTTCGAGCAAGGCAAATGTAAATCCAAATGGTTAGAAAACGTCAAGAACATTGTTTCATCTAATGGATACGCAAACGTTTGGGAATCCCAAAGCTGTTTAAATAAAAACTGGTTCAGAGCATCGTTTAAGCAAAAGCTAAAAGATCAATTTCTCCAACGTTGGGAGTCGCTTTTAAATTCATCCTCAGGAGCCGTAATATACCGAATGTATAAAAATGAATTTGGAATAAATAAATATTTTTATATTCTGAACAACAATCAATGTCGAACATTAACTGCCTTCAGGACACGAAACCATCGACTCCCTGTAGAATTGGGCAGTTGGGGTAACACAAAAATAAGCGAGCGAAAATGTACGTTTTGCCACAGCGAAGTTGGTGACGAATTTCATTGCCTTTTTAACTGTACCTACTTCACCGAAGAACGGAATTTCCATATCAAAAATTACTATAGAAAAAACCCAAACTCCTTAAAGATGAATGAACTTATGAACAGCACTAACGCATCTATCTTAAAACATTTGACACAATTTGCTGAAAAAATTATGAAAGCACATAAATTTCCCCAACAATTACAACCGGACTGACATACGCGTAAAGACTGTCCATCGAAGCTTACGCCCTGTATAACTCTTGTTGTGTTGCGAAGTTTCAGACGTGCGCGAACGCGTATTGGCGGTGTCGCTGGTCCTGTGCGGCGTCATAGTGGGAACGGTAGAGCAAAATGCCCCGCATCCCACGGTGCCGCCCTGCATGCCTGGCGAGGTTGTCGGTACGCTTGCGCGCACGCATGATTCTTCTAAATTGTTAAATTGTACTTAAATGTCACTGTATATACGTTTGATAATTCTCAAATGAAGCAAGAGTGTGGTATGATTGTTTGTACGTTTGCACTATTTGTGTGCCTAGTAGATAGTAATCCATCTTCCACATATATGCATGTAAGTAACGATTTTTATTTTTAGATAAAAGTCGACCTGGTCAAACCGATTTAGAAAGAAAACGCACGTAATACTAAAATCAGCAAAATACAAGCTCTATATGCAGTGGATGAATTAATAATTCAGACCTCAAAAGTGTTGATTAAAGTTCAGTTCTTTTGAATAAGCTTAACATACCCTTAATCACTACATGTACATTAAAAACTATCTACTGGTCGCACATTTTACTTTTGAGCAGTATACATGTTTATTGTTTATTCATGAAATTACAAGACGTGAAAGAGCGTTACAAAGTACCTTATGTTTATAAGTATTCGTAGTTATAAGTACAAGCCTGTGCAAACAGCGAACGACACTTGACCAAGTCGATACAAACCAGATATTCGATATATTGTAACTGCCATATTTAATACCAATCTTATGACCTATTGCATGGTCTCTGGAACGTGCTTTTGCCGACCGACTACATGAAGATAGGTTTTCTCGAACCATGACAAGATCAATAATTGTATTGTTTTGTATTGTTTAGAACGAACTATAGCTCTATTCATAAACATCGGTAAAGGTGCAAATATTATCTGACCGGCCATCTCATGACACAAACCCTATATTAATCCATTTTCTTGCAAACACGGTCAAGAGGCCGTATCAAACTTGGAATTTCAATGATATGATTCCGTGATGTTCTGTCACCCAAGGCCCATCCTTGCGTTTCGTTTTCGGCAAGACTGGAATTTGGGATGCAGAAATCGGCTCTTACGATGTGTGGTGCATACCACGGGATGTGACTCTTGTCAACCAGATAAGATGCACTTCCCGATGGTATGAGACGGGAAACGGCATTAATGAAGGTTTAAACGTGTTGATATGTGACGCCTTTAATATACATGTATAGTAAATTATAAAAAATGCTATATATAATGCTACGAAGCCTCCTCTGTGCAGTGGTTAAGTAAAGCGCCTTGTAAATCTGGATCCCGGGCTTCTCTAGTCTGTTATCTGAGATTTTAAACTCGCGTCCCCATACGACCATAGCTGTTGATGGGACGCTAAACCATATACTAATCCACAACAATAAGTATTGTCATAGTTCACACACTGTTTACAAGATATACATGCTAACAAAAAACGACTAACTTGGATCATAAACGATGTATAAGAAAGAAAGAAAGAAAGAAAGAAAGAAAGAAAGAAAGAAAGAAAGAAAGAAAGAAAGAATCAACGGCTGGCTAATTACCTGTAAATGTTGTTTTATATATCCAAATTCTAAATACTAATTGTATAAAAGCGAATTTTCACATTTTAAAAGAATTTATTCCTTCCACAAACATTCCATTTTAATCGCAAAATACATGCAACCACGTGGCTTTTAACCCGCATGGACTTTTCGCACTAAAATCACGTGCATGTAACTGAGTTGTTTATTGATACGTCACTCAAATTTGATCCCCGGAAATTAATAGTGTGTATTTGTTATCGCACATTTTTGACCTATTGAGAGAGAGAGAGAGAGAGAGAGAGAGAGGGAGAGAGAGAGAGTGAATGCGGATCAAAAGAAATTCCGACGAATTTTCTTTTTTCGAAGTAACACAATGATATTTTTAGGCGAAAAAATGACGTTTTGACCTTTTTGTAACAGAAATTGCAGTGCATGAAATTTTACTAGCAACTGAGACACGTTGTGAGGGTGGCTGAAGCTAAATTTTAACGACCATGAAAGGGCGAACCAAACTATCTAACGGCTACCCTCGCGGCGCGACTCTGTTGTTTGAAATTGTATTTTGTATACTCATCGAATTTGATGTTATATTTATTAGCCAAGTGAATATATTTAGGTTGCCCTCATTAGTATATAGGAGTGTGAGTGTGTCTGTGTGTGTGTCGCCAAACTTATATATTGTTTGTAAGATTGCATTTCCTATGTTTTACATGTTCCATGTAACTGGGAGAAATAAACTTTGAAACTTTGAAACTTGGTACCTGCCTGCTGAGCGACGTTGAAGTGTTTCAAAATAATTGGATCACTGATGCGGAATGGCAGACACTTGCAAAGACTGGTAAGCATTTTCTTTTTAAATTGAACTTAACGGACAAACGATTAAAACACTAGCGATTTGCTCTTGTGCCATGCTAATCATGCTTCGGCGATTAACCTGTGACAGAGATGTTTACAACTGTTTTAACACTCTGTACAGTAGCACAATCATTACGAAAACATGTCCATGCAATATACAGAAAATTTTTAAGTTGTAAAATTTGAAAATTTTCAGAAGAAAATTTGTGATATTTTTCTTATTTTTGCTCAAAACATAGATTGTGGGTACACGTTAGAACCGCCTCGCCGAGGCGGTTCTAACGAGTACCCACAATCTATGTTTTGGAGCAAAAATAAGAACCAGAGGACCAATGGTCCTGTAAACGCTCACCTGAGTACCAATATACATGTTTGAATATTATGGTATTTAACTCCAGTGCAGGGGCAGATAAGCCCTTGGGCCATTTTCTTTTTTCAGAATCTTCAATATTCTGTCCATTTGCCAATTTCCTGTTGGCTTTTTCCTTCAAATGACATTTTAACAGTTTTCCCAATTCAGATGCACAGGCAACCCATGTTGACCTTGCCATAAACTTGGTCAAGGTCATCACAGGGTCATGATTTATATATACATTGGAGTACTTTAGCCATCGATGCCTCACGCCAAGTTTCCTTGAAATCAGTCTATTGGTTTCAGAGAAGATGATTTTTGATGGGTTTTTACCATATATGGGCATGGCGGCCATCTTGGTCATGTGACCTAGATTATTTATATACACATTGATTCCCCCATTCTATAGATGCTTCACTTAAAATTTGGCTTTGTTTGGCCAAGCGGTTTCAGAGGAGAAGACGTTTGAATATTATGGAAATATACATGTATATTGCCCCGGGGTGGGGGCACATGAGCCCCTGGGGTCCAGTTTTTTTCAGAATCATTAATATCCAGTCCTACTGCCCATTTCCTGCAAGACTTTCACTTTAAATGACATTTTAAAAGTTTTCCCCATTCAAATGCATTGGTGACCTGTGTTGACCTTCCCGTAAAATAGGTCATGGTCATCACAGGGTCATGATTTATATACACATTGTAGTGCTTGAGCCATCAATGCTTCGTGCCAAGTTTCGTTGAAATCGGTCAACCGGTTCTGGAGAAGAAGATTTTTGAACGGTTTTTACCATATATGGGCATGGCGGCCATCTTGGTCATGTGACCTTGATTTTTTATATACATATTTGTTACCCCTTCCTATTGATGCTTCACATAAAATTTCGCTTTGATTGGCCAAGCGGTTTCAGAGGAGAAGATGTTTGAATATTATGGAGATATACATGTATATTGCCCCGGGGTGGGGGCGGATGAGCCCCTGGTGCCCAATTATTTTCACAATCATTAATATTCAGTCCTACTGCTCATTTTCTGCAAGATTTTTCCTTTAAATGACAATTTAACAATTTTTCCCATTCAAATGCATTCGCGACCTATGTTGACCTTGCCGTAAAATAGGTCAAGGTCATCATAGGGTCATGATTTATATACACATTGTAGTGCTTGAGCCATTAATGCTTCATGCCAAGTTTGGTTGAAATCGGTCCAGTGGTTCCGGAGAAGAAGATTTTTGAAGGGTTTTTACCATATATGGGCATGGCGGCCATCTTGGTCATGTGACCTGGATTATTTATATACACATTGGTTCCCTCTTCCCATAGATGCTTCATGTAAAATTTGGCTTTGATTGGCCAAGCGGTTTCAGAGGAGAAGATCTTTGAAAATGGTGGACGACGGACGGACGACGGACGGACGGACGGACGACGGAGCATGGGTATACTATAAGCTCACCTTGTGAGCCTGACGGTTCAGGTGAGCTAAAAATAGGTATACCCCTGCAAACCCCAGTTTTTCTATATAAAAGTGGGGTTCAAGGGGGTATACATTACACGGACATGTTTTCCTGATGGATAGAGAAGCCTATTAAAAGGGTACAAGAAGGCAAGGATCAGGAGAAGACGCAATCAGAAAAAAGATTCCCACTCCAAAAAACGAGGTGGGAAAAACTAAAATAACAATCAGGTACTTATACCATGAAAACATATCGTAAGCCGAATGAGCAGCTACTTTCCCAATAGGTGGTCACTCAGTTACCTAAACTTAACTAAATATATGATAAAATACATAAGGCGCCAACAGCACAAAAAAAAAAACAAAACAAAAAATAAACACCAATACATAAAACAATAAGAACCACCACAGAAGTATTACGGGGGGCTTAAACCGGTTTTACAGGTACCTAATCTACTCTCAGCTTCTGCAGTGGTTCAGTTATATACAAGAAATAAGAAAAATCATATTTAGAAAATACTAAGCATAGATACCAACGTTTAACATGAATAACGGAAAGCAGGGTGAGCGGCTATTGGAGGTATTAGGTGGTCACAGAGCTAGCTTGGACAGAACAAGTAAAATGCAGAGGGCTAAGTAAACAGCCAAATTTTACTCGGGTGGCCACAAAGCCATGAAGCTCGTAATTGGAATAACTTAGATTAGTGTGAACAACAACAGTAGTACCGTCTCAGAACGGTCAGTTATAAATAACGGGGGGGGGGGCTTAAACCGTTTTTACAGGTACATATACCTATCCTCACCCTTAGCTTCTGCAGTGGTTCACAACATTAAGTTAGTTGTTCGGTCCTCGTGGTGAATCTCTAACTAGACAATGAATCATCATGGACAAACAAATAAATCATGATAAACTCTATGATGAATCAAAAACGAGGACTCACAGATTGAGTAAGCTGCCCGACGATGGAGATCCCTGGGCGTACATGTCATATATAATTATCGCGGTTTCCCCTGCCTATTTAGACATCTTAACATGCTATAATAAAAAAATAAATAAATAACTTACAGTACAAAGGTCAAATCAATCCTTGTCCGTCAAAATTTTAATTCCCAAGCGTTCTTTGTCTTGTGTCCAGAATTCAAGTCTTTTATGAGCACAATATGTATATCTAAAATTAGTTTATAATCCACAATGAATTATTCTGATCCACTATTCAGAGCTGGTAACATGAGCTTAATTATTATATAATCATAAACTAACTTCTGATTTTGAAAGAATGCCTCAATCTGAATTGGGACATGTATTTATAGATCTAAGGAAAAATCTACTAGTTTCTAGTAAGATTATAAAATAAACTGCTGCTATAACAGAATAAAACAACATGACAAATGTTCTGTGAAATGGTCACATCACATTATCCATTAGACATAGAGAATTACCTCTAATGTACCAGAGTAGCATAGTTGAGTCACCAGATTTTTCTAGAAGTAAATAAATTATATATAAGCATTTTATGGTGATAATACTTGAGCTATTTCATTTTCATCGGGAAGTTTCTATAATGTACTCATAACTTCTTAATCATATGATAGTTATTACAAAATCAAGGACACTTCTTACAAGTTCTAGACTCTATAGATTTTGGACACTAAAAAATAACATAAAATGAAAAATACATAAAATCAAGGTTACTCCCCTTTGATGATACACATACAAGTAAAAGCTTTGATTAAAGACAGCTAATGGTATTAAATCTGTCATATATATATAACAAACATATAATTTCAAAATAATTTCTACTTACTTATTCATCCCATATGTTAAAAATGTATTTATGGAACACGTTTTATGTGTTCACGTTTAGTTTCAAGAACACTCCAACAACTGTTAAGTAAGAATATTACACGATGACGATAGACTTGTCGTATTATTATTTTCTTCGCAGCTCCAACCATTGGGACGAATTGTACTGTCGATACCGACTGCCGAGAAGCTAACAGTCGATGTGTGGATAACAACTTCGACGGAAGAAGAAAATGTTTATGTGATCACCATACTGAGTATAATGAGACTTTCAAAACGTGCAAAACAAGTAAACTTTGTCTTTATTTCATTACGAAAGCTTGGCCATGCAATATACAGATTCTTTTAAGTTGTAAAAATTGAAAAGTTTGTTGGAAAAATCTTGATATTTTTCTTATTTTTGCTCAAAACATAGATTGTGGGTACAAGTTAGAACCGCCTCGCCTAGGCGGTTCTAACGAGTACCCAACAATCTATGTTTTGGAGCAAAAATAAAAAAAATAGGTAAACCCCCGCAAACCCCAGTTTTGCTATATAAAAGTGGGGTTCAAAGGGGTATACATTACACGGACATGTTTTTCTGATGACATGTAATTTATATTTGTTCGTGCAACCCAACCATTAAGAAAACATGCCCATTTGATATACAGAGAATGTTTTTCAAAGGCAAAATTGAAAATTTCATTGGAAAAATTTTGATATTTTTAATATTTTTGCTCAAAACATTGATTGTGGGTACACGTTAGAACCGCCTCAGCGAGGCGGTTCTAACGAGTACCCACAATCTATGTTTTGAATCAAAAATAAGAAAAATAGGTATACCCCTGCGAACCCCACTTTTACTATATAAAAGTGGGGTATAAGCGGGTATTTATTTCACGGACATGTTTTCCTGATCAGTGAGAATGCACATCACCGACAATTACCAGAATAGATTTACAAGTTTATATTCCGATTGGAAGAACATACATGTACAATCGTTCATGATTAGCGAAATTAGAATTATGCAAATATCATGCTCTCTTCCATGCTCTTTCATTGCCAATCATTGACATGATCATATGGCTTATTGCATTAAAAGGAGTAGTATTTGTATTAAAATTTTGAAGTATATTATTAATAATTGTCTTTTCAGAATGTACAATGTATTCGGATACCTTTACTAAAAAATACAATATCTGCATATACGGGTACAATATCGCCGAGTACATGGACACCCCACTGAGCTTCAGCGAATGCAAGCAATTTTGTATCGACCAAGGGCAACAATGCGCCTCGCTTGATTACGATAGCAATAGTGGACAGTGTGCCCTTAACTACGTTACTTACCAACATATTTTGGATGGAGATCAGTCGATGCTTGGTTCCGTTAAGGCCTTTGATTTATACAGCAGAGATTGTTCACTGAATTGAGTTCATTGGTTATCTGATCTAAATATAAACATTGATGACGATAAATAATTGAAATAAAAACTGAGATCCTTTAAGAGCAGTGAGGGGTTGGACCATACCGAGATTTCGGCTACTTAAGTAACCCTTTAGTGTTGTCAACATGGAGCCAAAGAAAGATATTATAAATTTGCAACTTTGAACAGGATAGTCGATATAAAAATGTAAAAGTATGCAATGATCAGGAAATGTCACAATCAGACTGAAATTCTCACTCCAAAATTTGATGTGGGAAAAACTAAATTAACAAGTACTGTAGGTACTTATACTAAGAAACATATCGTAAGCCGAGTGAGCAGTTATTTTCCCAATAGGCAGCCATTCAATTGCCCAAACTTAACTAAAAGTATGAACACGCACATAAGGCGCAAACATCACAAAATTCAAAACCAAACCATAAAACAATAAGAACCACCACAGAAGTTTCGAATTGGAAAGACCTTTATAAGCCAAATGGAGCCAAATATATTAAACGTTGGATAGAAAATGAATCTAAGCCTATAAATAATTTTCTGATTTACCACAATATCCTCGCTGATCTCAAAGGACGAAAAAGAAACTATGATGTGCACTCTGGATGATATTCTAAAAAATGAAACTGAGATCCATTAAGAACAGTTAACATATAAATGAGACAGTATATGGGCCATGCCGCGGTTTCGGCCACTCAAGCTTCGTTAGTGACCCTTTACGTATGGTAAAATGGAGCCAGAGTGAATCGCTATTATTTAGCAACTTTCAACAAGATAGTCAATACAAAGACAAGTTTTATCCAAATGGAGCCAAATATATTAAACATTGGTTAGAAAATGAATCTCAACCGATAAAAAAATTCTGCTTTCTCAAAATATCCTCGCTGATCTTAAAGGACCAAAGGGAAAGCATAATCTGCACTATGGTTGAGGTACGGGGAGACATTTTTAGGCCGCCACACGGCACAACACCAGCTGCAATAATAGCAAATAAAAAGTAAAACTGAGATCTTTAAAGAACAGTGAACATATTAATAAGACAGTATATGGGCCATGCCGCGGTTTCGGCCACTCAAGCTTCGTCAGTGACCCTTTAGATATGGCAAAATTGAGCCGAAGTGATTTACTACAGGTCAGCCCCGCTATCCTGTCTTGTTGATACTTTTGGTTTACAATAATATTTTTCAAAATAACAAAGATCTTTTTTTAGGACGAGCTAACAATAGAACACCGACAAGAAAGTTAGTAATTGGAAAAGAATAACACTATTGGAAAACTAATCGCATTTATCCATATGCTAATAAAGCAGTGTTTACGGTGATGTGTCATGAATCCGTCGGTCCCAGGTTCGAATCCGGGTAGGGTCATTTTTTTCGCCAAAACTAGATAGGCGCCAATTTAAACTAAGCATGCTTTTTTCAATTTTCTTGTTCCGTGCGTGATTTTTATAAAACGATTTATGCATTCCGCTCCTTTCTCGCATCATGGCAAGACGGATTCACTGCAGCGAAGAAAAAAAAACAAATCGCTCTGAATATTCTGGAGATCTGTCAATCCGAGAAACGCTATGGGGAACTATTCATTCCCTTGACTCAAGCAGTGGCGAGGGCATCGATGCTGCCTGGTGTTTCGATCCGTTCCATTCAGAGATTCAAAACCCAGTCCCTTGCGGAAAAGGCTCAACCGCGTAAAGAAAGATCGGACAAGATTATAGTGGACGACTTTGACAGATGCATTATTCGGCGAACGATATGTTGGTTGCCAAGAAAACTCTGCCCACTGTAAAAAGTGTTCTGAAGGAGATAAAATCTGAAGACTCGATAGGGTTTAAAGGCGGCAAAACAGTTCTAAGAAAAACTCTGACAGAAATGGGATTTTCATACCGCAAATGTTCTGACAATAGGAAGCTGTTAATGGAAAGAACAGATATTGTGGCCAATAGAATCATTTTCTTGAGTCAGATGAGAAAGTACAGAGATGGTGGCTGGGAAATCGTTTATACAGACGAGTCTTACGTTAATTCTGGCCATACAGTTGACAAGTGCGGGCAAACCGACGAAATTGGTCTAACCGTGCCATTCAACAAGGGAGAGAGGATGATCATCGTACATGCTGGAACAAAAGATGTTTTTATTCCTGGAGCAAAGCTAGTTTTCAAAGCTAACGCAAGTTCTGGTGACTATCACAATGAAATGAACTTTAACAACTTCTCAAAGTGGCTTAATGAAAGACTTATTCCGAATCTTAAATCCAAAAGTGTGGTTATTTTGGACAATGCATCATATCACAATGTTCAGAAAGACAAATGCCCCACTACAGCGACCAGAAAAGCCGACATTCAAGGGTGGCTGCAGCGAAAGAACATCCCATTCACTTCTACAATGTTAAAACCAGAACTGCTGGAACTTTGCAAGAAGAATAAATCCACGCCAGTGTATGTGATAGATGAAATGCTGAAAGCACATGGACACTGTGCAATCAGACTGCCTCCTTATCACGCCGACTTGAACGCGATAGAGCTTATTTGGGTGGACATTAAGGGATTCGTGGCTAGAAATAATTTGACATTTAAATTCAAGGACGTTAAAGAACTCATAGAAGACTCCTTTGATCAAATCACGGATGAAAAATGGGACAAGTGTTGCCAACACGTTGAAAAGGCTGAGAAGACTTACTTGGACAAAGACATTGCTGTGGAAGACGAGGTTGAGAAAATCATTATCAACGTGAATAGCGATAGTGACAGTTCTGATTATGATGCTGATGAAGATTATGATGATGAAACTGAGATTGAGGACTTAATGAGTGCATACGAGTGTGATACTGATGTTGAGAGCCCCAAAGAAAGTGAAATCGACTTGAAAGACAATACACATGCAGCAGCTTTGAGAACCAGTGATAATGATGACGTTTGTTCTGCCTATGATTATACTACAGACATATACTTCTCAGATTTTGACACGGAAAGCGCAGAATCTCTAGGAGATACTTGCACAGCAGAATCAGATATTACGTTGACTGCTGACGATCATTTTTCAACGGACGAAACTCTTACAGCAGAAGACACGCTAACTGCTGATGAGACACTTTCCGCTGAGGAATTTGACAATATTAGCCTTGGTCTATAAGCAATGATCGAAACCAATTAAATCCACCCAGCGGCCGTTCTGACATTATTATAAAATGTTCACAGGGACGTTAAACAACAAAACAAAAGCACTATCCACGTGCACTCAAGGCTTCATCTGTAATGTTTAGCTCAACATAACAAGAAACTTGACATATTTTGTATTAATGTTTGCAGTACATGCATATCACATAGTACTTTATTATAAAATGTTCACAGGGACGTTAAACAACAAAACAAAAGCACTATCCACGTGCACTCAAGGCTTCATCTGTAATGTTTAGCTCAACATAACAAGAAACTTGACATTTTTTGTATTAATGTTTGCAGTGCATGCATATCACATAGTACTTTATTTACGCATTGTAATTGGCCCTGGCATTTTGTTGCATGTTTCAAAAGATCATGTTTACACTTTAAATGCTTATGCTTGTCCTTGTTGAATTAATAAAAGAAAGAAGACCAACATTAAAAAACAACAACAAAAAAAAAAAACACATAAAACAAGCAAAAAGGGAACACACACACACACACACACACACACACACACACATAAAACAAACAAACAAACAAAAACAAAAAAACAAAAGAAAAAAAAAACATTGAATGCATAAAAATAACCGGTGTTTATGTTTATCATTCTCTGTTTACAAACCTTTAAAATGATAATAGTGTCACGAGAAGTCGCTCGATCTGTATAACTAAGCAAGTTTCAACAGGATAGTCATTACAAAGACTTATTTTATCTAAATGTAGTCAAATATATAATACATTGGTGTCAAAATGAATCTCAACCGATAAAAAAAAGTTCTGATTCCTCAAAGTATCCTCCAAAACATAGATTGTGGGTACTCGTTAGAACCGCCTCGCCGAGGCGGTTCTAACGTGTACCCACAATCTATGTTTTGAGCAAATATAAGAAAAATATCAATTTTTTTCCTGTGAAAATTTTAATTTTTAAAACCAAAATATTTTCTGTCTATTTCATGTTATGCGCACGCCATCAACCATACGTGGCCGACATAGTGACTTTACCTGTTGTAATTTTGCGTTTACATACGGATGTCATGTCACTACGCAAACATGCCTATGCAATATAAAGAGATTTTTAAAGTTGTAAAAAATGAAAATTTTCAGTAGAATTTTTTTTTCAATATTTTTCTTATTTTTGCTCAAAACGTAGATTGTGGGTACACGTTAGAACCGCCTCGGCATTTGGAGCAAAAATAAGAAAAATCGGTATACCCCTGCATACCCCAGTTTTTCTATATAAAAGTGGGTTTGAGGGGGTACACATTTCACGGACATGTTTTCTGGATGTAATAACAGTCTTATATCACAAAGCCAGCCAACCGTGAATAACTCAAAGTGTTTGTTGCGTTTCTTTATTCCTTAAGTATATTAAACATTGGTTAGAAGAAAATGAATCTAGACAGTTTAATAAACAACATACATTTAATAATTCGTGCAAACAAGATAAAAAAGAAAAATAAAATGTCCCTTCCCGGGTTCCGTACTAAACCGATAAAAAAATTCTGATTTCTCAAAAACTGGTTTTGAAAAAAAAATGTGTTTCAGAAATATCAAAAATTTCTTTTCTGTTTAACTTTTATTTTAGATCTATAATCTTTGTGATAAACTCGTGTATAATCATTAATTTTTCATCCATTGTTTTCCTGATAAGTCTAAAATTTATGATTTATACTTCATAAAGTACCATGTGACATTCAGACTGTACCAGAAGTACTCTGATAACCCATACACGTACATGTATGTGAGAAAAGCTGTATTTTGAAATATTTGTGTCGGCTTCAGATAGAAATGGCTGCCTTGATTACAAAGTGAGCCAACGCACCAGAAAACCAGCAATCGGCATATGCGAAAACACGGACGCAGATCAGCTGTGCAGTCACTGCACAGCTGATCAGCGCATTTGATTTCACAACAAACACATCACAATTTCTTTTCTACATAAATCCAACATTTCAAGCTATGTCTGTACAGTTCGCTTTGTGTCGGATCTGGTCGGAAACCGGAATTGTTGGTTTATCATGCGTATTAAATATATCAGAAGCGCAACAGGCCTCAGTTTTACAGAAGACAGCATGTATAATGCACGTAACACTTGGACACTTTCTGCTGCCAAGGCTCATATGTATGACATTTTGCGTAAGCTGTTCCAGTATATGCATAATTTATATTTCAATTATTTTGCTTGATGAAGCTTATTATACAGATATTGCATTTGGAGCAATCGATCAAATATTATGATCAGCTCCATGGTTTTGAATAATGGACCATTAATTCAAAGGGTTTTTATGAATTTATAAAATACCTGTTTATGCAAAATTTTCATAGACTAGTCTCAAAGAAAAGTGAATTAAACTTACCTTACACCTTACCTTATTCTGCCAACAATTATTGTTCCAGGAGCCATATTTGGGTTCAGGATAATTTTCCTCTGTGACAATATGAGCCTCCCTATATCTCAAAACAAAACGATAATACGGTGGGATGTAAGCCAAGTGATGGTTCTGCTTGCTACCTCTCTATATATGCCCATGAAATATACAGAGAATTTTTCATATGTAAAAATTGAAAATTTTATTGGAATAATTTCGATGTTTTTAATATTTTTGCTCCAAACATTGAGGCGGTTCTAACGAGTACCCACAATCTATGTTTTGAAGCAAAAATAAGAAAAAATAGGTATACCCCTGTAAACCCCAGTTTTACTATATAAAAGTGGGGTATGAGGGGGTACACATTTCATGGACACGCTTTCCTTATGGCTGGCTACCTATCTTTAGCAACATTTTGTATGTAAGATTACCAGTATGACCTGAAAACAAGTGTCTATCAAGTATGTTTTACATGTTGGTTTCCTTACCGACGCACAATGATGTGAAGCCTAATAGTATATTTTAATTTTTCATGGTAGCGGCCCCCGTGACCGAGCGGTTAAGAGCGCTGTTTCTTAATCACACGATCATCTCACCGCTGTGTCTGGTGCGGGTTCGAGCTCCGCCGTGACCACATGTGAGACAAGCCAAGTTCTGCTTGCGGGTGTGCCAGGTGGTTTTTCTCGGGGTTCACCCGTTTTCGCCCACCTACAGATTGGCCCGTCTATGAGCTGAAATAATCTTGAAAGGGACGTAAAACTGAAACAAATAATAATAGTAAAAAAATCATGAATCAACACCGAAATATTGTTGTTTGTTGTCTAGAAAGGACTTATTTGTCGGAAATCCGAACACATTGTTACCCGCGATAAGCCTCACTTTATTCCATTATTTTTCCTAAGCCTCTTTGCAACTTAATTATTCATTTGTTTGTAACATAAGTTCTTTTAAATCAGTTATTTTGCTTGTCTATTTTCTTCCCATGAGACATCTCTTTAATTGCTTTACTATCACGAATCAGTGTGATGTGACTTCGTTGACGTTATATAGTCATATTCTGTAAACATGAGAAAAGTAGAGTTTAAAATAATTCCTACCTACCGACGTTTTATTAAATTAGCCTCGTTAATCATATTGTGATGATGTGCTTTATAAATTTATATACAAAAATGCTATCACTTAAGACGGATTTATTCTTCGACAAGACAATTGTCATGAATATAGCATTGTATTTTAATAATCTGGATATAGGACATTAGGGTTTGAAACCAATACAGACCAACATTCTGATAGAAAGATGGTGTGGTACAGTTCCTTAAAATTTAACATTAATGCTCATTGAAAAATACAACCACGCGAATAGCAGCTTTTAACAATCCATGTGTTTCAAACATCTCTTAACTAGTTGTCAAAAAGTGAAATTGACATTTCCTGTCCATTATTTGTATCAACCTTGAAATGTACATCATCACCTTATGTATCTCTGATTGGCCACAGTAAAATGGAATTGATGTACATGTTGATTTCTCCTTTCAAAAGAAAATCATTGGTTGTTTGAAAATAATGAAACAGACCAAGGTCATGGTTTGACAGCTTTTGGCTATTTTAAAGAAATGAACATTTTTTATATATTTACAATTCACCTGGATGACTTTTGTGGACTGTCACAATTTCTTGTGTTTGGCAACTGAGTTTGAGATGTCTGAAACTTGTGAATTGCTAAGCTTTTATTTAATACGAAACATCTTCGAGGCACAAAGGTGTGCAAATTGAATACATAAAACAGTACCTTCTTTGTTCGTTGGTCTTCATAGGGTGACACTCTGATTATATTGTCGTAGTATGGTTTTGGTGCCTAATTCTAATCATGTGGCTGTTGTTTTCGGTGTTTTTCTGTCCTGTGTTATGTGGCGCCCCTCTAAAAGACAAAATATATTGGCGAAGTAGTCTTCCAAATGACCGGTTCTTACAACTATACGGTCTGACAAAGTCTGAATGTATCCGTATATGTAAGCTAAAACCGGGCTGCAATTCAATAAGCTATGAGACATTGTTCACTAGGTGTGCAATAAATGATATTAATGCTATAACGGACAGGATAGAATACCCGGGCTGTGTGGTCTCCATGCGGTCAGATTGGGAACAGGTATGATTAAAATATTTCCATAACGATCACTAATATGTCAAACAAATAACTTTTTCATGATAGTATCACTATTGTTTATATCAAGGTATTTATTTCAAACTCTGTGGCCAGTCTATAGATGTGGTTCTTTTTCTATAAAACGTAACGACTCAGTGAAGAAATCTCTTATTTACACTGTAGATCTGACAGTCTGCACGCTGAAATTAAAAGAATGTAAAAGAAAAAAAAAAAAGATGAATAAAACGATAAAACGTATACATCAAACTATCTCACACTGACATTTTACAGACTAGTGTCTTTCTATGCACTGAAGCATACATCCTACGACTGTAAAATTGCTATTCATCAGGAAAACATGTCCGTGTAATGTATACCCCCTTATACCCCACTTTTATATAATAGCAAAACTGGGGTTTGCGGGGGTTTACCTATTTTTCTTATTTTTGCTCAAAACATAGATTATGGGTAATCGTTAGCGAGGCGGTTCTAACATGTACCCACAATCTATGTTTTGAGCAAAAATAAGAAAAATAACAAAAATTTTATACTGAAAATTTTCATTTTCACAACTTTAAAAATCTTTGTATATTGTCTGGTCATGTTTTCTTAATGTGCACCGAAGCATACAACCTACGGCTGTAAAATTGCTACATGTAATACCTATTTTTATTATTTTTGCTCCAAAACAAAAATTGTGGGTACTCGTTAGAACCGCCTCGGCGAGGCGGTTCTAACATGTACCCACAATCTATGTTTTTAGTAAAAATAAAAAAAATAGCAAAGATTTTTCTATTCAAAATTTTCATTTTTACAACATTAAAAATCTCTGTGTTTTCTTAATATGCACCGAAGCATACAAGGCTGTAAAATTGCTATTTCAATTTTAGGACTCCTCAACGATTTGCGATCCTGTTTGTTCTGTTGGCGAAACCTGCAACACAGAAACAAATTCTTGTGAAATTAAAGGTGATTTTGATATTTATCTTTAGATGAAAATGCGATAAAAATATTCAATTTACGTCTTGAAGAATGTTGAAACAAAGAACACAAATTCGCTAAATGCAAAGTATGGTACGTTATATTAAGCGTTGAAGCAACACTAGGCGAAAGAAAGTATACATCCGTCTTCTTTCACGCGTTTTGTGATAATGGCCAAACAGTAGGAGTTTTGATAAGTTTGTTGTAGTGATTCAATGATTTCGATATGTGGCAATTTAGAACAGATAAACAACTCACCGATGGGAGAAAATATGGCTGGAAAATTCATTATAGCCATTAACATCAACAACAACAACAACAACAACAACAACAATAGTAATAATAATAATAATAATAATAATAACAATAATCTTTATATTTAAAGAGGATAGCGTATTTAGCACAAGTGCCAATCTTCCATACGCTACTCCAGTGAAAACAGACATTGATTATTATCGGATATTCGGACTGTTCATATTTATTCGTTAGACAGGCGATGTAAGTGATGGTATACATTTGGGAGAAGAGAAGCCAGTGCTTGCCTTATAATGCTGAACGCCAAGCAAGGTAGCTACTGGTACCTTTTTAACGTCATTGGTATGACGCGGCTCGGGATCGAACCCACGACCTCCCGCTCCCGAAGCGGACGCTCTAACCATTACGCTACCTCGTTGTTTAAACGAAATGCGTTTATGTCTGGTAAATTGGAATTGAAAACACCTCATCAGGAAAACATGTCCGTGTAATGTATACCCCCTTGAACCCCACTTTTATATAGCAAAACTGGGGTATGCAGGGGTATACCTATTTTTCTCATTTTTGCTCCAAAACATAGATTGTGGAGGCGGTTCTAACGTGTACCCACAATCTATGTTTTGAGCAAAAATAAGAAAAATATCAAAATTTTTCAGCTAAAACTTTTCAATTTTTAAAGCTCAAAAATTCTCTGTATATTGCATGAGCATGTTTTCGTAATGTGATATCAATAACTTAGTAGTAAATTTGATGGAGAATTTTTGAAACGATGAGCATAGATCATGGAGTGGAATGAAAAATTAAACTTTTAAAAAGATTTGACAAGCTTTAAAATAAATCATTTATCAGTGAATTTCTTTGCGATTGATTGTGATCATCTCCATTTTTTAAAAGTTTCTTCCAAAATTTGCATTCATTTAAGTACGGTTAATTTTAAACATGCGAATGGTACTTCACATGCTAGTAGGTGTTTTAATAGTTTTGTATCGATCTACATGTACAAATGTAGCAGAAGCAAGATTGAATTTCAATCAGCTTGGTAGAATATGTTCTTATTTTTCTGATTTCTATTGCGTTGTGGTTTAGAATGTAGTCCGCCACCACCTATTGCCTACACAACTGTCAAGGGTAACAGACGATCGGTCGGTAGCAAAGTCCAGTACAAGTGTTGGACTGACCAGGTCACTGTATTCACTTCTGTCTGTTTAGTAACCGGGCAGTGGACTCCTGTACCTGCTTGTCCTTTAGGTAGGTGGTATGATGGTGCATACTTCCACTAAAAATACATTGATCGTTGATATACATTAAATAAGTTGAATACGAGTAAGAGATAAAACGATCCCTTGGAAACACTGAAACTAGTCAATGGGAGGAAGTATGAGCCATAATTACCATATTGCTCAGTTTCATGTAATGAACCCACATCAGTGACCCTAATAAAGTCCGTGTCTGATGTATAAGGAGATTTAACCAACCTCTCCCTTTGTAGCGTTACAGCTTCCAAAGAACCTTACCATTGTTTTATTATTTTTATCCGATTCGTTCACGAAACACCCAATGAAAAGAGGATGAACATTATATGCCTAGATGATTACTGAAAAAGCAGTATTCACTTTGGCATTAAATATGTGTTGGTTTCTTAGCAATTATCTATGTCAAGCAGTGATGACAACGAAAGTACTCGCAATAAAATTTATCTTAAATATTGTTGCCATATACAAGTATAATAATCTTAAGTACATGTATGTGAGATTATCTTGCGTTCTTGAGCAATCGTTGGATTAAAATCCGTGGACATGTTCAAAATTATGGTTTTCGTCAGTTCTGAAACAGGTAGTTTATTATGTGGTAAGCTTTATGTTTATTTCTTTAGTTGACTGTGGCCCTCCACCTCCAGTACCTCTCAGTTCTGTTATACCTGGCGGGAGCAATTTTGAAGGTCACTCCAGACAATACCGATGTGACACGGGGTATGCTCCGGACCCGACCACTGATGTCAGCTCTATGGTGGTCACATGTCAAGCATCCGGACAGTGGACGGAGTCAAATTTTCAGTGCATCGTTTGTAAGTTATCATCATTTTCACCGTCGAACATCATAATTATATAATTCTTGAACAGATGACAAAAACTAATTTTAAAAATTTCCACGATGCCTTGTATCCATGTAATTATGTTGCATGGTTAGTTAGTGGCATTAGGTCCAAGGCAACAGCTATTGTCATGCTGAAAGTTGTAACAAGTTAAAAGGACATATACCAAACAGTAGGATGCAGTAGGATGTCATGACACCAAAGATATGCTTGAAAATATAACCAACCAAGTACTAGTATTCATCTAAGTGGTACATGATTGTATGAATAAGTAATTAGATGGCCTGTGAGTTGGTAATATTGACCATTGGACCAGGTCACTTAAAGCAGCTTATTATGAACATGTAACAGTTAAAAATTCGAGGCTACTTTGCAAACGTACGTATGCCATTGACTATTTAAAACGGTATCATGCCGCTAATACGTTGCACCAACGTATGTTAACAAGGGATGCTATCCCGTCACATTACATTCTGAATTTCGGATGAATCGACTGAAACAAGAAAGGTACAAGTAGGCAAAGATAAGGAAAAGGCGCAATCAGATAAAAAGATTCCCACTCCAAAAACCGAAGTACTTATACCATGAAAACATATCGTAAGCCGAATGAGCAGCTATTTTTCCAATAGGTGGCCACTCAGTTACATAAACTTAACTAAAAATATGAGAACATACATAAGGTGCCAACAACACAAAAAGTTTTAAAGCACCAAGACATAAAACGAAAAAAAAACACCACAGAAGTATCGCCTTGGAACGATCAGTAAAATAAAATTACTGGCGGGCTTAAATCGATTTTACATGGCCATAACCTCACCATCAGCTTCTGCAGTGGTTCATAACATTTAGTAAGGTTTTCGGTCTTCGTGGTGAATCTCCAACTAGTCAATGAATCATCAAGTCTTTGAACAAACAGATAAATCACGATAAACATCCTGATGAATCAAAAACGAGGACTGATCAGTAGGCTGCCCGACGATGGAGATCCCTGGGCGCCGAATAACTTACTAACTCCGGAACAGAAGAAAAACACCAGTTGGACCCATGTGGGCCAAGCAACAGACAAGAAGCTCCGGCCCCAACCAACTTAAATGAATAGCTTTAAGTCGGGGCCATCATAGAGTCTGCAATTAAAGAAGGCAGCATAGTTATCAACCATGATTGGGTTAAAAGCTAAGCATGCAGACTGTCGCATAACATTCAAGTTATAACCTATACGTCTGTAACGTGTAATGATTTTTTTGAAGTGAAAAGAAAACTAATTCCTTCCTATAAGTTTTTTAAATTTGTAAACCAAGTCACCATAAAATTCTGGTTCCGAAATGCCCTCACCTAAAAGCTTCTTTAACCCAACATTATATTTGGAAAGCAATTCATAGTGTCTACGATAAAAAGAAAATGTTTTTCGAATTTTAATATACCGATAACCCTGTTGGAGAAGTTTGGCAGTTAAACATTTATTTCGAGCGTTGAAGTCCGTAACATGATTGCAGACTCTAGCAAACCTAATAAGTTGAGAAATGTATACACCGTATGAAGCACGACGAGGAACGTCACCATCCAAAAACGGAAAATTTACTATATCAAAATCAAAGTCATCGCGCTTATCATAAATTTTAGAAGAAACAAATCCATTTGCAATAGAAAGATGTAAATCTAAAAAGGGGGCTTCGGTATGAAACGTTATTTAAAATTTAATGAGGTGCGTTGGCTGTGGAACTCAGTAAATGTTAATCGCAGTATCATGAAAATGTATACAGCTGTACATGTACTTTTCGGAAGTTTTTACTTGGTCGTGAACATATCGTCTCACTAATCATTTGTGTACGTGTCAATTCAAGTATAATAATTTTGAGCAATCTTAATTAAAAAAAAACTATAAGCATTTGTTAGTTTCATCTGCTTTTAAAAAGTTGCAAAATATCTGCGAAAACACATTATCAGAAACTAGGAAAAACACTTTAAAGTATGGACATACACATTTACCACTATTACCCAAATTGAAACTGACTTTCCTCTTGACATTTATAATATTTTTCCTACAGCATGCGGAGAACCTTTGTCCAAAGCCAATGCGCATGTACCTGGTACCGGTACCACAGTTGGCAGTACCAGAGAATACCAGTGTAACGATGGTTACGCACTGAGCCACACCAGCGACCCGTCTACAATGACAGTGAGCTGTCAGCAGTCAGGAGAATGGACATTGACAAACTTCCAGTGTGTTGCCGGTAGGTGCTGTGTTGTATTTCTCCCTTTCGGCTTCTAAATCTGTATTTCTGTTCTAGTTGGTAGAGTAAATAATACGGACTCGCTGAAAGGTCTTGAGGATCAGGACAAAGGCCTGTAATAAAAGCGAAATAGAATTCAAATATAAAAATACAAAAAAGATACATGTTCCAGTGAAAGAAAGAAAGAAAGAAAGAAAGAAAGAAAGAAAGAAAGAAAGAAAGAATGAAATGGCGATAAACGTACCTACATTGTTTTGCTTGTTTTCCTAGTCAGTAACAATCTTTTGTCATGGAATCTAACTACTTAATTTTTATGTGACAGACTGCCAGGAACCGCCAGCTATCACAGGTGTGACAATATCTTCAGGAAACACTATATACCAGAGCACTAGGTTGCTACAGTGTCAGTCAGGATACCGTCCGGAAAACAGTGCTGTAACCACGGCAACGATCACTTGTCAGGAGTCCGGCGATTGGTCCAATCCAGATAATGCATTCCAGTGCTTAAGAGGTGCGGGTGTATACCGGTTCGTTGTCAACGGAATTAGCGTGGGATACCGATTGTGTATCCATACAGCACACATATTTACTTGTCCGCTCATAATCATTTTTAATTCCCTTTCCTTTGTTTTGATAAGTTTTGCACCTTCTAAAAAGTCTATGATTCTCAGCTAAGTGGACAAAATATAGTTATTTCGCATTTTTGGTAGATGCAACTTACCAGGAAAAAATCAAACCTAAATGAGTCGCTGCATGAAAAAAAAAACACGACAATTTGGAATTACAATCAGGACCAACACAAACCGACCTGTACATGACCAGAAGCAGGCTAGAAGCTTGAAATTCCCAAGAAGGGAATGCACTACTCGTGTGTCGAAAAGAAACGCGCGCTGATCAGCTGTGCAGATCTGCGCCTTCGTTTTCGCCGAAGCATGCTGTTGGGTTTCTTATGCATCGGCTCAAATTAATAATATAACGATCATAAATATTACGTGTACTTTCGTCATTTCGTATGCATTTCTCCAGAATGTGCCAGTGCGCCTGCATCGAAGCCCAACGCTATGATGTCAACTACTAATCAACCATACGTAGAGGGGGATACACTGACTTATCAATGCCTCTATGATTATATCCCTGGCCCCGGAAGTGATGATGGCGTGGTCACGTGCCAGTCTGATGGCTCGTGGAGTACCAGTACACTGGTATGCCTCATCAGTAAGTATATGGTGGGGGTACTCAGGGTTTCACTTGATTTTTGGTGTGTTAAATATCAGAATACACGCACAAGATTTGCATATGAACTAGCTTCTTATTTTGAAATTTTGGTTCTCTTTTTAAATGATGTGTTGCGTCGCCCTGAATACTTGAAAGTATATAGAAATACTTTTTGAACATGTATAGTTTTTAGAATTGATAGAAAAAATGCTCCTTCATTTATAGTTGAATCGAGAAACATGACACGTTTCGGGTTTTGGCTATTCAGTCAGTTACGGTCGTTGACATTATTGACAAAATAAAAATATTTAAAATACAGTCATTTTACGGCACAACTTTTGATTTATTCATAGATTGTGGGACACCACCAACAGTGTCCAACAGCAATTGGTCAGGAACAACGTACGATGGATCAGTTGTAACGTATACTTGCAGTGATCGGTATGAGCTATCGCCCTCTGGCGTAGATTCTACAGTCACGTGTCAGGCATCTGGGAGATGGACAAACGTTTTGTTTACATGCGAAAGTAGGTTTTCGTGAAAAATTTTATAAGAAACTGTTCAAAATAAAATACAGTAGTAAGATCCTTTGGGAGCAGTTAAACATTCAGTCCTGTAAAAGTATGTTCGAGGAGACAATCTTATTATGAAAATGTGCTTAAGGAAAACAGTTTTTTGCAATCTTGTAAAAGTATGTATACGGGAAATAAGTTTCCGAATCTTGTGAAAGTATGTTAAGGGAAACAAGTTTGTTTTTTTTTTCACTTTCGATAAATTACGAAATAGGACGAAGATAAAAGTACTAATACTTAATTCAAAGAGGTAAATGAATGGTAACATAGGTCGGGCAATAATCATTAATCAAGAGATATCGCAAAACACCTGATCCATTCCAAACCTTACCCGAAATTGAGCAATATGGCTCATACTATCTCACTTTGAATGTTTTCACTGCTTCTAAAGGATCTTAATGTTATATTTTGTTTACTACAATTTTTCCAGTTGCGAGTCACAGCATGGACTGCGATTCTGACGCCGACTGTCTAGAGAGTAACAGTCGCTGTGTGGATAATAACCACAGTGGGAGAAGGAAATGTTTGTGTGACCACCACACCGAGTATGATGAAAATACAAGAAGTTGCACAACAAGTAATTTTGTATTCATTTAACCCGCAGTTTTAACAAGAAAATATGAAATATATTGGGTTTGAAATGTCAGCGCGTTTTTCAAAAAGTTTAAAAAGTAAATGAATTTCAAACATGTCGATGGATTCCCGCTTAGGAAGCGATGCAAGCAAAGCCAAAGCCCCACCCAAACATAAATTACAAATTACCACCATCAAGAAAACGTTTCCGTGCAATGTATACCCCCTTATGCCCCACTTTTATATTGCAATGTATACCCCCTTATGCCCCACTTTTATATTGAAAAAACTTGGGTATGCAGGGCTATACCTTCTTTCTTACTTTTGTTACAAAACATAGATTGTGGGTACTCGTTAGAACCGCCTCGGTCGATTCCCGCTTAGAAAGCGATGTAGTCATAGCTAAAGCCCTACCCAAACATAAAATTTTAATTACAAATCACCACCGTGACCGAGAACAAGTATTTCGAGCGAGAAGCTCTTCCCCATATGGTGGTCATTTAGTGTACCTAAACTTAACCAAATCTAGAAGATATAACATTTGAGCCTGTGCATGAGAAAACCAACAATTTGCATAGGTAACTACGAAGCTGATCAGCGCCTTTGTTTTCGCTACTCGGATAGTACAGTTCCTCTTCTACTTTAATCCGAATTTCAAGATTCTAGCCTGCTTCTGTTACTGCACAGACCGGTTTGTGTCGGACCTGTTCGAAAACCACATTGTTGGTTTTCCCACGAGGCGGCTCAAACATTGAACAAGGTATGTAATAAACACGTTTTAATTTCAAGCGTCATGAAATAATTTTTGAACCCATGCAATATACAGAAAATTTTTTGATTGTAAAAATGAAAATTTTCACTCGGAGCGTTTTTATATTTTTCTTATTTTTGCTCAAAACATAGATTGTGGGTATACGTTAGAACCGCCTCGGCGAGGCGGTTCTAACGAGTACCCACAATCTGTGTTTTGGATCAAAAATAAGAAAAATAGGTATACTCCTGTAAACCCCAGTTTTGCTATATAAAAGTAGGGTATGAGGTGGTATACTTTTCATGGACATGTTTACCTAAACTTAACCTAATCGAAGAAGATATAAACAAGGTATGTAATAAACACGTTCATGAAATAATTATGGAAACGAGTGTAAAGTATATAAAATATTTTCGACATACATTGCCGATTGTACGATGGTTATAAATAATATAACATTGTACGAAAAGAGCATTGAAATGACGCTTAAATGTTTCGTACAGTTCAGATGATTGGATTAAAATAGATAACACCTATATTAACAAGTTTAACCTTGATGATTACTGGTTTCTCGATCATAATCAGTGCAAACAACGCTGTATAGATTATGGACAGGAATGTGCTTCCATAGACTATGTGAGAAACCGAAATAGATGCTTTCTGAACAGAGTCTCCTACCAACAAATTCTCGATCATCAGGAAAACATTTCCATGCAATTAATACCCCCTTAAACCCCACTTTTATATAGTAAAACTGGGGTATGCAGGGGTATACCTATTTTTCTTATTTTTGCTCCAAAACATAGATTGTGGGTACTCGTTAGAACCACCTCAAATTTTTTCTGACGAAATTTTCAATTTTTAGAGGTGAAAAAAAATCTCTATATATTGCATGGACAAGTTTTCGTAATGAAACTTATACACGATTATGGAACTGATATTTACACCAGAGACTGCTCTTTTGAATGATCTACATCATAAGGAAAACATGTCCGTTCAGTGAATACCCCCTTAAACCCCCCTTTTATATAGCAAACCTGGGGTATACAGGGGTATGCCTATTTTTCTTATTTTTGCTCCAAACATAGATTGTGGGTGCTCGTTAAAACCGCCTCGGCGCAAAAATAAGAAAAATACCAAACACTTTTAGCTGAAAATTTTCATTTTTTAAACTCAAAAATAGTAGTTTATTGCATGGGCAAGTTTTCATAATGATTTACGTACATGCCCCCGCTGAGAAGGGAGGTTACCTTAAATAAATAAAGCAATAAACAAAGGTTATTTTGTGAAGTTCCAATGTTGCATTTTCTATATATAACAGTTTGAATTTTATGAAATTTTGAAAAAGTCACTTTCCCATTGACGTCAATGGTGACGTTACCCAAAGATTGTCAAAATAAATATCACATACTGTTTAAAAAATGTAGCTTTAAAACGCATGCACGGAATTGATTGAAAGTACTTTGTATATTGCTTTATTCGTTCACCTTTCAAATGACACCAAAATCATGAAATTTAAGTATGTTGACCAAGAGAGACAGGATAATTTTTCCTGTGAACATGAAAATACAAGTAAGTCTATATGTAGTTTCTAACGTTGTGGAATTACTTTTGGTCCTTGACTGTATATTGCATGAGCAAATCATTACGAAATCTTGTCCATGCAATATATAGAGATTTTTTCACCTCTAAAAATTGAAAATTTCATCAGAAAAAAAAAAAAACGATATTTTTCTTATTTTTGCTCAAAACATAGATTGTGGGTACACGTTAGAACCGCCTCTAACGAGTAGCCACAATCTATGATTTTGAGCAAAAATAAGAAAAATAGGTATACCCCTGCAAACCCCAGTTTTATTGTATAAAAGTGGGGTTTAAAGGGGTATATATTGCACAGACTTGTTTTCCTGATGTTTTCGTAATGACCGAGAACAAGTAATTCGAGTGAGAAGCTCGTGTCCATATGGTTGTCATTTGGTTTACCTAATCTAAGAAGACATTACGATCACACGCAAGGCCTTTGGGATTTAAGGCATGATTTCGGCCTCATGCATTGGTAAAAAATGAATTTTGGAATTTTGAGGAGAAACGTTTTGCAAATAACAGGTATATATGCCCCTGCCTATAAATTCTAGCACAACTATCACATTCAAATTGCACATGTTACCATGGTTACGCTCCGAAAAACACAGAAATACCGTTTTTTTTTGCAAATTTTGGTCTATTTTTTACCATTTAACATCATTTTAAACTACCGGCCTACGAGACGAACAAGGTTTTCGGAAGATTTCATAGGTTTCCCGCCCAAAGTTTGAGTGTTTCTGGCAGCTTCTGTGTGATTTGTATAGAAAATATGTTGCATTCTTAATCTCCATAAAATTCAACATTTGATCAATGCAACAACATGGTGGAAACCTTTTGATGTTACATACATGCAGCATAAATCTACATGTATGTCAAAAGGGGAGAGGGTCAGATTTTTTCAAAAACATATTTTGTCAGAAAACATATTTTTTGCAATAGATATATATGTTTTGTAGACATTAGGGAAGTTCTTCTGACAATGGCTTGCATGTAACAAATTATGGTAGAACCAGTCTTTGTGTGATGCTGAAGTGGCATTTGATTTGAAGCCCACGGAGGCATATCTCAAGTAAAACATAAATCATCAAATACTGATATACATATTTTGCACAGTATATCTATATGCATTAAAAGTGTACACTTTGTGTATACCTGTTAAAATAGGACAGTCAGTCTGTTCATTCAGGTAGAACATACGGCTCAAGTCCATTATAAGACTAAAATAGTTCGGTGTACTAATGTATTATTGCGCATAATTGATTTAGTATTAGACATTTCTTGCCTAACGTGAGATAGATTTGTACACCATACACTGAAATACAAACTTGTTTTTAATGGGGATGTCTCAAAATAAAATTCCAATCTTCTATACATGTGCATCCATTTTTAGTTGTTGATCAGGCCGACGCTAACCAGAAGCTGCACAGTCAAGTCTGTGAGCTGGTCTTATAAAAGAATGTGCGCTAATCGGCTCAGCGATCACACCAATGCTGATCTGTGCACTGACAAAAAAGCAGGTTATCTCATGACATTTCTTGTCTATTCGTACATAGTTTTGTACATGGTATACTTATAATTGGCCGCGATGCAAGAAAACTTTCTTTTGTCGGTTTGCATTAGTACTTTTAAGACGTACACGGACAACTACTATGCCATGTAAGTTAGCCGCACTGTTCTCGGGCAAACCTTCCGGAACCAACCGGCGCTCTGTGCACATTTCTTTCACCATAGGTTAATACCCAGGAAGAGATGGTTCTGTTCCGGCATGACAAAACTGTTGACAGGGATATTAAACCACAATAAACCACTGACAGAAACAAAAAAAAAATCAGTGGATGACGGAGAATATCTGTTACGTAGAAATGTTCTTATGAATACATGCTTCATGAAAGAAATTTACTGAACGTGGTCATCACTCTTGGACTTGCTTCAATATGAGCCAGACACTCGGCCAACTCTGTTTTGGAGTTAAATCATTTAACTCCAAAACCGGGCGCGGTAGCTTGAACGGTCGAGAAAATAAGGTGCATAAGCACAGAAAATTATTACACTGGACACTAGCCGAGCTGAACACTTTTTGGAGTGTTTTAAACACGTGCACGGTGGAAAGGCAATTAGCACTCCCCCCGGGCGCTCCCTTGGCCTTCCATTTAAGGGATGCTCTCACAACAGCGTATAGCTCCAACGTATGCCGACGTATGAGATATTTTGTCCATACGTTGGTGTACGTTGCATACGTTCAGCATAAGTTTTGTATGATTAACGGGTACGCTACAATACGTTAGCATACGTTGTCATACGTCGTGTACGCCCAGAATTTTGTGCGTGCACAAAATTTCCAACGTATGCCGACTTACTGATAAAACGTTACACATAAGTTAGGCGTACTCAACGAATACGTTATGCACAAGTTGATGAACGTTTCTGTAAGTAACTCAAACGTTCGCATACGTTGTCATACGCTAAAGTTCCCCTCGATGTTTTTAGCGTATGAGAAGCGTATGCATAACGCATTGCCAACCTACGAACAGCGTACTCGGAACGTATGTAGCGCATGTTAAACGTGCGAAGAACGTACTCGGCATATGCACAACTCGTAGCGCATTGGTCAGCGCCTGAGCGCAGCGAGAACGCCAAGGAAAAAACGACTTTATTTGTGAAAATGCAAGCCATGACGTTCTCTACGCGTCCTCATTGCATTGCTACGGAGTTCACACTGCGCTCTACCGCGTTTCTACGGAGTTCTAGCCGGTGATTCAAAACGCTTGCACGACCTTAAAATTTTCACTGTGCTTGGGTGTGTACATTGCGTGTCAACGGCGTTCGCACCGCGTTTCCACGGCGTTCTGGCACAGCGCTGACGGATTATAGGCAAAATGGAAACGAAGTCCCTGGTCATTGTACGTTTTGCTTTTAAGAATATCCTCTTAGCTCTGGCATTAGTCTGTGAAAATGACTATTCTGAAAACTTCTGGCTGCCTCCAACCATGGCCAGACCCAAAGCATTCTTTGTCCCCTGCTCTGTGTCTTTACAGAACTATGCTGGCAGCATCAACAGCAATTTTTATCTGCTGCGCCTACATATATACAAGTAATAAACCAGATGTCATTGTGAAATGTATGTGCGTGATATAAATAGTGTTTTGTTTGCTTTTGTCATTTTTTTATTTGCATATCTTTTTTCATTTATTTTCATCAGAAAATCACCATTGGACGCGGTAAGTGAAAGCTCCACGCAAGCGCAATAAACGCAGTGACAGCGCCTCGCGAATGCCGTGACAGCGCCTAGCAAACGCCACAGGAAAACAGTAAAATAAATGACACGCCGTGAAAGCGCCGAATCGGCGCGGTGTAGACACAGTGACATCGAGATGGACGCCATGCCATCTCTGTGCAAACGCCATAGGCTACCACCGCGTGCTCGCGGAGCTCGTGGCGCGTTGATGAAGTTCTCGCCGCGTCGCCACGGCGTCCTCAGGGCGTTCATACGGCGCCCTGATTATAACGCAAAGCGACGGCATTTGTTTAAGGTATGTCCAAACGAAACGCCGACCCTTGGCGTTCTAGGATTTCCAACGGCGTTAGCTGGCGATGCAAGGTCGTGTGCTACGGCGTTGGTGGCGTTCGTACCGCGCTCACCTCGGCGATCTGCATTTTTCTTACATACCTCTTTCATAAAGATAGAAAAATTCCGGTATTTTAGCGGTGGTAGACAAATCTATCTTACACTGCTCACTTGGTTGCTCATACAAGATAAGAAAAACACGCGACTAAATTCGATCGTTTCTAGCCCAAAGCAGCTATTGTTCAAGAAAACTAGACTACATTGGTGTGAATTCATAGGGTATATTCTTGATTCACACTCGTTTTCAACGAAAAACAAATCAAAACTGCATTTCTTTTCAATTTGACAACGATTTATTTACATTTGACGTCATATCCGCAATAAACACAACGTCATCAGACTGAGTTAATTAAAGCACGGTACCAGGTGACGTTACCGGTAAAATGAATTTAGGCTTAATCGGGGTATGTAAGAAAAAGAATCGATCATGGGTGGTCAGTGGAGAAAGGAAAAATCCCAACCCTCGGGTCCACCGTTCCGGTGGGAAACTCGGCGAGCCTCGTTTCCCACTGGAACGGGTGGACCCTCGGGTTGGGATTTTCCTATCTCCACTGACCACCCATGATGGATTCTATTTATCTAGTACGCCGTGATAGCGCCACCCTGGTGTGACAAGATTTCGGGGTAAGGATAACTGACAGGTCTGACATGATCTTAGCTGTACGCCGTGGTCGTTAAGCAAGAAAACAAACAAACAAACAAACAAACAAACAAACGAATCGTGCGCACAGACAAACGTTTAATTTACAAATGAATGGTTGGATAAACAAGTGTTCTAAAAGTGCGTCAATGCAATGAAATATCTTGAGATAATCCCTGACCTTTTGACAATGTATGGTGTATTTACATCTCAGTGTACATCTCAGGTTAGGCAAGAAATGTCTACTAATGTATTAATGTGCATGTCTGTTACTAATAATTTACATTGGGGCCGTACATTGTTTTGTGTAAATATA
Source organism: Rugalucina vietnamica (assembly GCA_964017185.1). Lineage (NCBI taxonomy): Eukaryota > Metazoa > Mollusca > Bivalvia > Lucinida > Lucinidae > Rugalucina > Rugalucina vietnamica. The sequence goes on along the minus strand of OZ024878.1, from coordinate 31,553,720 downwards.
AATATGGCATACATTGTTATGCATGAACAAGGCATACATAAGCAACAGTCCAAACATTATAAGCACATCCATACACTTACCACTGCGAACTATTTTAACAAATCTGACAGGTTGACAGGGTCGACAGGTCGACAGGGTTGACAGGGTCGACAGGTTGACAGGTCGACAGGGTTGACAGGTCGACAGGTCGACATGGTTGACAGGGTAGACAGGTTGACAGGTCGACAAGGTTGACAGGTCGACAGGGTTGACAGGGTTGACAGGTCGACAGGGTTGACTTGGTCGACATGTCGACAAGGTCGACAGCTCGACAGGTTGACAGGTCGACAAGGTTGACAGGTCGACAGGGTTGACAGATTGAAATTGCACACTATTGGGTAACATGTTTTCCCGCGACGTCTTGAACGTTTGACGCCATGATATTTATAGATGTCGACCTGTCAACCTGTCGACCCTGTCGACCTGTCAACCTGTCGACCCTGTCGACCTGTCAGCCTTGTCGACCCGTCAGTCGTGCAATATGTTAACTATATAAACTATTTTGTAATGCAAAATAAAAAACATATTCGGGATTCCACATTATGAGGTACGTAATATGTTTTTACGACGTGATGAACGTTTGACGTCATCTTACGTAATGTATTGTGACGGCAACATGTAAACTCTGTCGAACTTGATATTTTGTCAACCTGCGAATCTGATAACTATTTATCATATGACGTCGCTGTTTTCAAGTGGATAACGTCATGTCATAAGAATCGTATGACCACACGTGTAATAACACTTTTGCGGGAATACGTAACGTCATTGACGACGTCCGTAACAACAATGTAAATTTTCATTGGAAATATGCCCACTTTAAAAGCGATAGAAACCTATTTTAGAAGTCATATGATAAAACGAATCTTACACTCGTGGTCATTTCATATGAAATTTATTAAACTCGCCGAAGGCTCGTTTAATAAATTTCATATGAAATGACCACTCGTGTAAGATCCTCTATGTAAACCTGTATTATCTAGTATTAGCAATGCAAAATAAAATAAAATGAAATAAATAAATAAATAAATAATACAAAACCGATTTACGTATGAACGTAAGGAAAACATGCGCAAGGGACTATTTTAGTCTTATACTGGACTTGACCCGAACATACATATACAGTATATTTCCATAGCCTTGTTGAATTACAAATAATGTACCTGAGCCCATTAATTGGTTTTGGGGCTTTTTGACAGCCTTCCCCCCCCCCCCTTGCCCAAACATGGCATTTGTATATATTATGTCAATTACAAAATTACAGTTGCGTTTAAAATATTTTGGTTGGGCAAGGGGGGGAACATGGTCTTATAAAAGGTTTCCTATTTCATATATGATGCTATATTAAATTCAAAGATTTTGTCCAATTTTTAAAGAAGTCACTGCTTGAGTTGCACAAAACATTACAGGCCTAAATACAATAGAAACTAATTTTTCAACTGCAATAAACGTCATTTCAGTGCCTGGTATGTGAGATTTTGAAAATTTCTTGGGCATTTCACAATAGAAATCTTCCGAAAACCTTTCTTATTATGAAATAATTATGAAGTACCGTCCAATGATATTGTATGCAAAGTATCATTTTGTTGATAAAATAAAAAAATGTGTTCCGAAATGGTCAAAAATAGACCAAAAAATGCAAAATGTGCTCTATCTATGGTTTTTCTGCGCGTTGCCACGGCAACGCTTGTAGGATAAATGAAGTAGTTGTTCTGGTTTTTAAAAGGAGGAGACATACGGCTGTTTTAAGGAATAGTTTTCCCACATAAATTCCATTAATTCAGCAAAATCTGAGGCCAAAATCAGGCGTTTAATGCCATAGGCCTTTTATTGGTTGTAAAATGAAAATTTTCACTGTTTTTTTTTTTTTTTTTTTTTTTTTTTTTTTTTGCTCATAACATAGATTGTGGGTACATGCAAAGAGTACCCGCAATCTATGTTTTAGAGCAAAAATAAGAAATATAGGTATACCCCTCAATACCCCAGTTTTGCTATTTAAAAGTGGGGTTTAAGGGGTATACATTTTATGGACATGTTTTCCTGATGGTTTACCTAAACATAACCTAATCTAAGAAGATATAAACAAGGTACGAGTATGTTATAAACACGTTCTAATTTCAAGCATCATGAAATATATATGGAAAGGAGTGTAAGGTTTAGAAAATATGCCTGATTCTACAGGGTAGTGCTGGAATGCCTATTTTCCAAAATGTCTACTCCAGAAATGTCTGTTCCCAACATGTCTATTCCCAAAATGACTTCTATATTAAAATTGATTTTCCAAAACATTTGGTCTTCTAAATAGATAAATATGATATCTATTTACTATTTTGAATGAAAATATATCAAACTGTGAAAATTGTAAAAACAACTCACAATTTCGTTGATTATTTTAATACTTTATATAGTAGGCATTATGGGAATAGACATTATGGGAATCTACATAATGGGAGTAGACATTTTGGGAATCGACATTCTAGCACCTACTCGATTCTACAATGGTTAGAATATAACATATAGTCTTCATGTCATTTTATTTATTTATTTATTTAGTTATTTTTATACAATTTGAAAAAAAGTATTGAATTTCATTATTTGCCTTACCTCTAAGATAGATATATTTCTGACTGGTTGAAGATATTGATGTCAAGACGATGGATATGAATAGCAGAATGGTATCCAAATAAACAAAAAAATATATGGAACAAGGATTTACAAATACATGGCTCCATGTTGCCAAATGTAAATGGTCAATGATGAGGCATGAGTAGCCGAAACCGCGGTATGGCCCATCACTTATTTCATTAATATGCTCATTGCTCTGAAAGGATCTAAGTTTTATTTTTATCATCAAGGTCTAGGAGCTAGACTAAATGTAACATTGTACTAAAAGATCATTGAAATATCACCTTAACTTGACGTTTTTCAGGATGCACAGCATACAGTTCAGATGCATGGACTAAAATAGATTACACCTATATTAACAAGTTCAACCTTGCTGAATACGTGTACATCAGTCGTGACCAGTGCCTACAACGCTGTATAGACTATGGAGAAGAATGTGCTTCCGTAGATTACTGGAGAACCCAATATAGGTGCTTTCTAAACCGAGTCACATACCAACAGATTCTCGACGGTGATCCTTCACAACTTATTGAAGATTATGAACTAGATTTATACACAAGAAACTGCTCATTTGGATGATCTACGATTTACATGTCCCCGCTGATGAGAATGGGGGGTTACCTTTATTACGCCAAGATAAACATTTTATGACCCAGTGGTTATCTTATCATAGTACTGTTTTTTTGTCAAATATAATGCAATGTGAGTTTTTTTCCCTTATAACATATTATATCATATTTCACATAGTTGGCCTCCCAAGCCATCAAAATATTTTTCTGTTGGCATTTTTGAGTACATTTTGGCATCCATGCTAAATATGTTCCTTGATGTGTAACAATACACGCTAGGGTGGATGCCAAGTCTGAAAATGCCCCGGAGTCCCAAAAGTAGGTCAAAGGTCAACTAAGTGCAAAATTTCATATAATTCAACATATCAGCAATATCTTATGTTATATTTTCAATGTATTTGTCAAAATAACCCCTAAATTACATCTAGTACTTTTGTGAGGTTTAATAAGCAACAATTGTTACAACAAAGTGGTGCAGATTTAGGTCAAAGGTCACTTAAGTGCAAATATGCTTATTTTCATGCCTTTTACAATTGTCTGTATAAACATCAGTGCCAGTGGTATTCTGGTGGGGATAAAGTTATTTTAGGTACTTCTTGAGACTACTGTTTGATTTTGTAGTTTTAGATGGTGTTCATCATGGCTGTCAAAAACAAGAGAATGCTATAACAGTTGATACATGTACAAGTAACTTACTCTCATCTAAAAATCTTTATACACATCCAATTTTATTGTACTTTCTCATATTGTAATTGATCAGTTTTGTTAAACCAAGAAACATTTGATACATTTATGGTGTTGATCGCCATCAGTTAGTTTGGATTTAAAAAATGATATTGATATACTTGAATGTCATGTAAGGACAAAATAATTATTTTTCATGTTGTTTTCTAATTTTGACCCTGAGAAAAGTGATGATTGAAAATAAGAGTATTGGTGGTAATCAGAGTCATTTCAAATGAGTCAGATTGATACTAATGTTTTATTTTTTACTTATCGTATAATGATGGTGGTCAAGATGGCCGCCACAACAGCAATAATCAAATATGTATTGGTAAAATTTTATTATCTTACGTATGGAGAACATTTAAGTAATCTTGATTTCATCGCAAGCAACTCTGTTTAGGGCATATTCTCTTCAATAATTTAGTTGTCAATCTAATCTATTCTTCGAAACTGCCAGATCAATAAATAGCGTGTAAATGATAAATATAAACTGATTGAAATTCAGGCTGTTTTGATGTCTGTGAAGCCCGAAGGGCCTCTCAAAGAGATTAAAACTGATGTTATTCATCATCCAGTGAAAGCTTAACATCTGAATTTCAGTTCTGATATTTACATTTTATTATCAATCAAGTATCTGTCTTTTAGTTCCAAAAAATGTTGCTAATTTCCGGATATTTGACATTAAATCAGGCTTACCGGAATTTCGGAACAGCCCAAACGCTAATTTTTCGAGCTTAACGTTATGGCAAAATGCGACCGACGTAACGCCAACATGAGTAAACAAACAACGACACTGGCTGACATTGACCAAACTCCAAGCCGCGGTGTTCCACTTCTGGACTTGAGTCCTCTAATTAAACAATGTCGGAGAGCAACAGAGGTGTTGGCACTGTTGGTGAGTATGGACATTGACGTGACTCCGCCATTAGGTTTGGTTTACGGTCTTGCGATATGGTTTGTCAGCAGAATGATCAAGAGCAAAACATTTTCGTGAATTTAAAGCCTTTCGACATGAAAGATCTTTACGTTTTTGTGGAGACGCTGATGTCTGATGTAAAGATGTCTTGCACTGGTAGAGATATTGGCTTGGTTGTGCTGGCATTGAGATGCTAGCTTTGACTTAGGCATTTGTACATACGTCCATTCATTGAGGTATCATATAGCAACTTGGAGAATTTTACACTATCGAAAATCGAGTATGGTACAAAATCATAAGATGTATGTTATTGCGTGATTAGCATAAATGCATTACTTCATTGATTAATCTCAGCTGCTGCTTTTTATCATTTGATGAGACTACATACATTTATATTTTACTTATGTATTAAATTAACTTGTGTATGGTTGGTGTTTAGACCGATAAAATTTAATAGTCACTGCAGATCCAAACTAATGTCTGGTGTAGCTTTACTGAGGTCGCTGCTCATTCATAAATTTAAAACCTTAAACATATTGTCAGTACACTATTTATGCAACATGAGCTGTACTAACAACAAATCTTGTTAATGAAAAATCATTCTCATCTACCAAGTGGGGAGTACTGCACACATATATATGCAAGCTTTACTTGTGTCTCAAAGTACTGAGTTGCTTATGTCATCATGGCTCTCATAAATTGTACCAGCGTATCATATCTATGACACACAGTGTCACATTACTTCCTTGTCCCGAGACTTGGCCTAGGAATAGCATGGGTTAGGCAATTCTGGCATGACAATTGTTATCACCCCACCACTGCAAACACAAAGAGTGGTTTACTGCACTTATGCATGCTATCTTTGCTCGTATTAGAAGTACCAAGTTTCTTATTTGCATATTTTACCATAGCTCTCAAGCATTGTGTAAATGAGGTTACAAACATCATTTTATTCACTCTTTGCTTACCTCAGCTTACTCAGAGGATAAAGTTTTGTCATTGTTATTTACTTTGACAAGCCCCGTAACTATTTATCCTGCTGATGGCCTTAGCTGTTCCTTCTTGTTGAATTTGCAAAGATTCTTTCTTTGATTAGAAATTACCCAAGTTCCACATTTTGATACACTCATTGGCCTTATTCGCAATACGTCATTTCTGCAACTACCCAGTGAATGATAAAATCATTACTTAAAATCATTATTTTATTTATAGCGTTGTGAAATAGAAGTTGTTGCTAGTGACAAGAATCCGAAAAACTCTCAGCAAAATTCGGCCCCAGTCTCGAAAAATAACATGTCAAAAATTAAGAATTTGGAGATTGCTCCTTTTTTAAAATAAGAAGGAAAATTGGTGTATGCACTCTGGCCAAACCACATATGATAATTCAATTGTTTATATTGGAAATATAAACTAATATTATCAACCCGTAACTATCAAGGAGGTTTGAAGACACATTGATTTAAACAGGCTCAATGGAATTTTACATGTATTTTCACTGACTAAATGTTTGCTTCTGAGCATATGTACATGTAGTTAAGCATTGTCTTCTTGGAACGCTGCAATACCTATCAATTTTGCAGTTTTATTTGCCAAATAACAACTGACTGTGGAAAGCTATACCAAACTTAGAGTTATCACATAAAAAAAAAACGGACCAGTAAGTTTAGTATAATAATATTGTTCTCCAAATGTCAAGCATTTTATGATGGTAGCTCTTTGAAAGTTCCATAATTTCAAAATTTTATATGACTTAAATTCTGGCTTAAATTCTGGAAATTGCTACAGTTCTGAAAATGGGCAAAATGAATAGTACATTCATATGATTTGTTTTGTCGTTTTTCTCGTTTGTTTTCTTGCGGGGGGTCAATGGGTTGGGGCAATCAATTACATTCAATAAGGAAGGTATTTTCACATCATGTACAAATGAAATGAACATCCTATGGTATAATCTTTACAGAGGTAGATCAGATTAAGAAGATTAATTTTTGTGGGTAATAGTGAAACATGCTTGTTTTAATAATTTAGTCATGTTTTACTACACTTTCATCCTAAGCGAAACAGTGCGATAGGGTACAAATAGACCTGCAAGAACAGATGACTATAGTCCAGATTTTGTATTTCATACTTAAAACTATCAATGCCAAACAAGCACAGCAAGACCTCCTATCTCTGTCAGCTACTTTTAAAAGATACATTAAAAGATGCATTGGGTGCTTAAGACCTGTTTACGAGGGGTGTTCTGTAATTCTTGTCATTTGCTTGATTACTTTTTCCGTGGACTTACAACAAGAATGTTGTTTATATGTGGTGAAAAGGTACAAGTAGGCAAAGATCAGCAAAAGGCGCAATCAGAAAAAGATTCCTACTCCAAAAACCGAGGTGGGGAAAAAAACAAACTAACAATCAGGTACTTGTACCATGAAAACATATCGTAAGCCGAATAAGCAGCTATTTTCCCAATAGGTGGCCACTCAGTTACTTAAACTTAACTAAAAATATGAAAACACACATAAGGCGCCAACAGCACAAAAATTTAAACACCCAGACATAAAACAAAAAGAACCACCACAGAAGGATCGCCTTGGAACGATCAGTAACACAAAGTTACTGGCGGGCTTAAACCGGTTTTACAGGGCCATAACCTCACCCTCAGCTTCTGCAGTGGTTCAAAACATTTAGTTAGTTCTTCGGTCCCCGTGGTGAATCACTAACTAGTCAACGAATCATCAAGAACAAACAAATACATCACGATAAAAATCCTGATGAATAAAAAACCAGGACTCACAGATTGAGTAAGCTGCCCGACGATGAAGATCCCTGGGCGCCGAATAACCTACTAACTCCGGAGCAAAAGAAAAACACCACTTGGATACTGTTGGGCCAAGTAACAGACAAGAAGCTCCGGTCTCAACCAACTAAAATGAATAGCTTTAAGTCGGGGCCAACATAGAGTCTGACGCCCGACCCACCGGCGTGCAATTAAAGAAGGCAGCATAGTTATCAACCATTATTGGGTTAAAAACTAAGCATGCAGACTGTCGCATAACATTCAAGTTATAACATATACGTCTGTAACGTGTTATGATTTTTCTGAACTGAAAAGAAAAATCATTACTTCCTATAAGTTTCTTAAATTTGTAAACCAAGTCACCATAAATTTCAGGTTCCGAAAGGCCCTCACTTAAAAGCGTCTTTAACCCAACATTATATTTGGAAATCAATTCATAGTGTCTACGATAAAATTTAGAAAAGGTTTTTCGGAGTTTATGATACCGATAGCCTGATGGAGAAGTTTGGCAGTTAAACATTTATTTCGAGCGTTGAAGTCAGTAACATGATTGCAGACTCTACCATACCTAATAAGTTGCGAAATGTATATACACCATAAGAAGCACGACGAGGAACGTCACCATCCAAAAACGGAAAATTTACTATATCAAAATCCAAGTCATCGCGTTTATCATAAATTTTAGAAGAAACAAATACATTTGCAACAGAAAGATGTAGATCTAAAAAGGGGGCTTCGGTATCTGAAATATTGGCTTTGTTCAACTGTAGTTCAGGTGGATAAATTTGATTGACCATACCTTCAAAATAAGGGTTGTCGATGTTCAAAAGGTCATCGAGGTACCTAGAAGTGGAATTAAAAGCCTCGATAACATCAGCTTGATTATCATGGTTAAGAGAATCCATGAAATCTCTTTCGTAGCAGTATAAAAATAAATCAGCTACACGAGGTGCGCAATTTGTATCCATCGGAATTCCAACAATTTGTCTGTATAACTTGGTCCCAAATCTAACATAAATATTATCCAGGAGATAGGATAAGGCGTCGCACACATTCTGACATGACCAAAGAGTATACCGACTTTGGTCAGAGGAAGTGAAAAAAGCCTTTCTGTCATTACATGCCAAATAAAGTGAACCATAGTTTTTAATGCCCTTTTGAAGATCCACTCTATCAAATCCAGAAGTTTTTCTTTAATTAGATTATAAGTGCAAGCCGCTGTGTAATCCCGTGGCAATTTTTTGCTAAAAGCGGGAAACATGCATTTTCCTGTAGAAAAATATATTCTATTTAAGAAAAAAGATGTTTCAATTTTTTTCATGACGTTTTAACGTCATAGTGACGTCACATAAGATGGTACCCATTTTTGCGTAGTTAGATGCCTATAAATGGAGTTAAATGAACCCTTAAATAGTAAATATTGGACATAACTTGTATATTTTGATTATGTGTGCTAAAATTATAAAGATGGCATCATGTTTGTTTATTACAAATGCAATGTTGATTTTTTTGAGAGTAATAATGACGTAAAATAACGTTAGTATGTGAAGTACATGTCGCTGTGTAGTCTTGTTTGTATTTTTAGTAAAAGGTTGCAAACAAGATTATTCTTGTAGAAAATATATATTTCCTATCAGAAAAAAATGTTTCTAATTTTTCAAATTGTTTTGACGTCAGCGTGACGTTCCGTCACAAAGTGACGTGATGACACACATATACACTAATTTTGTCGTATATAAAAATATTCATTGAGGGGTATTAACTTGATTGTAATAAACTTGAATAGTTCGATTTGCTGTTATATTAATAATAAAATTTAAAAATAAAATTAATATGCTGGTTTTGAAAATAAATTATTTATGACAATAACGTCATAATGACGTCAGTGTACGAAAAAATGACGTAATACAATTATAAATGGTCGATTATTTTGGAAGTTTAAATGCCAAAGGTATCTCGTATTGTTGGGGGCAATATTTCTATCATAGACTGTGTCTAAGATTAATAATTCATGTGTACCTAGTGCCTATGGCAATATATAATGTGCACTAAATGACCTTGGAATGTTTGAAAAATATTTCGTATTAAAGCCTAAGCAAAACGCCCGTACTTCACTTTAAATGAAACAAAAACGACTGCTGGTCGTTAACCATTTCACGTGAAATATATTCTGTTTACTTGACAATTTGCAAAATAGTTTGTAGTAAATGGTACTGTTAATAAATCAATAACCTCTATGGATGGCTTGTCGAATGTAACCTGGTATGCTTTACATTAATAGTAAATAATCTTTTTAGACCACAGGACGGTATCATCGCATCCAAGAACGCCACGTTGTTCTTTGTTTAAGGGTCTTCTGTCACCGATATGTATGTTTTTGTACTTCATTTGCATATTTATTCACTGTCATTAAAATTTTGGCTTATTCATTAAAATTAGCTCAATTATTCATTAAAATATGATAATTACTAGTCACGCCTTCTTCACCCAGCTAATATACCCATAAGCAATTAGGTGTCCCCCACCAAAGGCATCCCCTATCTCAAGCCACAAGGACTAGATCTATGATATTAAATTGTAGACTGCTGAGTGCAACCTTGATATTAACATCTTGAGAGAAGCATATAGACTCTGCTAGACCACAAAGCCTCATATATACATTCCGAAATAGTATACCGATTTATTTTAGCAAATCCCCTTTTAAATCTGTTGGGAGTATAATCCCCTCCAACTTAAATATTGAATACAGCGAGCGAAGCGAGCGAGGAAAAAATATGTAGCGCCATATAAGTTGCCAGATAGATTTGCATTAACGTTCTTAGTGCTGCCTTGTTTCTGATTGCAAAAGACACTATAATTATGTTCTGTCCTATAAAAAAGCAAGATGATGTCCATCCACAGAAAAGATTATCATTATAGGATTGAAACATACATAAATAGGACAAAGTGGGGTAATAGAATAAAAAGAAAATACATATAACATAAGCAAACAAAACAGTGAAATAGTATCTGGCTCAGTAAACATTCAGAATGATTTAATGTATTTTTCTCTGCCTTCAAATGGCACATTTCTTTTTCAAAAGTGAACCATGAGGTGAGTCCGAGGGTGAGTCCCTACATGCTTGGCTTCCAGACATATGCATTTCCAAACATTCAAGGATTTCTGAAATATGAATACAGCATTTTAACTAAATCGGATGGTCTGGGGGCGTCCAGACCCCAGAAAAATATGAAATTCTGGAATGTAAGGGAGACCATCTAAGACAATTCCATCGCCAAATTTTAGCATATTCATTATTCTTTAAAATATTATTATTCACTATTCATTATATAACTCTGCAATTCATTAAAAAATTACATTTATTCATTATTCTTTAGGACCTCATTATTCACTAATCATTAAATTTTTTGCTCTTTATTCACTCTCATTAAAATTTTAGGCCATTATTCATTAATCATTATACCCCATCCAGACCCTCATATATCTTTATTTGTCGACAACTTTCGACATATGTTCATTTACAGTAAGTGATACTTAATTTAATCGAAGGTTTTCAGATGATTGCTTGTTTACTCTTTCTGTCTCTTTTATACTTCATATATGTCACATGACTGCCGAACTTGATGCATTTTACTTGTATTTTACTATCTCAGTTGATATCTTTTACGTAATCTAGCACAATGTTTTTACTTGGTAATATGATAAACCCTGTTAGAACCCGAGTGTCACTGAAAAAAGATCAGAGAATGTGTCAGTCTGAACAAACGCATGCATGTCACCATGTATTCATCACATCACTGAATTTATCTTGTACCTAGAGCAAAAGCAAAGGATGCAGCAGGTGCTGGAGAAAGCAAGATTAGCATTTGATTTACATGAGGTCGTAAAGGCCATGCGTGGCTGGATACTACGCTTAAGACGACAGTTTTGTCGTTTTCATCTTGATCATTTAAAGATGGTCATTGTGGCAAATGAATATCAATTATACGATAAAGGAAATTATATCGCATTCATGAGGGTCTGGATGGGGGGTCCTGGTATTCACTAATCACTAAAAATTTAGCCATTTATTCACTGTCATTAAAATTTTGGCTTATTCATTAAAATTAGCCCAATTATTCATTAAAATATGATAATTACTAGTCACGCCTTCGTCACCCAGCTAATATCCATAAGCAAATAGGTGTTCCCCACCTAAGGCATCTCCTATCTCAAGCCACAAGGACTAGTTCTATGATATTAAATTGTAGACTGCTGAGTGCAACCTTGATATTAACATCTTGCGAAAAGCATATATACTCTGCTAGACCACAAAGCTTCATATAAACCTTCCGAAATACATAGTATACCGATTTTTTTTAGGAAATCCCCTTTTCAATCTGTTGGGAGTATAATCTCCTCCACCTTAAATACTGAATACGCCTTAAGTTTTACCCTGAATTATGAATACCAGAAATTATTTAAGAAAAAAAAAGTAATTTCAGGGGTAAAAGTTATAATAAAATGCTGTTTTTTATTTAGTAAACTGTGATGTATGGATTTGTGCTTGTGCCTGATTGTACAATACATTTTATTATTTATTAATGTCTTAAATACCGAGCGAGCGAAGCGAGCGAGGAAAAAACGTAGCGCCAGATAGATTTGCATTAACGTTCTTAGTGCTGCCTTGTTTCTGATTGCCAAAGACGCTATAACTATGTTCTGTCCTATAAAAAACCAAGATGATGTCCATCCACAGAAAAGATTATCATAATAGGATTGGAACATGCATAATAAGGACAAAATGGGTTAATAGAATAAAAAGAAAATACATATAACATAAGCAAACAAAACAGTGAAATAGTATCTGGCTCAATAAACATCCAGAATGGTTTATTTTTTTTTTATCTGCCTTCAAATGACACATTTCTTTTTCAATTTGTCCTTGAGGTGAGTCCCTACATGCTTGGCTTCCAGACATATGTCTTTCCAAACATTCAAGGATTTCTAAAATATGAATACAACGTTTGGACTAAATCGGGTCTGGGGGCGTCCAGACCCAAGAAAAAAATGAAATTCTGGAATGTCAGGGAGGCCATCTAAGACAATTCCATAGTAAAATTTTAGCATATTCATTATTCTTTAAAATGTTACTATTCACTATTCATTATATTACTCTGCTATTCATTAAAAATTTACATTTATTCATTATTCTTTAGGACCTCATTATTCACTAATCATTAAATTTTTTGCTCTTTATTCACTCTCATTAAAACTTTTAGGCCATTATTCATTAATCATTATACCCCATCCAGACCCTCATTCATCTCATGGACCTTTCATATTACTGATAAAGTTGGATATATACACCCAAGACTTTTCTACAGTCATTGCACAGCTAACATACGTATCCAAAGATCAACCACAGAGAATCATTTATAATACGAAAGGCCAAGGGGATGTATGCGATACGGGAAGCCTCCTTTGCACAGTTGATAAGCCACTTTCCTTGTAAACCAGGGGTCGCATGTTTGATCCCAGGCTTCTCTAGTCCTTCGGATTGAGATCACAAACCGAGATCCCGTGACAATTTTCAAAACAATGACATACCGTGATAAGGCTGGATTCCATGTTGTGCCTAATTTGTTAATTCCAATGGATTTAGACCTCAGACCTGACTTATGGACAAAAATTATACACACACATGCGATACCGTCCCCTTAATGTACGTACGAGTTATCACATCGATGACAGAAAATTCCACGAGCAAGAGACCAATGTATTGTGTTGTAAATGGCATTCCAAACGTCTTGTGGATAACTTTACTGTCAATTTTGTAACCAAATACCTTGCATTTTAAATGCCAAAAATTCCAATGGATTTAGTCCTCAGACCTGACTTATGGACAAAAGCTGTACACACACATGCGATACCGTCCCCATAATGTACGTATGAGTTATCACATCGATGACAGAAAATTCCACGAGCAAGAGACCAATGTATTGTGTTGTATATGGCATTCCAAACGTCTTGTGGATTACTTTACTGTCAATTTTGTAACCAAAAACCTTGCATTTTAAATGCAATCCCACACTTTATAAACTCAATATAATACTAATAAAATATAATGGTGGTGACAGTTTTATGAAATCATTTGGAAGCAGCCCGCCATGATGGCAAATTTTCCTAACGCAAATGAAGCTAAAGGGAATAGTATACTAGTATATTTTTCTTTTGATCCTTTGGGATCAGTGAATATATATGATCAGTGAATATATATGAAGTATTTCAAATTTTTTATATGTTAAGAATCATCTTCTTAACAGTATTTTGATTATTTGGCCCCTTTGGGAATTTGAGTCTTTGATTAAGACTACACAGATGTAAATGCTTGAAATTGCAGCAAAATGTCTGGCTTTCGCTGCCAGTTTTATAAAGGGTCACTGATGAAGGTTCATTACCCGAAATTGTACAATATGGCCCATCTTCTAGCTTTGTATTTTACTGCTTCCAAAGGATCTAACAATTATTTTTATTTGCTATTACTGCAGCTGGTGTTGTGCCGTGTGGCGGCCCTAAAAAGTCTCCCCGTACATCATCCATAGTGCAGATTATATTTTTCTTTTGATCCTTTGGGATCAGTGAATATATATGAAGTATTTCAAATTTTTATATTCTTAACAGTATTTTGATTATTTGGCCCCTTTGGGAATTTGAGTCTTTGATTTAGACTACACAGATGTAAATTCTTGAAATTGCAGCAAAATGTCTGGCTTTCGCTGCCAGTTTTATAAAGGTCACTGATGAAGGTTCATTACCCGAAATTGTACAATATGGCCCATCTTCTAGCTTTGTATTTTACTGCTTCCAAAGGATCTAACAATTATTTTTATTTAATGAATATCATTTCACGTATAATTCCGAAATCAAACATAATGAAGGCAAAGCAATACTTGAGCTGAGGGTGAGGTTATGGCCATGTAAAATCGATTTAAACCCGCCAGTAACTTTGTGTTACTGATCGTTCCAAGTCGATACTTCTGTGGTGGTTCTTCTTGTTTTGTGTCTTGGTGTTTAAAATATTTTGTGCTGTTGGCGCCTTATGTATGTTTTCATATTTTTAGTTAAGTTAAGGTAACTGAGTGGCCACCTATTGGGAAAATAGCTGCTCATTCGGCTTACGAAATGTTTTCACGGTATAAGTACCTGATTGTTAGTTTGGTTTTTTCCCACCCTGGTTTTTGGAGTGGGAATCTTTTTCTGATTGCGCCTTTTCCTGATCTTTGCCTACTTGTACCTTTTTTGAATGTCTATTTAATTTGTGGTATTCCTTTACCAAAGCTGGCGACATAATGAAATATTTAATGATAAACATTTTTTCACATGGTATATAGCTTTTTTTGGTTAATGCAACGTCAATATATTGCTGTAATTATGTTTTCCACCAATTGTACCATTTATGAGGCGATCATTTAGCCAGAAACAACCATCTTTGTTGTATTTTGGTCAAATTGGCGATGTACATTTGCTCTTATGTGTTCAAGTATTTTCTTGCGTAATATGTTTCTTATTCTAACACAAAGACGTCAAACCAATGTCACTTTCATGTAACAGTTGAGCCGCCATAGAATCAAAATTGCATTTTAGTCTCGCCATAAGCCTCAAAAGTAAGCATAAAATGCCACTATTAGCGCTTTGGTAAAAACATCAATTAAATCCACCTTATTTGATTAGAAAATATGTAACGTCATTTTTGACGTCATTTTGACGTTAATATTGGAATAAAAAATTGGAAAAAAACATATTTTACCTTAAATGGCATATATAGTGCTGTATAAAAATTAATAGTAAAAAATTAAACCAAACATTTGCCACGGAAGCCAAAATTTAGACACAGCGGCCTATAATAATGTTGGGTCAAGTCCAGTATAAGACTAAAATAATCCCTTGAGGATGCTTACTTCATGTACTGATAAGTACATGTAAATCGGTTTCAAGCCAATGCTGTAAGATTAAAATGAGTAAATTGGTTTCACGTCCAGTATGAATAAAATATTCCCTTCAGGGTCTATTCGTTTTATTTAAAAAAAAAAAAAAAAAAAAACAAAAAAAAAAAAAAAAAAAAAACAAAGATAGTATTGGCAGGTCACATGTCAACAGGGTTGACAGGGCCGACAGGTTGACAGGGTCCACAGGTTGACAGGTCGACAGGGTTGACAGGTCGACAGGTTGACAGGTCGACAGGGTTGACAGAATGAGATTCCACACCATTAGGTAACATGTTTTCCCGCGACGTCATGAACATTTGACGTCATCTTAAGTAACGTATTGTTGCGGCAACATGTAACATAATATTTATAGCTGTCGACCTGTCAACCTGTCGACCTGTCAATTTGTCGACCCTGTCGACCTGTCAACCTTGTCGACCCGTCAATCTTGCAAACTGTCAACTATGTAAACTCTAGTAATGCAAAACAAAAACCAGGTTGACAGGTTGACAGGGTTGACAGGTCGACATGGTTGACAGGTCGACAGGGTCGACAGGTCGACAGGGTTGACAGGTTGACAGGGTTGACAGATTGTGATTTCACACTATTGGGTAACATGTTTTTCCGCGACGTCATGAACGTTTGGCGTCATCTTAAGTAACGTATTGTTGCGGCAACATGTAACATAATATTTATAGCTGTCGACCTGTCAACCTGTCGACCCGGTCGACCTGTCAACCTTGTCGACCCGTCAATCTGGCAATATATTAACTATATAAACTATGTAGTAATGCAAACCCAAAAACCGTCAGGTCGAAAGGTTGACAAAGTTGACAAGTCGACAAGGCTATAACTATAAATATTGCTAAGCGGTTATAGGATATTCGAGTTTCCACATTAAAAGGTGACATGTTTTTCGCGACGTCATGAACGTTTTACCTAGTATTAGCAATGCAAAGTAAAATAAATAAATAAATAAATAAATAAATAAATAGATAAATAAATAAATAAATAAATAAATAAATTAAACAATACTAAACCGATTTACGTATGAACGTGCATCCCTGTCAACCTGTCGACCCTGTCGACCTGTCAACCCTGTCGACCTGTCAACCATGTCGACCTGTCAACCATGTCGACCCTGTCAACCTGTCGACCTTGTCAATCCTGTCAACCTGTCGACCTTTCAACCCTGTCGACCTGTCAACCCTATCGACCTGTCAACCTGTCGACCTTGTCGACCTTGTCAACCTGTCGACCTGTCAACTCTGTCAACATGTCGACCCTGTCAACCCTGTCGACCTGTTAACCTGTCAACTCTGTCGACTCTGTCGACATGTCAACATGTCGACCTGTCAACCCTGTCAACCTGTCGACCTGTCAACCCTGTCGACCTGTCGACCCTGTCAACCTGTCATGTCAGAATTTTTTAAATAGTTCGCAGTAGTAATTGTATGATTGTGCTTATAATGTTTGGACTGTTGCTTATGTATGCCATATTGATACATAACAATGTATGCCATATCTATTTATACATAACAATGTACGGTGCATTTATACATTATTAGTAAATCAATTATGCGCATTAATACGTTAGAACAACGAACTATTTTAGTCTATACCGAACTATTTTAGTCTTATAATGGACTTGAGCCATAATGTTTTGTTCAGCGGTGCCGATTCCGATCAGAATGTGCTCTTGTTTTCTTAGCAAGATGGGTAGCTAAACGCCCTTAGTATGTGTTTCTCCTTTATACATATTGTGTTTTTATTTAATAGACATGACACGGTCAAATTATTAGTAAATTGCAATTGTTTTCGTACATAATTAAAATTTTATCGAATTAACGTCAAAATGACGCCCTTTTTACGTTACATGACGGCTAGAACTGCATTAATATTTCACATATATCTCACCAAAATGTGTCAAGCCACTTCACGACCAAATAAAATATACAGATTTGCTTATTCTATGTGTAGGAAACCAAACAATGTTTATTTTTGAGAAAAAGTTGGTACGTCTTTTTGTGACGTCATTGTGACGTAAATACGCCAAAGAAAAACTGGAAACGTCGTTTTCCTGAAAGGGCATATATTTCTCTACATGAAAATGGACAGGAATCACTTTTAGCAAACATTTGCCACGGGAGCTCAAATCTCGACACAGCGGCCTCTACTAATACACTTACCCCTATTTTATGGGTATACCCTTCGTAATTGTTTAATTCACCAATAACTATTCTATGTGAATTTGTATAAACTAGAGTTAAAAATAGACAAGATCCAATGGGCATTGTGTTATACTAAATGTTTTATGGAAGTTACAGGAATAGCCCCCCCCCCCCCCAAACTTATTCTCTTGTTATGTAAGCATTACGTGTTCACTATGTAACCTGCCATTCCAGAACCTTTCATAACTTTTGATATCACAGATATCAGTTCGCTTCTTCATGGTGGTTTGACAAAATGACATTATTATTTTACAATTTGTACAATTTTTTGGCGATTTGAACATTTTAAATATCTGGACTATTTCAGTGTACGTTTATATAGTCAATTACTCTAATGTGTATCAAGATTTGTTGCCAATTATCATTAATTTATCAAATGTCATAAATGGTACAAGTCGAATGGTTTGTCTAATTCATTCTGGGACATATTCCAAGAGATGTCGAAGTTGCAGTTCGATAATAAATCACTCTACGTAGGTTGTCAGGAAAGTTCGTAGACACCATTAATATTTTCATCAGGAAAAGAAATGCAGTCAAAATGAATATTTCTGGGATTGCAAAAAAATTTTCAAGAGCAAACAGACGAAATTTTATGAAAATTTGACCAACACGACATCTTCTACAGCCTTTTCTATACACCTCCCTGACCGGGAGCGGGGCAAGGGTCAACGTCTCAATGACGTTACTACAAGTTCAATCGATGTTTCAGAGTTTTTCCACATATGGTCCTTGAATATCGGTACATTTTTATTATGTTTATCCAGCTGTCAAATGCAGAACTGTGCCAAATGTCGCTAAGTTTTCTGACGACCGGTTGAACATATGAAACCTTTTTCATGCATACTACCGCCAAGGCCCAAACATTCAGAAAATGTTGTTCATTGAACGTTCTTTCAGGATCAAAAGATTTTAATGTTACATCACACTACAGTGCCGTTTCACAAGCAAAAACAAAATGTGAAAATCGTCACATTTTATCACGTTTTGACACCTACCCTCAAAAAGAAAACTGGTCACATCAAGCGTGCTATTATTTCAAATTGCACCAAATTTCTAAAATACACTCATGAATAAGATATAACTGCTTGAAATTATGTCCTCGAACTTTCCTGCCAAACCTCGTACAATGTGTATAGCGGGTCCATAAAAAGCAAGGCAAGGCACATTACATGTACATTTACCAAACTTGTGTTTTAAATTCATTGAGGGTAGGGTAATGCATCGGATTAGTACGACGAATATTTACATATCATTACCTCTTAACTCCTAAGTAATCACGCTCGGTTTCAAAACAGACATGGTGAAGAAATGTCATCTATTAAAAAGTTATGACACAATAAATTCCGGTGATGCTTAACTTATGTCTGACTGTATATAAATATATGAACAGACCAACCATCTGTTTCGTTGTAATGCTTTAGACTATTTCGCCTGCAACCCGAAACCAAATTTCGTTAACACCGGTGTTGGCCTTATACGATATACAATAAACCTGAGGGGCTAACCTGAGGCATCGGGCGGCCGATCTGTTTATCTAAGCCCTGGTCCGATTTGGGGAATCAATTTGCTATCTATAGCTTAGGCCTAGTCATACATGTACTATCAATTATGTATACAGTTCATGATGTTTGCAGTTAAAATAAAAATTGGACCCATTGTGCCGTGAGAAATAGTAGATGGCCTGCTTGTACCTCTAAGCAAAGCTTATACGCTACTGACAGGACATCTGATTAAGCTACTGGTTAACTGCTATGGTCTGAGCCTGCTTCGAAAACGTGTTTCAAGTCAAACCATCCATACACATAAGCCTTGCTTTGGTTGTTACATACTGAGTCAAATACAACGCAACACGATTATGGCATGTTTTCGCATCTCAGTGAAATGTCTGCAATACATATGATGGTAAGCAATCGCCAATGAATTAATTGGGTACAAAGAATATTTTTGGTTTTCAGAGTATGGAGCACTGAGCTCAAAACGGTTATTTTGGTGGCATGCGCCTCCTGAGAGATTCTGAAAGTCAGTTTTAACACAATGGGCTTCTTTATGGATCGTGAAAAATAATTAATTTCTTGAGACGCATAACACAGAATGTTACATCCATGACATTGTTAGATGTATCGATCGCCCGGCAGTCTAATTCAGTGGAGACAAATTTTATTTGTATAACATTAAAAAAACAAAAGTTGAGCTAAGTATATTTGAAGCGCGTTTTGGATGCCATGACATCCTAATTTTGTATAAACGTCCCAGGAAATGGAGGCAACGTCTCGACATGACCATAGCTTTTGAGCATCAATTCAAACAAACAAACTAAAAAATTAAAATATTTTCCATTGGCCTTTATTAATACTGAATCATTAAGAAAAATTATGACTCGGTGGCTCAGTGTTTAGCTATGTTCTGTTCTGTCCAGGCGATCCGAGTTCGATTCTTGTCTAGGTAATATTTTGTTGTTTTGGCCCTCATATAAACACGGTCGCCATTTTTAGTTAACTAATATGAAATAAGGCACTACCTTTGCCGCGACACTCTAGGTAGTTTTTAAAAAAGCCACATATATGACAGCTTCCTCACACTGGTGAACATTTCCTACCATTTCCATTATGGAACATTAATTGATCAATAATAATGCAGCGAGTGTTGAAACGTCACGATGACGTAAAACTATATGGGAAGTTAATTGTTCAGTTAGTATAATGCAGCGCGTCTTGCAACGTCACGATGACGTCGAACTTTGTGGAAAATTAACTGATCAATGCAGTGCGTGTTGAAACGTCACGATGACGTCAAAAATAACAGTTCCGGTTCCGGTTGACGAAAGATTTTTTTCTATCAATGTACAGAAGAACAGAATAGAACATAACATATTTACCACGCTCTACCGAAGAGCGACACAGGAGCGTCGCTATTAAATAAGATAAATCATAAGATATGCCCTATTGTTAGGACTAAAGTTAGGATATCTTAAGGATGAGACATATAGCGAAATAAGTAATAAGTCGTGTCTTAGGATAAGACAGTGACATGTCATTAAACCATTTGTGAAACGGGCTACAGTGCCATAAATGTTATTTATCTGGCTCTGATTATGATTTTCACACTCTTTTCTAATAGCGCTTCTCAAACTTGGCGAGTCTCGCCTTCTGCACAAAAATTTAGTGGTATGTTACTTAGTATGCAATTTTCTGTAAATTGATTTAGAACGTAAATTGAAACTGAAGTCACGTAGGCAACAAAACAATAACATTCATTGTACTGAAATTGTTCGAGGCACAGGTCGCAGTTTGGTTGTTAATTAAATATGAGACCCATGTGGCAGGCAGTTTGCGTTGAGTGTTGTATGATCCATATTGTTGCGCTAGGGCCATTGATATACGCTAACGTTATACTATCTATATTAGATCTATTACAATATAGTATAAATAAATGATGAATGATATATTTTTTTCCTGATTTCCTTTAATTAAATATGTGATCCGTGTGGCAAGGTACCTAGGTCAAATTACGTGGAGAAAGGCCAGTGATTTACGCTAACGTTATACTATCTATATTGGATCTATTACATTATATAAATAAATGATGAAGATATTTTGTCTTTTTTCCTGTTTTCATATAATTAAATATGCGATCCGTGTTATTTTATGTGGCAAGGTACCTAAGGCAAATTACGTGGAGAAAGGCCGCAGACCTTGAGTGTTGTAATATTGATATTGTTGCTTTGGGACCAACGATTCACATTGGCGTTATATCATTAATAACAAAAGGTGTCAATTTTGCTGTTTTAATATGCAGTTAAAAGAATAGTCAGTAGGGCGTAACAGAACTATCTTGACAGTATAGCTAATACAAAAGTTAGTCATGCTTAACGCGTAGAACCATTTCTTGGCACCACACCCCGAAAATGTCAATGACCGTATTAACGAGCGTATTTCACATAGTACATCATTGAGCATTGGCGGGTGCGCAGACCTGTCCAAGTTTGTAATTCCAGTTTTGTTATGCATACTATCTTAGTTTACATATTATGGCTAAATGCATGTTAATTTACGAATAAGTTTTCAATGAAACACTCATCCCACATTTTCCTCATTATTATTTAATTTTAATATGAGGAAAAATGATAACTTCAATAAGTCTGAAAAATCTATATTTTGTTTTGTAAATTTTCTAACGTATATTGTTTCTGTTGGTTCATTAGACGCAAATAGCTGAGTAGGTTAAAATAAAACTGAAAAGTGGCGAAAGGAATGTATCATATTCGTCAGCAGTATGAAAATAATTTCTGCGTGCTATCTAAACTATTCAACCACGCTGTTGCTAATTTTGACCATCGCTTCGTTTGCAGTATGTCAGATACCTTATCACGAAAAACTGTATTGGGGAAAGAATTATTTGAAAGATTGGCTTTTGGTGATACCAAATCTGTCCCTCGCTGGTTGTATCCGCGAGTGTAAACTAAGACCCGGATGTCTTTCTGTAACTTATAAGAGGCGTTTCCGAAACTGTGCGATAAATGACATCGTTGCTCAACCGGAAGACTTGTCGTTTGATTCGAGAGCAGTGTATACTCAACGTCCTGATTGGCGACAGGTAAGAACAAGAAACATCTTTAAAAAAGATAATTGTCGAAGATTAATATCTGTTCTGCAATAGGGTACAGGATGCAGGAGAGACAGACAGACAGACAGACAGACAGACAGACAGTATGACTCTTGCAGAGCCAACTCCAGACATGACTGAGAGGAAATGCTTTTCAAATGTCCTTACGGCGAGAGTCCTTAAGAGTCGCTAAACCGAAACGACTCGTTCTGTTGAGCAGAGCCTTTGATCCGAACACGCTTATATTTAATGGAGAAAATCCGAACGCATCTTATCTATGATGGCCTGCATGGATCATAAAATTTCAAAATCCACAGATTTTAGATTTTAATTTTTCTTTGCAAAAAGCTTTCGTCACACGAAACGCGATTAAAATGAATAACAATAAGGACCAATGATGGCTTGTATAGTAAAAACATCATCTTAAAGTACTTTTTTAAAAAAGAGATGCAGTTTGTTGCCTTTTTCATCTTCCATATGGGAAAACCCCGGATGCAGGTCAAAAACTATCTGAGATGTCTTCGACAAATAACAATATAACAATATACTTAAAAGTATCAGTCACATATGAACGAATAGCGCCAACGCGGGACGCTAACGATTACATGTATAGTAAGCAGCAGCATTTTAGCAGCGAAATAAGTTTAAACATGTTTTAATAGCACAGGTTAGATCTGAATCATGAAATATAATCTATTTCCTTAAATAATTTAATAATTTAAATTGTTAAAAATAATTTAATTTAAAATAATTCGTATGTGCACTTCGTTTTTGTTGTTTGTTTATTTCTTTCAGGATACATCATGTACCTCTGCCTGTACTAACGGCCAGCGATGCAACCCAGAGACAAGAAAGTGCAAAATAAACGGTATTCTTTTTTACCACAAATTAAGGCGGAAAAAAGGTTTCAATACTAGCACAATTTTGATAAACACAATTTATACACATTGCACATAGGGATAAACAAGATTTTACACACATGCAATTTCATATCCTCATAAAAGGTGTGGCTTTTTGAAATGAGGGTACCTTTACTCATGCTTCGTCTGTGCAAGATATATCATGCATTTTAAAATGTAGCAACTCACAGAGCCACTGCTAGACATTGGTTTATTCAATATGATCATGATTTTGATGTTTCTTTGATTTTCTGAACTAGAAAACAAAATTTAAGGTGGCCTCTTATAACTTTCTGTCAGTGTAGTAGATACGTTTGTCTAAGTTTTCAAGAAAAACCTAAACCCAGCGTGTTTTAATTTGCGACAGAAATACCTGATTTTCTAGGAAATCAATCTATTTAAATTCAATTGAGAGTGTGGTTCACATGCCTTCCTTTTAGCTATTCGTTTTTATTTCGTTCTTTACAAATAGATATCTATTTTATCCACAGAATGTAATCCACCTCTTGTCATCCCAAACGCAATTGTCAAAGGTAACATGCGTTTTGTTGATAACAGATTACAGTACAGATGTACCACCGACACTTCGAAAACTTTTACTTCTGTCTGCTTAGATACCGGCACATGGAGTACTGTGCGAGATTGTCCACAGGGTAGGTGTGATTGTTACTACTTTTCAAAACAGGTCTGGGAGTGATTACATTGCAAAGTAGTCGATTGATTAGAACATACTTTGTACCTAGAAGGAATTGAGTACACCTTTAGATTTTGAATGTTTTCAATTAAATTACAAATGCGTTGACACTGTATTCAGATTGCATTATGGGTACTTTGAAAAGATGGCATATAACATCTTATTTTCTCTCTAGGTTAAGCTAGTAGGTAAATGTATTTGATTATAACTAGCAAGTTAGATGGAAGATAAATAAAAGGCAACAGTAACGCACTGAAGAACTTATTTTCACCAAACTCTGATAGAAAAATCTATAAATGCATTTTCATGTATATGCATTGCCTGGAAGACAGATTTTGTGCCGAAGTATAAAACCTTTTGTTGTTTGTTGGATGTAAATTTCGCGCCAATATCAAATAATTTTTATAGAATTAAGAAAACATACTGCTGTCGAAAAATAACAAGACGAAAACTATTATTTTATGTTCAAAATGTCGGAACGATTTTGAATCCCGTGTGTTTTCTTAATTTATATTTCTGAGTAGATTGTGGCCCTCCCCCTCAAGTGGAACACAGCTACCCGGTACTACCCGGGGGTACGTACGAGGGTCAGTCAAGGCAATACAAGTGTGATGAAGGGTATTATCAAGACCCCAACACGGCCAGCAACGCTATGACTACAGCATGTCAGGCGAACGGGCAATGGACACCAATTAACTTTCAATGTATCAAGTGTAAGTGGATGTCGATAGGTTCTGATTAGTAATCCCTTACTCATGCTGTGACCACCATGGTGGACGCAATAACTTATCATAATGAAAACATGTCCATGTAATGTATACCCCATTAAACCCCACTTTTATATAGAAAAACTGGGGTTTGCAGGGGTATACCTATTTTTCTTATTTTTGCTCCAAAACATAGATTTGGGTACTCGTTAGAACCTCCTCGACGAGGCGGTTCTAACGTGTACCCACAATCTATGTTTTGAGCAAAAATAAGAAAAATATCAATTTTTTCCTGTGAAAATTTTTATTTTTAAAACGTATATTACATGGACGTGTTTTCGTAATGGATATTTGATAGGGTTTGAGAACCTGTACTGACCTGCGTGTGTGGTCCCTTACCAGGTCCGACACAAACTGGTATGTAGGTCTACATTTTTATACCGCCACAGAGGATGACTAGAGACTTCAAAGTATACTGATATAAAATATGAGGGATTGTGCTATCGGTGTTCAAAGCAAACATAACTGTAAAGCTCGGTGACCTGTGTCTTTGTTTTCGCGTATGCAGGATTTCTCATCATGTCACATCAAAACATGTCGTGACATTACTTTATGACAATGCTTTATAAATAAATTATGCACTTTCACAATACCGCGTAATATAATAAGCGATGCATACAGATGATATCGTTGTCAGGGTCTGAGGGTATAGAGAGCACTTTTTTTCGTTCATAAATGTTAAAATGTACTAAAAAAACATAGGGCCAATGGCCCTGTAAACGCTAACCTAATCTGGACAGCTTTACTTGTAGGGGAGCTAATGACCCCTGCCCTGGGGCGTGGCCTGTATTGACCCCAGGGGCACAGGCGGTAGGATTTTATAAAGAGGATTATTGAACATTGCTACACACAAAATATAAAAGCTCTGGGACTCATGTTTTCTGAGAAGAAATTCTTTGTATGCTTTTTCTCATTGTAGGCATATGGGACCATTTGAACCCCAGGGACATCATTTGCGGGATCTATGTAAAGCAACATATAGCATTGCCGCGTACTAAAAATAAAAGGTTTGAGTCTTGCGGTTTCAGAGGAGAAATGTTTTTCATATGCTTCCTATTATAAGCCAATGGCAAATAATGACGTCTCTGGGGGCGTAGCCCGTATGGACTCAAGGGGCACAGTTGTCAGGTTTCAAAAAGAGGATTACTTAACATTGCTACACACAAAATATAAAAGCTCTTTAACTCATGGTTTCTGTGAAAAAGGCTTCATACTTACTATACAAGCTTTGGGTCTTGTGGTTTCTCCTATTATAAGCCTATGGTAAATATTCATGGTAAATATTTACGCCTCGGGGCGTGGCCAATTCGGACCCCAGGGGTACGGTTGGTAGGATTTTTAAGGGGAACTTACACAAAATATAAATGCTCTGGGGTATGTAGTTTCAGAGAAGAAGATTTTTTCTATGTTTTTTCCCATTGTATATCGGAGCTAATGACTCCCAGAGTGGGACCATTTTTACCCTAGGGGCATGATTGGCAGAATTTATGTAGTGTACCACTAAACATTGTGATATGTTTTAAGAATACACAAGCTCTAATAGCTCTTGTGGTTATAGAGAAGAAGAGTTTTCCCATTATAAGCCTATGGCAGATATTGACGCCCCCGGGGCGTGGTCAGTTTGAACCCCATGGTTGGCAGGATTTATGAAGGTGACTACCAAACATTACTACATTCAAAATATTGAAGCTCTGGGCCTTGTGGTTTCAGAGAAGAATATATTTATGTTTTTCCCATTGTAAATAAAATGTAAAACTTAGTTCATTTAAGAGCAGAGATAAGATTAATGAGGAAGGGGATGGGCCATACAGCGGTTTTGGCTATTTGAGCCCCATCAGTGACCCTATAAATCTGGGGACTTGGATCCAGAGACAGTTATGGGAACCCTCTGTTGCCATGGTAACCACAATTTTGAGACAATCTGCTCCAAAACCTAGTGCAGTTAATCCCCCTACCCATTGATGATTCACATAAAAGTTGATCACGACTGACCCACTAGCTTCAGAGATGTTTTCCTTTGAAATTGTGGACGGACGGCGACGGATGACGACGGACGACGGATGTCTGCCTATCCTATAAGCTCACCTGTGAGCCTTCGTCTCTGGTGAGCTAAAAACCTAGCCTTGATCCTAACATCTACTCTCAATTACAAAAGGCACAAAGTTCTTGGTTATTTTAAGGTAACGAGTACATGTAATTTATGTACCAAATGTATGTGAGGTCCAATCTGGGATTTTGGGGACTGGTTGAAGGGTCGTACATTTTTCGGGATTCGGCGAGCAAGGAAATTTTTTGTTAATCTACGGAGCGAAGCAAAATAATGAGTATTTTTCAGAGAACAGATCGTCTTGAAACAGCCCCCCGCCCCACCCGGTAGAGTCTCAAAGGCAATTTGGAAAGAACCTTCTTTGGAGGCTAATCACAGTCATTATACGCAAAATAACCTCAATATTAAGTCGGTAGAAACGTTTGCACCGTGTCGAATAAGGAATCGCTTATTGCTTGAAGTGGGAAGGGGCCGCGTAATGAGAAAACGGACATTTGCATATACGAAAACAAAGGCACAGGTTATCTGTGCAGGAAGTGCACAGCTGATCAGCGCCTTTGTTTTCCACACATGGATAGTACAATCCTGTATATTTCCAAAATTTCCAGCTAGCCCTCTTCTGTGACTGCATAGAACGGTTAATGTATGGCATGGTCTGAAACTCCGGAGACCGGATTTCTCGAGTCGCGACTCAACTGGATGATGTTCCTGATACAAGAGCCTGCAATTAACTATTGTTTGACGGAACAAGGTCACGCCTACTTATGCCTCTGTCAACAGCTTGCAAACCGACAAGAGCGCTATGATTGGTTCGAATCATGATCTCGCGGCCATATTATGGATCATATTATAAGACTGCATTTATTGGAATCAATGACCCTTGTGTTTTCTAGGTCCTGACGGAGGCACAAGTTTTATCTGTGAAGGCAAGACGTCGACAATCTGCTGTTTTGGACCGAAGCAACTAGTTGTTACGTTTGCGGGTTATGGTCGTAATTCAACAGACGTCTGTTTTCACCCAAGAGGGCAAAAAACTTGCAGTCACGAGGACGTAACCGAAAAAGTGAAGACTAGGTGCGATGGAAAGGATTCGTGCGAGATATTTGCCAGTAATAGTGTATTTGGCGATCCCTGTCCAGGGATCAACAAATACCTAGAGGTTACGTTTGACTGCAACTAATCGCCAAATGAAGGCAGACATATGCCTCGGTTACTGAAGTAATGTGGCGATCTACCTTCAAACAGCACGCATCCTCTGACAAATATGAAAATTCGTAACTAAAAAAATTAATGATACATAGTTTGAAAAAAAAAAAATCCCACGTCCCGATTCGAACCCGGATCACCGGGGTAGAAATCAAATTATCTAACCACTGAGCCAAAGAGTCGACTCCCTGACGCAGTATGTCAGAGATTTTACTTATATGATATATTGTGTCGAAGTGTCGAATAGCTGTGCTATTTATAGAAGCTACGCATCATATGATCTGCGAATTTCATTTTTAATCGTAAGATGGAGGCTCGTCGGAAATGGACCATATAGTCATAAAATTGACTTTGTCGTAATCATAAATGATTACTCTCTCAAAATGGGGGGGGGGGGTGTTATGTCCCACTGCATCACTCATTCATTCGAGATTATCTGTCGTGGTTAGAAAGTCGGGTTGGCAGATCATAAGATGCGTAGCTACTATAAATAACACAGTTATTCGATACAATATATCATAAAAGTACAATCTCTGACATACTGCGTCAGGGAGTCGACTCTTTGGCTCAGTGGTTTTCTACCCCAGCGATCCGAGTTCGAATCCCATCAAGCACGTGGGATTTTTTCCAACTATGCATCATCTCATAGTTACGAATTTTCATCGTAAGAGTTTTGTTATTGGATTCAGCATCATATTGATGAATACTAATGAGAACGTCTGTTGACGAAATTCACAGACAATCAAGGAAATGCTCCTTCATAACCATTCGTATTTCCGAGGTCCGATAATTTTAAATGCAAAACTGAAAATCAGAACAGAAACTAGAAGAAAATAAAAGAGGTTCTAAAATTTCGTTTTAGACACTTCTCAATTATATTTAAAGTTCCCTTCAAGTGGCCCCCTCAAGGCAGAGGCCAATGACCCCATAATCACTTAGATAAGATAAGCCTTGATGTGCGTTATGCCTCCTGGACTGTTTATTAGGGGTCATTAGATCAGGCCACCCCAGGTAAAGAAGCAGCAAACTGTGTCTTTAAACTGCTTATATGCTGTTATTGTTTCTTATTGTGGCTCCATCAGGATAACATTACCGTATAATATATACCCCCTTATACCATACTTTTATATAGCAAAACTGGAGTATGCAGGGGTATACCTATTTTTCTTACTTTTGCTCCAAAACATAGATTGTGGGCACTCGTTAGAACCGCCTCGGCAAGGCGGTTCTAACTTGTACCCACAATCTATGTTTTGGAACAAAATTAAGATAAATATGTTCACCTCGAAATACCCCAATTTTACTACATAAAAGTGGGATTTAACGGGGTATTCATTGCATGGACATGTTTTCCTGATGAACGAGTACCCAGGACCAATGCTTTGTAGCAGAGAAAAGAAAAAATGTGCTTACCCCCCCCCCCCACCCCACCCCCGACCTTACACCCTTACAAAACACACCCATGCAATATAAAACAGGGTGAAAGGGTTGTACTCATTTCATAGACATGTTATCCTGATGGCGACTATTGTCCTCTATCGTTCTTGTTCTGATAAAATTTCTCGGGTGCCGTTATGCTCGGAGACGCAGCGCATTCCCTGCCCCTACACGGTGTCCCGAGTTGACGGGTGCCACCCACACGCATCGCGGACAGGGACTGTTCGGCCGTGCTGGTTTGGTTATAGTTGTTCACGGTGAGAGAACGAGAGAAAAACTCCCTTTCTCATTAATGTGTTCACTGTTAAAGGATCTCAGTTTTGATTTTTATCCACCATGCCTGCCTCCAGGGGAAGCTTCTTGGTGCTATGCTCAACGATAGAACCTGAAAATAAAATTGAGCCTCCGCATGAGGAAATTAATGGAAGCAATCTGGGTTTCCGACCAGGTCCGACACAAACCGACATGTACAGTCACAGAAGAGGGATTGTACTGCCTGTGTAGTGAAAATAAAGACGCTGATCAGCCGTGCAGTGTTACTGCAGATTGTTAGCTGTCCCACTCTATAGAATTACTATACCCCATAGAATCATTAATTGTGGTATTATCGCATTCAGTGATATTATGGGGTACGGTGAAAACATGTTTGAATATTATGGTCATATGTGTATTTAGCTCCAGGTAGGTGAAGATGAAACCCTAGGGTCATTTTATATTCTGTCCATTTGCCCATTCAATTTAAGTGCACTTTTGTGTCCGCGGTATAAGAAAAAGTCCTCTGAAATAATAGCAATCGCGCTCCTCTACATCTGGCAGCTGAGATGTTTGGGTACTTTAGGGATTTGGTACATTTTTGTTTCTTCTTCAGAGCTATAGAGCAGCGTATGGTCCTCAGTATTGTCTGACTGCTCCAACTGGAATTAATCTGTTTTCCAGATGCCCCCTTTTATATTCTTCAACTGTGTGTGTCGTGATCATAACGATGCACAACTTAGCATAAACCGAACACAACACCATCATACAAAGGAACACGCCGTAACATAAGGTTGAGGGCTCCACAGAAAACGGAATGAGACGTGAGAAGATCACTAAACGCAGCCGAGTTTAGAAGATCCGTAGCACGCGAGTTATTTACTAGCTTCCCGTTGCACTACAGACCGACTCCAAGTTTCGCTACGTACTGTCATGGCCTGTTGCATTCAGCCTATTTTTAAAATCACGACTTACTACGTTTATCACTTCCGCCGTGACCATTGCCGTGGCAAATTTTTAAAAGTGTCAAACAATTAGTCCCGGAGTCCACGGTAATCACGGCCTGATACGTTAGCATATTCCGTGTCCCTGCGTTGTCTCACATTTATCCCGTTTTGATTAAGTTGGCACGAAACGTTGCTGCCGTGGTCAGCTGAACATAGTGTAATGCTGCATTATATAAATTAGCAAATTTTCAAGGCACGCTAGACTTCGGGCAAACGAGGTGGTCGCCGGGAACATACATATTATGTGAAAAAGGGGGACATGTCAAGGAATGTGAGGCTCTAGGTTAACTAACATTATCTATATACCCAGTTAAACCAAAACCACAAACAGTTTTAGCCATCGTGCTACAACTCCTTGTGAGAGTAATTGCTATCTCTTTCACCTTACAGGATTACCCTTGACATTTATTTTTGTAGTTACATGTAATACGCTTTGTGAGGGAGAATGAAATACAATAAAAAAAACAAATATGGGCCCCGCCCATTGGGGTCTAGCAGAAACAGATGGGCTGTTTGTGCATCCAGGCAAACCTTCTAGTCTTATCTGATTGCGTCTGAGCCTGCCCAGGTAAAGTGGTTTAGTCAAACCATCCATACACATCAGCCTTATTGGCTTAGTTGGGTGGTTATATTTATGAAACACATTTTAAGTGTTATGTCATCCTAATGTTGGGTAAAAGTCCCATAAAATGGAGGCAACGTCCCGACATGACCACTGCTGTTGACTTGGACGTAAAGCATCAATGCAAACATACAAACAAACAGAATAAAACAAATTAACAATAAGAGAAGGTAACGTAAGCCGAGTAAGCAACCGCATTTTCCCTATAGCCGGCAACTCAGTTACCAAAACTTAACTTAAATATGAAAACATACATAACGGGTGCAAACAGCATAAAAATTCAAAGTCAAAAGATAAAATAGAAAGAACCACTACGATCAGTAATATAAAATTACTGCGGGGGGGGGGGGGGGGGGGAGCTTAAACTAGTTTACGGGCGCCTAACCTCACCCTCAATTTCTGCAGTGGTTCATAACATTTACGAGGGGTGATCGGAAAGTACGTATAAAAATGCTGTAAAATAAGTTTGCGTCAACCGATTGATATGAAATTTTGTACGAATAAACATTGATCCTTTTGTAATTAAATGCAATTGTCATTTTAAAATAATGACGTCAGACGTTCATGCACAAGACAGCATAATGACGTCACTTCACGTGACCCGGCGCACCTTGTATCCCTGGGTTGACTTTGTTAGTGTATTTGGGGGTTTGGAAAAGTTGGTCGACATTTTTTAATGGAAAATAATTTTCTAACATTAATTGACCAATTTTTCGAAAACATATGGCATTCTGATGCTTTATCTACTAATACGGTGAAATTGAATTCAATAGGTTAGCGTAAAATATGCAAGAACGTCGATTTCATTTTGTAAACTTAAATTCAATACCTTGTTTTCTGGCCGATGTTTAACGAAATGATAAAAGACTAGCATAAACTATAACTAGTAGAGACAATGTCAAGAATAGATATGTTTCGAGCTTGCAGTAAATATATACTTTTAAAAATGACTTCCCGAAAATGCTACATTTTTAAAAATCTTAACAGTTTTGTCTGTTTGACACAGTCGGTATTTGCAAGACTCTACAGACAAATCCATTCGACAAACAACCTCATAACTTTACAAACATAAGCCGTGTACGTTGCAGTTAATAAGTATTAAATAAAATGTGGGCATACACAACCAAAACGGGTGTTACAATACTTTGAACTGTGAAGTATTTTGAAATAAGAATAAAACTACGTTGCGCCGCATAACGTTAGACGCTGTTTTCATGACGACAGCTGCAACGCACGTGTGCGTATTATGCATGCGTTACTGCAATGGAATAACTGCATATATATTGCTGCATTATTTGGTGAAATTTCATTTCGATATAACAAAAGATAAAGTAATGACAACATTTTTATACGAACTTTCCGATCACCCCTCGTAGTTAGTTATTCGGTCCTCGTCAGCCATAGGACTGAGTCATGTTCTGAGCTCAGATTTGAGCCAGTAAATCTTAATAGAAAAGATATTGTCAAAATATTTTCTATATTAGAGGCTTTCTGGTTCAGCCACTGTTCTTGTTACTACTCTGTCATAACCATCATATATTTTCAGTTTAATGATTTTTCCGTTTCGAGAAATTTATATTGGTTATGTCAGTTTAACAAGACTGCTACAAGACTGTTCATGTATGCTCTTTTATATTCCAAAGTAATCATTTTCATTTTATGTCAAATGGAGCTTGTATCATTTGATCAACTGCATTCATACCAAGAACTTTTCTATGCAAGGGTAAATGGCTATAAAAAGCATTCTCTTTCTTTCTTTAAAATTGTAATTGTTTCTAGATAAACATTGTCAGCGGAGTTGATTTATGCATTTGTGGCTGGGGCACTTAGTCTCTAGTCTGCCGCGGTGAATCTCTAACTACGTGGCTTGTCCCAAAAGTCCCGTTACACATACATTTTATTCTGAATGTATAGCAGGAACCAACAACAGTTACTCATGCAGAATAATTGGCCATATTGGAAGCGATTTTAATGTTCAAAATGATACTCACTTCAATCACCTCACTGCTACAGTTGCCTTGGTTACCATAAGTAGGCATGGCCGGAGCAAGTCAAATTATGCAAAATGTTTCCATAATTTCTATTATTCGCAATCTGCTAAATCAACAAAGGTATAATGTGATCATTTAGAAAAATATACCAGTCTAACAACTATTGTATGAACATCATTTAGTGATAATTTTATGAAATTTGAGAATGATTTGATAGATTGGGAGACAAATAAAGATGCTTACCTATAAAAATTCAACGACAAAATTACGACGTCGGCAAAAACATGCGGAGCAAAAATACAGGGGCGTTATATTTAAACCTCTAAAATATGTCCTCTGATGGAAACCAAGCAAATGTTTAGCCTGATATTAGTTGCTGACTTCAATACTAGAACACACCACCTTCTTTTACATGTAAAACGCTATATCAGCTAACAGTAAAATTACTTGACCTAATGAATTATGGGCAGTAGTTAACAGTCGGTAGCATTTGGTTAATTATTCTTATTTTGCATGGCTGATCTTTATAGCATTATTGTGACGATTTGCTCATAAATATTTTACTCATATTTCCAAATATATGCTACAGTATCATTTAGCTAAATATATATCTAATTTTGAAAAAGATTTTTTTGTTTGTAGTGTATTTATCCAAACGCCAAAATATCAAGAAAAAATCAAAATTAACGGCAACGTCATTAGACCTGCTCCGCTGAAGCAGGGGAACAATGGTTTAAACCACCACTGCTTTGCGAAAATTTGTATTGCCCCCAAAGCCCTTAGATAAGGTGTTTGGTGATCATCAATGTTGTAAGCTCTGACCTATTGTTATCGTGACAAAACAGTGAGTGTAATGGAACTTTTGGGACAACCCTCGTAATCAATGAATCATTAAAGCCGGAAAAACAAAAACATATGTACATGTAAACCACCAAGATGAAGCAAAAACGAGGATCAGTTGTTCAGCGATGGAGATCCCTGAGTGCTAAACAACTTATTGTAAAACTGGAGCAAATGAAAAACACCAGTTAAACCCAAGCAACAGACAAGAATCTCCGGCCCCAACCAACTAAAGTGAATACTTATAAGTCGGGGCTATCAAACAGTCTGACGCCGGGCCGGCTCACCGGCGTGCAATTAAGGAAGGTAGCATAGTCATCAACCATAATTGGTTAAAAATTTTTGTTCAAGGTTAAACCTGTTTTTACACATTGCCCATTTATATAGAGATTTTTTGGGCTGTAAAAATGAAAAGTTCCTCTGGAAAATGTTTGATATTCATTTTTAATAATAATAATAATAATAATAATAATAATAATGATAATAATAATAAACGTAGGATTTTAAAGCTTAGAAGAAATCTGAAAAGCAGAAAGATCAGCTTAATATGTATGTCCTCGTCGTACATGTAGCAACCGAGTTATACACTCCAGACAGTGCGTTCGACATTACGAAAACTTGCCCATGCAATAAACAGAGATTTTTTAGATTAAAAAAAAAAAAATAAAATTTTCAGCAGAAAAATGTTGATATTTTTCTTATTTTTGCTCAAAACATAGATTGTGGCTACACTATAGAACCGCCTCGGCGAGGCGGTTCTAACGAGTACCCACAATCTATGTTTTGGAGCAAAAATAAGAAAAATAGGTATACCCCTGCATACCCCAGTTTTGCTATAGAAAAGTGGGGTTCAAGGGGGTACACATTACACGGACATGTTTTCCTGATGCTTAAAAAAGAGCCGTTGTACTTACATCCTGCTTGCGATGTTTGTGACCAAGTCCTGTACAAGGCAGCTTAAACAATCACAGAGGTAGGTTTGAGACATAAGACGTTGGCATTTACAGTCCGTGAAAAAAATTTAAATGTGTTGTTATAATTACTGTGTGGTCTTTGATTTCACAAATGTAAAAAGCTGGGGTTTTCACGATGCGGTCCATATACGAGGCTGTTGTCTTGTAAAGGTCAAAACAGGATTCATGCCCTGTCGCAATTTCGTTTTTTTTTTTTTTTTTGTTTTCTATTTTAAATACTGGACAAACATTCCTTTTAAAAGGAAACTTTTTATTTTTGCTCAAAATGGCGAGGCGGTTCTAACGAGTATCCACAATCTCTATTTTGGAGCAAAAATAAGAAAGCTATGTATACCCCTGCATACCCCAGTTTTGGTATATAAAAGTGGGGTATAATTAGAGATTATCACATGGGCATTTTGGTTATCGCCCGCAGTATCAACCCGAGACTCCTTTATCAAGCCCGAGAGCTTTAGCTCGAGGGCTGATAATGGTCGAGGGTTGATACGAAGGGCGATGACCAAAATGCCCATGTTATAATCTGTTTATCACATCTTCTTAATCCTCTATTCCAAAGATTTGTGTTTAGAAATGCGAAAAACGTTTATTTCTGCGTTGAAAAAGAAAATGTCACCATAAAATGACGTTACAATGACGTAACGTAATATTAAACTTGACGTCACATATACCGTGGCGCGACAACGTCGCATCCGGGCATTATAATCTCTCTCCGTTCAAAATGCATGATTTCCGGTTATCAGCCCGCCCATGCTGATAACCAGAGAGCGGGAAACACATTATCACATATGCAAACTTGAGGTCAGTATCGCTGGAAATATAAGTCTAAGTATGTGATAAGGGGTAATACATGTCACGGGCATGATCATTGATATGATACATGTTACATGATCATTTTACGCGGCACAAGCGTATTTGATCGGCGTCTTTGTTGCATATCCTGTACAGGAAAGGCATGATTCTGACGCGACCCTGTCTCAATCCCCTCTTCTCATGCATGCTCATCGAAAAAAAAAAAAAAAAAAAAAAAAAAAAAAAAAAAAAAAAAAGAAAAAAAAAAAAAGAAGAACGCCAACAGAATACCTAAGGAATTGTAGTTGCTCCTGGGTTCATTTTATATTCTTCTTTGAGCCATTCGGGACAAATGTAGAGGCAAACTCGGGACCAAAATAGATGCCAGTATAAGTATACCATTCTAGAGCCAGGACCAGTTTAGATGATGCACATTTGTACATTGTATTATCGATGGTTTAATTCTTTATCAAGTCACACGCAAGGTCGAGTCGGTTCACTAGATACACAGAACTTTACCCAAAGAATTAGAACATTTAGCCTGTCCATAGTCTAAAATATGTTTATTTATTTTATTATTTTTTTATATTCAGTATAACGTCCCTTTCAAGATTATTTCAGCTCATATGAGACGGGCCAATCAGTACATGGGGCGAAAACGGGAGAACCCCGAGAAAAACCACCTAACACACCCGCAAGCAGAACTTGGCTTGTCTCACATGTGGCCAGAGCGGGGCTAGAACCCACACCAGACACAGCGGTGAGATGATCGAATGGTTAAGTGCGATAATGAAATATCAGCGCTTTTAACCACTCGGCCACGGGGGCCGCCTAAAATATGTTTATGAGTTAGGACTAGTAATATATGAGCCGCATGATGAGAAGACCAACAATCTGCATATTCGAGAACAAAGATGCAGTTCAGCTTCGCGGTAACCGCGAAGCTGATCAGCGCCTTTGTTTACGCTTCATGGATAGTACAATTCCTCCTCTTTCTTAATCAAAACTTTTAAGCTCCTAACCATCTTCTGTGACGGTACAGACTAGTTGCTGTCGGACCTGTTCTAAAAAAAACATTGCTTGTTTTCCCACGTGAAGGCTCATATTTTGAAACGATATGGCAAGACCCATGAACGCATTAAGCGCGGTGGCGTCGAGGTAGATCGTCGGACTCCAAATCGAGAGGTCCAGGGTTCGATCCCCACAGGAGTCACCGTGTTGTGTCTTTGAGAGAGACACATTAATTCCCTACAGTACTGGTTAAATCTAGGAAGATTTGGCTCCGTCCCGACCTCACTGAAAAATTGTTGACTGGGACGTTAAGTCTCAATACAAATAGAAGCCTCCGTGATGCAGTGGTTATGTCACTCTCCTTGGCTTCTCCAGTCCGTCGGATGGGACTATAAACAGAGGTCCCGTCTCCATATGACCTTAGCTGTTGGTGGGACGTTAAACCCCAATCAACCAACCATCAATACAAATAATTTTCACGTTATCACCGTCTATCATCACTACCGGAAATAGCTGACCCGCAAAGTGAAAGTGGACTGGCACGAAATGGCGAGCGGTGAGTGCTTATCCATATTTTTGTTTTATTGTTTGCTTCTGAACAGCCGATGAAGGTTAGGCTTATTGCTACAATAATTATTCAAATGTTTTGCACCTTTATCATATTCTGTGTATCGAAATAACTTAGTTTTTTGCAAAAATATCACTGCCTGGTCGCGCCTGAGAAATCGTCTTGTCACGAAAACAGGTGTTTATTTAACGATCACACTGAGCTTCTTTGGGTTCGAAGCTTATTCTCTACTTTTATTACCCTTTTGGGTGATTCTCAACTCATATCCGGCCTTTTTTTGATGAGAATTTGTTCCAATGTTGTAAAACAAAAGTGAATGTGGTATACGGCGAATAGTTGTTTATGACAAAAGGTATGGACGGCGAATAGTTAGAAATGTGTACGGCGAATAGTGATAGAACATCGACGAGATCTAGGCATATTTCATGATTTATTCTTAACACTAAGCCAAATGTTGCATATTTAAACAGTTAGTGGGTGTATGGTTCGTCTGTGTGCGCGAGGCGAAAATTCGCGAGTGTTGAAGAGCGCAATATCGTTCACACATTAGGTCAAACCATACACTATTATTAAAGTAAATATGGGCATATGACAATCTGCAATTTGTGTCTGGTTTTCAAAAACGACGTTTTATACAAATACGACATCGTTATGCACTAGTCATTTGTGACCCCGGACCCCCATCCCCGGGGATTATCTTAAGTAGGGCGTGGGAACTACCCGGGGTTTGCACTATATATGTGCAAAAAAGCAGTGCAATGAAAACATAGCAGTTGTTTTACCAACAATTTGTCCCCACAAGGCGGGACTTTTAGCAGGGATCTGCTGGACCAAAAGTCAAAGTCTTCTAAATCTTCTATCAATCTATTTTGCTCAAAACTTAGATTGTGGGCACACGTTAGAACTGCCTCAGCGAGGTGGTCCTAACGAGTACCCACAATCTATGTTTTAGAGCAAAAACTTGAGGCAGTTCTAACGTGTACCCACAATCTATGTTTTGAGCAAAAATAACAAAATAGGTATACCCCAGTAAACCCCAGTTATACTATATAAAAGTGGAGTTTAGTGGGGTATACATTTCACGGACATGTTATCCTGATGTGTATTATTTCTTTTTCAGAAATGGACGAATCTCTTGATGTGCCGGGGATTGAAGAAAGCATCCATGTAGCCCACTCCTGTGAGTGTGGCTACTTTACCAGGGACAGGTCGAACTATAATAGGCACATCAAAAAATGCAAGTGGTATTGTCGACTTGGACCGTCAACAAGCACTCCGGCAAAAGCGATCCGTGACAGCCCAATTCAGGAAGAAACTTCAGCCTGTCCAGGAAGTAGTCAGCAGCCGACGTCTTCCGGAAGTAAGCAGCCAACGATCAGCACTGCAAGACAGCCGTTCATTTGTGAAACGTGCGGGAAGGTCTTCAAGACCAATTACGGGATGAAGCTTCATATCAAATCAAAGCATGCTATGGAGTTCAAGCATAAATGTTCTATGTGTGACAAAACTTTTAACCAGACAGTTCAGTACAGATACCATTGCTCCACCCATTTGAATGTCCAGATAGATAGATGCCCCCACTGCAAGGCCTGCTTCTCCTCTCATGGCTCATTAGGTCGTCATCTGAAGACATGCTCAATGAACAAAGATACTTTTGAGAAATTTACCTGCGAGACATGCGGAGCATCATTTCACAGGAGCCTATAATCTCTCCCGGGGCTATCACCTGGTGTTAGCGTTAGGTTTAGGAAGAAAGGGGTCTATTGGCTGTTGTTCCCAGCAGAGATTGCAATGTATCTGTCAGTTAAATAGGCATATTTCAAAGAAAGTCTTGTCATGGGAATTTTTCCAGCATTTAATTCAAAGTGTTTTCTGATAATTATGGTTGAGTACTGTTTTATTCCGCAATTTTAATCAACTACATGTGAAAGGTGGTGTAAGTAGTGCATTATGGTGCATTTTCTGACTTTGACTGTTCTAACATGAGTTTGTTTTGCTTGACTGTGGCCAATAAGATGCTGTGGCTGTGGATTATCCATTAAAATATGTTTACACTAGTCATGTCATGAACTTGAAAATGGCTAATAAAACAAATGATATACACTCAGGGGCACTTCTAACGCAACACATACCTTTTTGGACATAACTCAAAAATCGTATAACCGATCTTCATGAAATTTTCAACAAATTAATTTCATCTATTGTTGTCTACTTTCTGTAATTTTAACAAAAATCGGTGAACTAGAATGCAATAAATTGAATGTTTATATAATATGACTGAAAAACAAAAAGTCACAAAATCCCGGTTGAACTGATTACTAAATGCAAGTTATTCGGATATCACAGCAGTGAAGTGTTTCATAGTCAGTTAATATCCTGTGTGTCCCGAATGGAACTGGACGACACGGGGACACCTCCTCCTCCTCATAGACAATATTTATCAGTTTCATACCAAACCCCAGTGGGGTGTTTCTCCACTCCTCCACAAGGATCTACTTCTGTTACTGCGAATTTCTTGATACAACACGGTATTTTCTGCATACGCATGTTTTTTAAACGCATCCCAGAAATGACCAATAACGCAAAATTTCTTGGAACAAATACGTCATATTTGTTTGTATTGCTTGGAAACTTACTTGCAAGCTCGTGGTGTTGGGGATACGGGATATGAGCTGGATATGATACTTTTTTGAGACGCCGCTGTGATACTATTAAATTCTTCAATAGAGTGGCTGTTTTGCGACTTTTCATTTTTGAGTCCTGTTAGATAAACTAAATATTTTATATGTTGTCGACAATCAATTTCAATGAAAAATACACACAACACGCAAGCATAATTGATTTATATTTGCGGAAAATTTAAATTAATTTGGTGGTTTAATTTTTTAGATATGATGGAAAATGTAAGTGTTGCGTTAGAAGTGCCCCTGAGTGTACTGATAGCATTCTGATAAACTCTTCTCTAGAAATCCAATGCTGGAGAGTTTGCCATCACACTAGGCCTTCACAATACTATAGAGAAAGCTACTGGCTCCGTGAGAAGGTTATATGCTCCTGCATATCACCAACGGGGGAAACATGGAGAGAAGAAGTACACGTGTGAAGGTTGCCTCAAGTCGTTTGCCTGGAGATCAAGTCTGAAGGTCCATCTCAGGCACTGCCCATCCACATCAACTCAATAGAGTACAATGGGTGAACAGTTTCTTAAAAGCATTCCTTCAGCTTTAATACCACGTTATTAACCGAGTTCTTGTTGTTTATAGTTACTTTCTTTCTTTCTCTTTAGATGTGAGTTGTAGAATAGTACATAATTCCTAATTTCAAATGGTTCATATTTTATACACCACAAAACATGAATGGGCCACCGGCTGACAAAAGGTACCTTACAACAAAATCCAAAATCTTGAAGCTGTGCATGATCTGAAAAGTATGTCAAAGGAGAATAACTACTGAAAATTTGATGTAGTTATCATGAAAAATAACCGCACTACACCCTTTTAAATTGGTCAAGTGTGTAAATTCTAAGAACGTCATTTTTGAACGTCACGAAACGTCATGACGTCATTTTACCTTACTCATCTCAAGATACATGTTAGAGTCAATTATCAAGAGGTACAAAGCCATTATACTTATCTAAGCCTGTGCAAACATTTCTTCTTTGATTATTTCTGGTTATTTCTTCAAAGTATTTTGAACTGGTTGCTTATAAACAGCTTTGTT
Organism: Rugalucina vietnamica; assembly: GCA_964017185.1. Classification (NCBI taxonomy): domain Eukaryota; kingdom Metazoa; phylum Mollusca; class Bivalvia; order Lucinida; family Lucinidae; genus Rugalucina; species Rugalucina vietnamica. The sequence goes on along the minus strand of OZ024878.1, from coordinate 31,512,432 downwards.
TCTATGGTAACACACATATTTTATGAGTCTGAGGTGCTTCTGTAACATGGTTGCCATGGTACCAGACATGTGACATTTTCATGAAAAGACTGAAAAATGAATAGACAATATGTAAAACAAAATATCAAACATGTAGGAACTAAGTTTATGGACAGTTGAAATTTTGCGATTTTCGTCATTTTTGTGATGTGTTTTACTCAAAACTGTACAGAATGTTGTAAGGTACCTTTTGTCAGCCGAGAGCCCAATTTTATAATCAAGCATAATGAAACTAGTCATTGTCTTCGTGTGTCTTCTAGATATGATACGACAATTTTAATACCATGACTGTATGATTGATTCTCCGTGATATTCTAACTTTGTGATTCTATAAGACACTTATAATGTTATGAATCTCTGTGACATTCCAAAGGTTCTGATTTTCTGTGACATTTCTCAAACACACAAATGTTGCGACCTTGACCACCTAAAACCACACATGTATTTAGTGAATCGTTGCAAGGCTTACCTTACCAATGTTGATGGTTTGCTTTTTTTCGATTTGGGGATGTGGTGATACGAGACATGCAAAACGTTCAGTTAGCAGTATGTTGGTTTCACTTTTTTATTTGTGACTGTTGTTGTGTTGTTGATTTTTTCCTATAAAACCTTTTATTTTATTAATGATCTACGATAAGAGCGAACCGGTTTTGTGAGTCTAGGACCTGGCTTTTTTATCATGCTCAGGTCAGATAAGCATGTTATCAAAAGTGATCTTCAACATCAGTATGACCTAAACTAATAGAATTTTCAGAGCCAAGGCTAGCATTTATCCTGTTAATAACTGCCAACATGTCGACAATTGTTGAAATCTTAACATTTATGAGCAGGATAAATTTCAGTCTCAGCGAGTAAAAAGGAAGTAAAAAGTACAATGGTTGTGATTGTTCAAAATGAGACTGTTCAAACCCTACATAGATTTAGAATATGCCTCGTCCGCTCGATCTCATCGAGCACCCGCTGTAGTCTATTTGTGTCTTGATGCATTTGTAACAAAATCAATGTACCTCGGTAGACCTATACAAGCTTAGAAAAATGGGTCTTTATTGCATAGAATGGTTTACATGATGGCTCATGATTATCCTGATGATAATGACAACACGCCCATATCACGAATGACCATGATAACCCAAAATTATGAAGGAAAAAGTGTTTTACAGTGACATACACTGTACATTATCTTCCTTATTTCTGTTTGAAAACGTACATTGTGGGTACTTGTTAGAGCGTCCCCAAGGAGGCAGCTCTAACGAGTACCCACAATGTATGTTTTTAAGAATAAATAAGAAAGATAATATCTAATGTGGGGTAGCATTTTTGGAGTCATAAAATTTTCGGTGCACTTTTCGCACTTGTATCAGTCCGCTCGCGCTCTGTTACTTTTGAAATTTATGTTTCTTTGAAACTTGTGAAAGATAAAAATGTGTTATTTAGCTTTTAATTAGTTATGTACAAGCTAAAATGTGTTTTACTAATTCAATCATTTCTGTTCATGTATTTACTTTACCTTGCATAAGTTCCGATCTAGAAGTATCAGCTTTCAGATAGAAAAATTCTAGTCACATTATGAAAACTGTGTTATTTTGTTTTAATTGTTAATTTTATTTTTACACGATTGAAGGTTAAGCAAACTATTCAGAATTGTATATATTGTTCAAACAATAATCATGTTTATGTTGTGCATTTTAAACGACAGATTAAACAGACAGAATCGTTCTTGGGCAAGCCGAGAAGCGAGAAGACATACACTTTTAGCTTATGCGAAAAGCAAAGGCTCAGGCAAGCCTGCGCATCTGCGCAGTCTCGCCGGGACCATTACTTGTCGCTCAAGTAACCCACTGAGCTATCGGGCCGGTCATATATTTAGATATTAGAGTAAAATCAGTCATTTTGGTTTTGAAGCATAAACAATCTCGCCTTAAGAACTGTATTGAATATGTTTGGGTATACTGTTTCTTCTCCTTCTTAATCTCCTCCTCCTTCTTCGTCTTCTTCGTCTTCTTTTTCATCTTCTTCATCGTCTTTCTTTTACTACTAATACTACTCCTACTTCAACTACTACTACTCACTACTACTCCTACTTCAAGTACTACTACTATTTATTGTTTGAAATACTTCATACTACGCCATATACATGTTTGAAAATGTATGTTTTGTTGCTTCATGTTGCCTGCCTCATGTTGCCACCTTGTGTGGCCTGAGAGAAATTAAGTTACGTTGGGTTGAGGGCAAACGCCCAGAAAGGTCTGTTTGAAATTTGTGTTTTAGCACACTTGAGCCAAGGCTCCAGTCAGGTATTACTATGGTAAGGGTCCAGCGCCCATCGTAGTCAGTCGTCTTCTTTTTCAAACGTTAAAAGGTAGAATTCTCAGGTGAGCGGTATATGTCCATATAGCCTTTTGTTATAATTATAAATAATTTTTACTTTTCACAGACCCAAAACATACTTAATACATTGATGTTCGCTGTATGTTTTTATGTTTCCAAATCATTATTTGAATTTTTAATTTTCACAGGCTCAGGAATTAGTCACTTCTACTAGTCAGGGCACTTCAAAGCAAACGATATGGCTATGCATCAACTCAGATATGCATGAACAACTGTCCAGTATGACCAATATTTGATATGAAGAAAGCCTAAATACTAAGTTGCACGATTTAGAGAATAGCAGAGACTGATGAAACTGCACAGTTGTCCATATTGATCAGAGTTGTTTCTAGTGCACAGCTAAATTATTTGAATTGTCTTGTCCCGATCCATTATGATTAAAAAGTGTTTACTGTGTTTGCTTTAAATCATTGTGATTAAACCATTTGAACTTTTTACTTTTATTTTGTGTGTGAACCCAAATCATCATTTGATTTCTGGAGGATAAACTCTTTCTGCTTTTTTAAGCCTTCAAGTCCGATTGCTTTATTAACAGTGCTTCCAGTTGCTATGGAATGTTCACGTATTGCCTGCCATGCTGGTGTTCTTTGCTTTATAAGCCTAGTATCGGTTTCTTCAGATTCATTGTTTGCAAGGCAAACCATATTGTGTAGTTTTTGCAAATCAATGGCTAAACCTTCTGTGTAAAGCCATGGTAAACTGCTATTCGATGAGGCTTGTTTGCACAATTTCTCATTAGTCTGCAAAAGGTCATCAATGCAGTTATCGATAAGGTACACATTGGTGCGAATCGTGCTTATGACCATTGCATATTGGCTCTTTCTCCAGTCACTTTCACATTTTGACATAAGCTTTTGTAAGAAGAGCTGATTCTTTAATTTGAGCCTTCGTAGATCTTTAATTCGCTCGGAGAGAATAGTTACTGACCGACGACATTCTTCAGTTATATTCTGGACTTCTGAGTCAGTTAGAGTATTGGTTGAAACGTGCCCAAATTTTAGAAGCTTCTCTAATTCAGCCTGTATGTCATTAAAATGATTTAACTCCGTTTCCATTCTGTTTTGTTTATCTTTGAAGGTTGGAGCTTCCTCATATCCCCAGAGATTAACTTCTCCTTTTGAACACGGGTTAATTTTTTTACCATCGACGCATATTTTGTATGTTTGTAGTTTATCTGGATCTGATGCTGCGACATTTTCAACCATTTTACTCATTATACCAGGGGCAGCTCCCTCGACCATTTTGTGCTCATCTTTTAATACCCTTCTATCTGGAACAATAAAGTTGATTTTGGCCTTCTGTGGATCAAAATAACCTGGGCTGGCTTCCTCAAGCACTATCTGGCCCTTATGTTTAGGTCCTCCCATAAATCTCAAGAAACGGCCGTGAAAAAGTCTTAATCCTGTTCGCCAGAATGTTTTAACTTCATCGCTGTAACGCATGCATGTTGCAGAATCATCTAGACTAAACCACCGTACCACATCTATGAAGAGGAGAAACGCAATGTTATCGAGTGGAAATTTGTTTTCACTCAAAAGTCTACTGAATGCTAGAAACTCTGGTAGCTTCCCATTGTCTTTCAATGTCTCTATAACTTTGGGTAGAATAGCTATTAATTCTTCGTAGTTACTGTCAGTTTCCTGAATATAATCACTACAGCCGAGCAAATCCTCACTATAATCTGTGTTCTGCACTGGACTAGTATCGTTTAATATGTCATGTGTGTGTTTTTCGTCAGTGCTACCTTCAAGTTTGAGGAGTTTTTTAAAGGGGCTATCTTTTGGCAAAACGCCTGCTTTTGAAACATGAATAGAATCTTTCGTTTCATTAATTGTTATAGTCCGTCCCTGTTCTCGACAAATTTCCGGAACTACTTTAAAGTTTTTTGTCCTTATCTGATCAGTTCCATCAAATAATCTAAAACGGATTTCTTCTTGTTCATGGCTGTCGATAAGGTGATTAATAGTGTTATTGAAGCTCGATTGGGTTTCCTTACAGTAATAGCATCTGTACTTGTTCATGTTGACCTGCAATGAGGTATCGTAAATATTTTAGTACAAAATGAAAAATAAAGGAAACAGTACCTGCATATGACAAGAACCAGGTTTCAACAGCCAGAAAAGAAGTGCACAACATACGTCTATGAGGAGAAATTATCAAAACAACTGTCGAGTTGCTCCTTCGCCAGCAGCAATGAAAAAACACAAAACTATTCGCCGTACACTTCCTTTATGCTAATTTGCAATACGCCGTACACATCAGGCGCCTTAGATTTAAGAAATAGATCTTAAATCTAAGGCAACGTTTTTGTACACTATTTACTTGCATGTTATTTGGAGTAGAAGCCATATGTTGGAATATGTATTGCCTGTTTTATTGTTTACTATTATTACATATTAATCACCTCGATCGAGGAAAAAAAGCTGTTTTCTGTCATTAAATGTTCGTTTTTATGTTGGTTTTGATCGCGGGGTTCCTCTTACTCTGGGCGCTTTGAGTGGACTGCTTTATTTTATCGTGGCACTCCCTACACGTTCAATTTAAATGATTTTTCGAGAACTATTCGCCGTACACATCTTTGGGATTATTTAACTACAAGCCGTACACACCATGCTCTATTCGCCGTACACATGGGACTTTTTGTTTTGGTGAATATTTTGCTTAATTCTTAGATTTGGGTTTATAAATTCTAAGATACATTCATATTCTATATTCTCTCTAGCTCAGTACTCAAAAACTCGAAAATATCCGCATATATTTCAGATAAATTGGTTGTAAATGTCAAAAGCATGTTCTGTTTATGGGACCAGCCGTCGGATCATCGCTCCTCAAATCTCTCGGTCTTGTCAATTAACAAAACTATCTACTTACAACAAAAGCTTTATATATCCGCTATTTATGTGTAACAAAAGATCTGAAACCATTTCACGTTTTAATCCATCAAAATCGATTTTTTTTACGAGCTATCACATTTCGTGCCAGTCCACTTTCACTTCGCGGGTCAGCTATTTCCGGTAGTGATGATAGACGGTGGTTATGTCTTGTGATAAGTATTTAAGACATTGTCTTCAGTTTCACGAGACGAGGCGAGTGGTCATATGTTCACAAACACTATCAGATAGAGATAAAAAAACCGCGACGTGAAAAAACCGGTCTTTGCGATTTCCGACCAGGTCCGACACTAACCGGCCTGTACAGTTACAGAAGAAAGAATCTTGAAAGTTTGGGTAAAAGTAGAGAAGGCATAGTTCTATCTGTGTAGCGAAAACAAAGGCTCTGATTAGCTGTGTAGTTACTGCACAGCTGATCTGCGTCTTTGATTATTACGTTGTCCCATGGCGAGGCTCAAATGTACTCGGATGAGCCGCGTCATGAGAAAACAAAGGCGCAGATCAGCTATGCAGTAACTTCAAAGCTGATCAGCGCCTATGTTTTTCGCTTCTCGGATAGCATGATCCCTCTACTTGTTAAAAATTCCGAAATTTGAAGTTTCTATGTCTCATCTGTGACTACACAGACCGGTTTGTGTCAAACCTTGTCGGAAACACTGAAGACCGGTTTTGTCCCGTCGCGGCTCGGATATGAAAAATTATTTGAACGGACAATGTCGCTGATAATGTTGAAAACTAAATCGTAAAATGTCGAGCCGAGGGATTAATTCCATTAAGTGTCCCGTATGCAAAGCCAGGTATGATGTTTTCTTATGTACTTCGTCGTTATAAGCAAATCTGTTACTTGCACAATAAATATGCAACTTTAATATCGATTTAAATATGCATAGATTTACATAATGGACGAATGTTGTAATATTATAATATACAAAGTTCAATAACGAAAATATCCAATCTTACATGTACGAAATCTGCATCCTATCAGTATGATATATGAGCCGTCTCGTGAGAAAACCAACAATGTGGTTTCCGACCAGGTCTGACACAAATCAGCCTGTACAGTCTCAGAAGCAGGCTAGAAGCTTGAAATTTCAGATTTAAGAAGGGGAACTGTATTATCCGTGTAGCGAAAACAAAGACGCTGATCAGCTTCGCGGTTACCGCGAAGCTGATCTGCGTCTTTGTTTTCGCCTATGCAGATTGTTGGTTTTCCCATGTGGTGGCTCATATGGTTGTGGCCCGGTATTCCGACTATCGGGCCATCGGACCATCGGACCCTCGGACCATCGGGCCCTCGGACTAACGGACCCTCGGACTACAGGGCCCTCGGAATACCGGGCCTACACGAGTAAATTTTCCTTTTTTGGATGGTGACGTTCCTCGTCGTGCTTCTTATGGTGTATACATTTCGCAACTTATTAGGTTTGCTAGAGTCTGCAATCATGTTACAGACTTCAACGCTCGAAATAAATGTTTAACGGCAAAACTTCTCCAACAGGGCTATCGGTATCATAAACTTCGAAAAACCTTTTCTAAATTTTATCGTAGACACTATGAATTGATTTCCAAATATAATGTTGGGTTAAAGACACTTTTAAGTGAGGGCCTTTCGGAACCTGAATTTTATGGTGACTTGGTTTACAAATTAAAGAAACTTAAAGGAATAACTGATTTTTCTCTTCAGTTCGGAAAAATCATATCACGTTACAGACGTATAGGTTATAACTTGAATGTTATGCGACAGTCTGCATGCTTAGTTTTTAACCCAATCATGGTTGATAACTATGCTGCCTTCTTTAATTGCACGCCGGTGGGTCGGGCGTCAGACTCTATGATGGCCCCGACTTAAAGCTATTCATTTTAGTTGGTTGGGGCCGGAGCTTCTTGTCTGTTGCTTGGCCCACCGGGGTCCAACTGGTGTTTTTCTTTTGCTCCGGAGTTAGTAGGTTATTCGGCGCCCAGGGATCTCCATCGTCGGGCAGCTTACTCAATCTGTGAGTCCTGGTTTTTGATTCATCAGGATGTTTATCATGATTTATTTGTTTGTTCTTGATGATTCATTGACTAGTTAGAGATTCACCACGAGGACCGAAGAACTAACTAAATGTTGTGAACCACTGCAGAAGCTGAGGGTGAGGTTAGGTACCTGTAAAACCGGTTTAAGCCCCCCAGTTATTTTATAACTGACCGTACCAAGGCGGTACTGCTGTTCTGGTTCACACTTATCAAAGTTATTCCAATTACGAGTTTCATGTTGCATGGCTTTGTGACCACCCGAATACAATGGCTGTTCACTTAGCCCTCTGCATTTACTTGTTCTGTCCAAGCTAGCACTGTGACCACCTAATACCTTCAATAGCTGCTCACTCTGCTTTCCGTTATTCATGTTAAACGTTGGTATCTATGTTTAGTATTTTCTTAATATGATTTCTTATTTCTTGTTTATCACTGAACCACTGCAGAAGCTGAGGGTGAGGTTAGGTACCTGTAAAACCGGTTTAAGCCCGCCAGTAACTTTGTGTTACTGATCGTTCCAAGTCGATACTTCTGTAGTGGTTCTTTTTGTTTTATGTCTTGGTGTTTAAAATTTTTTTGTGCTGTTGGCGCCTTATGTATGTTTTCATATTTTTAGTTAAGTTAAGGTAACTGAGTGGCCACCTATTGGGAAAATAGCTGCTCATTCGGCTTACGATATGTTTCATGGTATAAGTACCTGATTGTTAGTTTGGTTTTTTCCCGCCTCGGTTTTTGGAGTGGGAATCTTTTTCTGATTGCGCCTTTTCCTGATCTTTGCCTACTTGTACCTTTCAATATATCTTCTACTGTTTTAATTTCACGACAACAAACACAGTCGTCAGCAAAAAGCCTGATTTGAGAGTCAATGCCAACGTGTATGTCATTTATGTACAAGGAGAACAACAATGGACCGAGAACAGTACCCTGTGGGACACCAGACACAACAAGGGCCCAGTTACTATCCTTTGCTGCCTGAAGCACAAAAAACATTATCCATTCCAATGTCTTTCCACCTATACCATAACTAAACAAGTTGCTTTTAAGAAGTTCGTGTGGAGGGGTGTCGAAAGCTTTTTCAAAATCCAAAATGAAAGTGTCAACCTGACCCTTTTTATCCAGTATGTTTGCCCAATCATTTATTACTGTAATCAGCTGAGTTTCACAACTATGCCATTTCCTGAATGCATGTTGCTTGTCCGACAAACATTATATTGGTCAGGACGACCCATGATATTTGAGCAGACGATATGTTCTGGAGGTTTGCAAGGAATACAAGGCAAAGAAAATTGTCGGTAATTACAAGCAAGGGACCTGTCACCTTTCTTGAAAAGTGGACAAATATTAGCAGTGACCATTCCTTGGGGATTTCACCCGTATTGATTGATTGTTGGAAGATATGTGCAAATACTGGTCCTAATTCTTTTGCCATTTTTTTTTGGACTCTAGGATGGAGCTCATCAGGTCCTAAGGCTTTAGAAGGGTTCACTTTCGTCCATGAATGGGGCCGACCTATGCAGAAGTGGGACTTGGTTGTGTATCGTTTTGGTGAATACATCTGTGAACTGACCATTAGATTCTTCTGCTTTTTCAAAATCTGATTGAGCAATTCCACTTTCATTTCATTTTTATTTTTCAAAGGGGGAATGCCTTGGGTATCTTTTCTTTGACTATTGATATACCTATTAAAGTCCCTGGGATTAGCCTTAACATCCCCAACCAAGTTATTGACATACAGGTCATGCTGCTTCCTTAGATCAGCTTTGATTTCCCAACTTAAGTTTTCAAATTTAGATCTAATCTTTGCACTACCATTTTTCTTAACTTTTGCATGAGTTACATTTTTTCTGTGAATCTTTGTCCTTATCTCACGAGTTATCCATGGGACAGAAGAGACGGAACGACTTGTTTTTGATGGGATGTGCTTATCTGCCATGTCCTGAATGAAAGATGCAATACGACTGAAATTTTCCTGAACCGAACGGGTATCCATTGAAATACTTTTCCTTTGCAAATTTTAATGTATCTGCCCTCCAAGATTCATAATCACCTTTCCGGTACCGATACACCTTCCTCTGAGGTTCTTAATGGGGGGGGGGGGATAACAATCTTCAACGTTTCAGAAACAATATCATGATCACTGAGACAATCTGGGGAGTGAATGCCAACAAACTGATCGGGAAGAGAAGTGATAATCAAGTCCAAAGTATTTCTTTCTCTGGTAGGGAAGTGGACTAATTGATCGAATCCATGATCATTTATACTGTCAACCAAGATTTGACCTTCAATCCTACTCAATGGTGACCCACATTTATTGTGTCTGTCCGGCCAAACAATATCTTCAAAGTTGAAATCCCCCAGAACATGAACTGAGGGGGGGGGGGGTATTTCCTTTTTGTTTATCCCTAATTTTGTTGGGCTGCTCTCTGAACAAAGTATCAAATTTCTATAGGTCTTCCAAAGGTGTCAAGTTTTCATCACTATGGGGGCCCCTTACATGTACCAGCTTGCAACAAAATGTGTGGTTTTATTAGCAAATACTTTTACCCAAACTGTTTCTGACTTGTATTTTCTAATTCTGTAATTGGCATGTGTGGGATATCCTTGTGGATAAGTAACATGACACCACCACCATCAAGAGTTCTATCCTTCCTGTATCACCATATGGAGAAGTTTCAGGAAACAATTCTGAACTTGAAATAGAACTGTCAATCTTTGTTTCTTGAATCGCTACAATCTGAGGTTCATGAAGATCAAGGAAAGCCAACAACTCAGTTTTTACCTCTAATCCTGTTGATGTTTATACTGAAACCCCACCTATCAGCTTTTGCTTGTCGAAGTTGAGGGTGCTGAGGACTTAGTTTTATCACTGTTTCCAAGTGGATTAAACCTATTTTCACTTTCCAAGTATAACTGTTCGTCGAAAAAAAGAGTCGGAAAATTGGAGAAATCACATTTTGGACAAATCCAAGTACAATTTGTGTTTTGCATGGTTTCATATTGTGAATCGGATAGAAAAGAGTGTACCCACGTATCACATTTGTCACACTGAGCCGCCTTGTGGCTATTTAGAACTAAACCACTGCAAAGGCTGCACTCAGCCTTGCAGTTCGAACAATATCAAGATTCACTACCAGATTCTAATTCTTGCAATTCTTCCTTTCCTTCGCCTCTGAAGCTGTGAGGCCAAAACTTTTGATATTTGGCCCAGACCAAAGTTTACTGGCAAGGGCCAGTGGGCCCCCTCTTAAAAAAGCCCTGCTATGGCAAAGTAAAGGTTCTTTAATCTTGATTATATAAACTTTAAAATGAGAATAGTGAAAATTGGCTAGTCTGCCATCTCATTTGAATTTTGTTTTGCAGAAATGTTTATAAAAAAGGTACAAGTAGGCAAAGATCAGGAAAAGGCGCAATCAGAAAAAGATTCCCACTCCAAAAACCGAGGTGGGGAAAAACCAAACTAACAATCAGGTACTTATACCATGAAACATATCGTAAGCCGAATGAGTAGCTATTTTCCCAATAGGTGGCCACTCAGTTACCTTAACTTAACTAAAACTATGAAAGCACACATAAGGCGCCAACAGCACAAAAAAGTTTTTTAAAAACCAAGACATAAAACAAAAAGAACCACCACAGAAGTATCGCCTAGGAACGATCATTAACACAAAGTTACCGGTGGGCTTAAACCGGTTTTACAGGCGCCTAACCTCACCTTCAGCTTCTGCAGTGGTTCATAACATTTAGTTAGTTCTTCGGTCCTCGTGGTGAATCTCTAACTAGTCAATGGATCATCAAGAACAAACAAATAAAGCATGATTAACATCCTGATGAATCAAAAACCAGGACTCACAGATTGAGTAAGCTGCCCGACGATGGAGATCCCTGGGCGCCGAATAACCTACAAACTCCGGAGCAAAAGAAAAACACCAGTTGGACCCCGGTGGGCCAAGCAACAGACAAGAAGCTCCGGCCCAAACCAACTAAAATGAATAGCTTTGCCGGGGCCATCATAGAGTCAAGTAGTCTTCTGTGTTGCGTTTGACATTTAATCCAGATCACTTGATTTGATTTTCGGATGGCCTTAAATTTTACATTCAACGATAGCTGTTTAAGCAGGTGAGCTATAATGTGGCGCATGGGCCTCTGGTTTTCGTTTTTGAATATCATAATAAGCCAAAATGTTCTGTACGCGTTCTGGTTCTCTTGTATACATATTCTACATGTACATTGGAAAACTTTCAAACTAAGCGGATATTGTTATTCTTTATGTGTGGCCTAAGATGTAGATAAAAGTAAATGAAGTTTACATTAAAAGTGCAGTGTTCCTTTAAAGTTTTGAGCAGTGTATTTCTATTTTATTTACAGAATACATTCCAGCACTATTTGGTGTCCTCGCTTTTGTCATTAAGTTAACAGAAGCAGGCCAGTTGTGTTCCTCGTGCGTCGATATAGCGAGACCCGAAGACTGTGATAGACATACCAAATGTGACGACACAGAGCAATGCTACCACCGACAATACACCAAGGGTTCTTCCCCACCCCTGTACGAGCTAGGATGTATTTCATCCCAGGCGTGTACAACCACACCTATAATTGGAAAAAGAGCAACAGGTCTCCATTTCAAATGTTTTGCATGTTGCAACGACACCGCCCTCTGCAACCAGATGTCGGATTGCGGTAATGTTATGCTATCCACTACATCAATCCCCGCAGTACTACCACAAGACTGCAGTGAACTTCAGTTATCCGATCGTCGCAACGGTTCCTATACAATATACCCATATGGTGTAGCGAAAGAAAGAACCCCTGTCTACTGCGAGTTTGACTCGGATGGTGCTTGGACTGTTATTCAGAGGCGGTTCAATGGGTCGGTTGACTTTTATAGAAATTGGACTGAATACAAAAGAGGATTTGGAAGCTCAAATGGTGAATATTGGCTCGGAAATGACAACATACACCAGCTCACTTCCTTGGGAAGCTACACTCTGAAAATTATTGTCACTGACTGGAACAATGTCACACACTTTGCTGAATATAGTACCTTCTATGTTGCCGACGAAACCTACAACTACATGCTGACAATTAGTGGATATTCGGGAGACCTTTCCCAGAGGCAGGGAGATTGGATGGCTTCCCATAATGGGGAACAGTTCAGTACATGGGATAGGGACAATGATAAATACTTAAATGGGTCATGTGTCCTTAATTGCGGAAGGGGTGCATGGTGGCATTTCAGCTGTTGTCATTCGAGTCTCAATGGTGTATACTCTAAGATTTATGACTATCATAAGTCTGGTGTCATATGGAATGGCTATGATGCGATGAAGACCGCAGAAATGATGATTAAGAGAAAGTGAATGTTGACAATTATCAATCACAACTCAAAAAAGTGATTAAACAAAAGACAAATACAAATAAAAACATGGACATTACGAAAATTTGCCCATGCAATATATAGAGATTTTTTTTTCAAAAGCAAAAATTGAAAATTTCATTGGAAAAAAAAATGATATTTTAAATAATTTTGCTCAAAACATTGATTGTGGGTACACGTTAGAACTGCCTCGCCCACAATATATGTTTTGTATCAAAAATAAAAATATGTATTCCCCTGCAAACCCCATTTTTCTGTATGAAAGTTGGGTTTATCGGGTTATACCTTTAACGGACATATTTTCTTTCCTGATGGAACGACACACGCGTAAGTTATAATAACAGAAGATATCATTTAAAATTCAAAGAATTGGCTAAGGGTTCTAATTACTTTTTTTTTTTTTTTTTTTTTTTTTTTTTTACTTTTTATAGTTATTAGCAATCGCACGTTATTAGCGTATAAGCCAACCGCGCGCCGGGCGTGTTGACAAAGTTACATTCAACATACGTCAGGAGCACGTCAGTTACACGTTAGAAACGCGTTACATGTGCGTTTTTGGTGTACGTTGATATACGGCGCTGATTATTTGTGCAGTTAAGTCTTTGTTTCCATACAGGATAAAGACCGAGTTTCTCATATTAATGCTTAGATCTCGGTTTCTTTCTGACCCGACTCCTGCTGATGCTTTAAAGTTGGAGGGGTCATGATATCAACAGGTGAAACATTTCCTTTCGAATTAAGATTTGTACCCATCTTTTTCAAGTAAAACATGGGTTAAGGGTTAAGGACCCTTCTGATTTCATGTTTTTCGACCACAATCAACAGCTTAACGCACGGTTAGTTATCATCAGCACAAGGTTTTAGACCTTGACTCCAAGTAATCGATGCACATTTTTTCCAACATCTTTTTAAACACCACACGCTGTGAGTATCGGTTGCAACGATTATCTGTAAAACTATAAACTACAAGTGACGGTACACATGCTAAGACCTAAAACCCATACTGGCGGCCCCCGTGACCGAGTGGTTAGGCCATTCCAGGGGTTCTTGATCCATACTCTCTAAAACAGAATGACCGTCTTTCTCCCGAATTACCTAAAAAATGATTTTCCTCAGCGTCCTGTTCATTCCTCACTAAAACCCATAAATTTAGGAAAACTACAAAGTCAAAATCACGTCTAAAATTATACGTCTAACTGACGTTGATTTTGACGTCAAAATAACATCTAACCCGAACGTACAACCGACGTCAGGAAATGACGTCGTTTAGACATTAGAAATAGGTTATATGACGTCGCGACCAAAATACAACCAAAATCTGACGTCAATCTGACGTCAGGGGTCTGCTGGGAAGGACAAGCCAAGTTCTGTCAGACGATTTTTTTTTTGGGGGGGGGGAGTGGAGGGGGGTTGGGGGGGGGGAGTTCCGTTTAACCACACCTTCTGATTTGATCATCTCATGTGAGTGAAATAGTCTTAAAATGAACATAAAACTGAACTTTTTCGTGATTAGCTAACTGGACTCAGATCGTGGTAAAACATCATAATATTATGATGCCAATCTTTTATCTGACA